>WNWU01000032.1:16461392-16729037 GCA_012654045.1 Ptyas mucosa | reverse complement strand
GAGTAGTCCATATGCACAAAAGGACTACCCAGAGGGCTGAAAAAAGTGATTTCTGACAGGTCCTCGCACTTTTGACCGGTCTTCGCACTTATGACTGGTCATCATTTATGCCCATTGTAGCATTCTTAACAACCATGTCACTCCTCATTTGGGGAAATTAAATATGCTGGTTTGGGGTACTGCAGAAGAAATGATTCCAACTTTAGCACTGCAGATTCATCCTGGCATAGGCCAAATAGCTA
The DNA here is from genome assembly GCA_012654045.1 of Ptyas mucosa. Classification (NCBI taxonomy): domain Eukaryota; kingdom Metazoa; phylum Chordata; class Lepidosauria; order Squamata; family Colubridae; genus Ptyas; species Ptyas mucosa. Next base: position 16,728,795 of record WNWU01000032.1, on the reverse strand, counting down.
TTTTTCAAAAGACGAATTTGCTTTGTTCTCACATTTGTTTCTCCTTGTTTGTCATTCATTTTTAATCCATGTTATACTTTTTCCCTTGCACAGCAAAGGCAACCAAACTGAAACCATGCCTGTGCACAAGAAGGTTTGCCAAATGAAGGACCCAAAGAGATGAAGCAAGCTTATTTATTTATCCTTGGCTGCATCATCATTTCGAGTGCTGAAAAAAGTTTAATCCTTGACCCAAATAGTGCCTTTTTAAGGGAAGACATTTGTGTTCAAAACCACAAATTGGTAACATCTGTGCATTTGGTAATACTCTTGGATGACACAAGTACCAAGTGCACAAATCTTTCTGAAAATGAGTAGAATCTGCACAAAAAGTGCTGCCAAATGCAAAAGCATTGCCCCTGTTGCTTTGCTTCTGAAGCATTGTCACTGTGACTGTGCTTCCCTCATAATGGGATTCTTTTCCCAATACAGTCATTTTAATGAAAGGAAAGGAAAGGAAATCATATGAAATATGTGGAACATGCTCACTTGAGCATCAAAAGCACCCATAGGCAATGTGCAGGGGATCACTGGATCACAAGTCGTCGGGCTGCCTTACCGTGCCTGTAACTTAACCTTGTAGGGGGAAAATTGAACTGAGATCTGTAGCCAACTCATTTCAAAGCAAAACGTGGAGAAGGGTCATAGTAATATAACCCTAGCCAAAAAAAAAAAAAAAAATTAATGCTCCTGAGTTAGCCAAGACTTCCATTATAAGGTGAATAAATAAAACTACCTTTTATTGATTCAGACTATTGACAAGTTTAGCATGCTGCTTATTTTTTTCCAGAGAACTCAGAACAGCAATTAAGTAGGTACAAGAAGTATCCTATCCAATCACTGACCTGTATAGCTTCTACATGCTGGTAGTAACTTTCCAAATGTAGGTGTATTTGTAGACCTGTTCTCTGAATATTTTAAATGAATTTGGGAGCTCCTGCCAATAAAAGATGAGGTTGACAAAGAACTGCTCCAAACATGCCTGCAAACTCTTGTTTCCAGTCCTTTCAGGAAGTGGATTCATTTGGAAATAAAAGAGTGTTTGACTGAAATATGCACAGAAAGACAGTCAAGCAAATGACATTTTGCCCATTCATAAAATGGATACCAACCTGGTGGGGTTGAATGCCCGTTTTCCCAAAATGCAGGCCAATGGGGTAAGGTTCAGAGACTTGGCCAAGAAACAGAAGTAGATGTGAGCCCTCCAGCTAAACCACAACATTTTCTCCACCAATCACAAGAACATTCCTATTTCAGAAGGTACACTGGTATAGAAACACAACAGTCCAGATGTACACAACAGATGGATAAGACTTGCATACAAAATATCATCTCCTTTAGTCTTTCTGACACTGTTACCATCTCCAACAATTAGATAGATGATAGAAAATGAAAAACAGACAGACAGACAGATATAGATAGATCATATCAACTTTTAAACTAAAACAATTTTAATTTAAAACATGATCAAAGGGTCTCAGAACCTTACCCTGATGTCCATAGCCACTACATGAAAAGCAGCAGTATAAGCAATTTTCAGCTTTGCATTAAATATAAGGGCCACAAGTTTTTCTTTGTTTAATAATAATTTATCTATCAATCTTTCATTAGATCTTAGTGATCAGCTCTTGGAAGTTGTTGGCCTTGAAGGGGCAATGGAAATGGGACAGATCTATACTGGACTGAAAAGTGCTGGAAAGAGATTGGCCCAGTGTTCCTCTGTTGCCATCAGGTACCTATTTTGAGACTTTGGTTCTAATATGAATTTTTCACCCAATATGTAAGATATTCTAGTAACAGGCAAGAACAGGCACATCCTGATATCCCTTTCTTCTATGTGCTAATATTCTAATAGACTGCTCTAAGGACCAAATCTGTATTTTCTGTGGTTTGCTATGATCTGAAAAACCTATCAGGTCTATAAAATAAAGCTGGTTGAAAGCATAAGGAAGAGGACTTCATCCCACAGCGGATAAACAATAGCTAGAATGATGATCACAATGAAGCACTCCATTATGTTTTCCCAGAATTTCAGCATGTTCTAGAAAAAGAGAAAAGGAGATGAGAGAATGAGATGAGGAGCCATGAAAAAACATGGGGATTTTTGACCCATTACAAAGGAGAATAAGGTGCCTGCTCTTGCATTAAGAAATAGGAAAAGGATGTAGTTTTTATAGAGACAAACTCAATATACCTCAAGAGTATATTGGATAAAACACAGTTGCCTCTATTTACAATTGCATATAAGATAGATGTGTTAAGCAAAGAATGATAAATGTGTGGGGTTGATGCAAGTAAATTGAGCGTGCTTTCTTGTGCTCCTATGCTATTGCTATTGTGGTTCCTAGAAATCCTAACCACACTAACAAGAACCATGTTCATACAACACACTGATCTACAAATTAGCCAGTCAATTTTATCATAGTATTGGAACCATCCTATTAATTTATGGTTCATTTATCATTCATATACTTAACATTAGGTGATGATTCAGTGACTACAGCCAGATAACATCATCTTGTATATTTCACTCTTTCACTCTTTTCCATTATTGGCAGCTTAGAGCAAGACAGACTTCTGGCTTGTTTTCCTTCTTACAAGACTGTTTGTGTATTGCAGAACAACCAAACTGTTGCCCATGCAAGTGGATGGAGAGCCTTGGATGCAACCACCTTGTACAGTGAGTAGTTGAAACCCAGAAAAGTCTGAACGGTATTAAAGGGCTTCATTTACTAAAGCAAAAAGCTCGGAGAAGTTTTTCCTTGGAAAATAAGTGCAGAGGAGACCCAGTTTTAAGAAACAAAACCTAGGAAAGAACTATTTTAAAAATAATGCTTCTATTCAAAATGGAAAAAACAAAACCAGCCATAGTATACCAGGAAAGAACTCACTGTTTGGAGAAGATTATTCAGATCTCTTTGATGTCATATTATCAGGCTTTTTCATAACCGTAACAGTCACATTTGTATCGTAAAGGAAAATAAAATAAAAGTTAAAGGGAGAGAAATCTATGGCTGTTGTTCCTCTTGGTAGTATTCTAAAGATAGTAAAAATACAATTAGTGTATCTTCAGCCTATCCAGTGTATTCGGAACATCAAAGGAAGTTGTGTTAGACAAAAGAATAATGTGTGTGTGAGTGTGTGTATGCCCTCAAGTCAGTGTTGACTCCTGGCAAATGCCTGAACAAGTCTCAGTTTTCTTGGCAGGTTTGTCATTGCCTGGTTCCTAGAACTGAGGGTCACCCAGCTGGCTTTGGGCCTAAGAAGGAATTAAAACTCACAGTCTCTAGCCTGATGCATTAATCATTACACCAAACTGACTCTGAGAAAAACAATATGTGACATAAATTGCCCTCTCTGATATGCAAATGAGTAGTATAGAACAATATCTTGCAGAGAAGTATTCCAATTGAAAAGAACAGCTCTTTGAATTCCTGTGTATACAAAGTAGTCCTCACTTAATGATGGTAATTGGATCAGAATTTCCATCGCTAAGCAATGCAATCAAAGTTTGACATCATCTGATCATACAGCCTAGTGACAGCAGTTCCAGCCATCTCTGGATGCGATCATTAAGTAAGAATCTCACACGAACATAACTTCTGACTTCCTGCCGCAGGCTTCCCCATTGACTTCTCCACAGGTCAACTTTGAGCCCCATATATGTTCTTCTATAGGCAGCAAAAATTCCACTGCTCTTTCATTTCGCTCATGGGAAGATGGCAGGAGAGATTGCAAATGTCATAATTGTGAGTTTGTTGCAAAGCACCCAAATCACAATCAAATGAACTGTTGCAATGACCACAACTAAGATGACTCGTCATAATATGTCCCCTTCGTTGAGATCATCACAAGTTTAAATAGTAACTGAATGAGTGGTTGTTAAAGAAGAACTGCCTATATACATTAATTACTAGTAGTAAAAAAAATTGAAGTTCCTGAAATATTGATTTTCATTCACCATGCAGATAAGCTTTTTTGTTTCTATGGCAGGATTAACAGCTGGCCACTTCCAAGAGTTAATGATCCGATTACATTTCAATCATTTAGGCAAACATTTTCCTAAAGCCAATTGTGCTAATAAACTGAAGATATCTAAGATTTGGATTTCTGTTTCTGAATCGCATGCTACTTCCCAACATTCTGATTGCTTTGAGGATCTCACCTTATGACAGTTGACTGGCCAGGCAAGATATGCTAGATGTGCCTTTCTGGAGAGCCTGTTACTCATCTTGGGCTGTGGTGGAGAAGGTGACTTGTTCTGCTGCCTCCACAACCACTCATAAGGTTTAATGGCTAAACAGTCTCAGTGCTATCTCCAATTCAGCCTGATAAGAAACTTTTTTTTTATTTGCCATAGAGAACTAAACAGACTTGTTCTGTCTTCCCCTGAAGCAATAGGAGTGGGGGTGTATCTATGAGCCAGATCTTGCTTGGTACTGGTTTTCTTTGGTCATGGAAAAAAGGCCTTTAGTTCAGGAAGAGCAGGACACCTGGCAGGTTTTATGCCATATTTAGGTGACTGTAGGAAAAGATGGATATTCCCCCTAGCTCCAAACAATTGCTTCATGTACTCTAGGGAAATGTTACATTGCCATCTGAATAGAGATTATAAAAGTCCTATTGCAATATTCTGGGGTCATCAGATTGGGGGACTCTGCAGCAAAATATCATATAAAAGCAAGGCTACATGCTCTAAATAGTAGAACAGTAGATTCAGCAGATACCACTTCCTCCCTCTGCAAATAAATGACATGTGTGAAATAATTATTTTCATTTAGCTCTTCCAAACAGCTTGTCCTCTGTTGGAGCCAGTCCTTGTAGCAGCAATAAACTAGCATAAATAGTCATTGACAATGGGGAAATGTTAATGCTTATCTCAGTTAATAGAAAATCCCTTTCCATAGTCCCTTGAAATAGTTTCTGTTTAGAAAGAGCAATCACCTAATCATTATATTATGAGAACTGGCTGAAACAGTTGGATCCTGAAGAAAATATAAGGAGAAATTTGATGCCATTTTTAAACATTTGAAGAATTGAGAAACGGGTGAAGAAGCTTTCCAGATTGCAAGACAACGCAATGAGTCAAAATTAAAGGGATGCAGATTTCAGCTAAATAGAAGGAGAATCTAAAAATAAATGTGTGAAGTGGAATAGGCTGCCTTAGAATATAGTAGGCTTTCCTTTGCTAGAGATGTTTGAGATAAGATGGACAAGCATCTATCAGAGTTATTGTTGCTTCCTGCATTGTAATTTTGTATGAAACACAGGATTTTCCTATTCCTGTGATGGCGAACCTGTGGCACGGGTGCCACAGGTGGCACACGGAGCCATATGGGTGGGCATGCAAGGGTTGCCCTAGCTCAGCTCCAGCGCGTATGCGCACACCAGCCAACTGATTTTCAGACCTTCCGGTCCCACTGGAAGTCAGGAAATTGGCTGTTTCTGGCCTCCAGAAGGTCTCCGGGGGGGATGAGGAAGGCTGTTTTTGCCCTCCCCAGGCTCCTAGAAAGCCTCTGGAGCCTGGGGAGAGGGAAAAACGGGACTACCAGGCCCACCGTGCCATCGCGTGCCAAAAGCAGGGGAAAGTGTGGGGGGGTTACGTGTGCATGTGCGGGAGGGCAGGGTGCATTGAATTATGGATGTGGGCACATGTACCCACGACCCCCCTCGGTGACCCCCGCTATTGGCACGCGACGGCAAAAAGGTTAGCCATCACTGTCCTATTCCAAATTATCTCCAAAGCTCTTTTTATTTCCATGCTTTTGTGACTTTGGTTTCTATCCTTTTGCTTGCAGATTAAAATAACCCACAAAAGCCAAGTGCCAGTGTTGTTAGGACCTCCCCAAAAGAGCAGCTTTTTCTTCCTGAGGAGAAGAAACCGAACTCGAGACTAATTTTCAATCAAGCAAAGAACAACCTTCAGAAGCAGCAGTTCTCCATTCCAGTGGCAACCACCCAGAGAAGGTCTGCAGGAAAAAAATCTTAATCCCTCCAGATTCCTGGCTTCTGAATCTGCTTTGGAAACATCAGTCTGGAGGCAGCATTATGAACTCTTAGTAGAAAATAACAGGGTTGACATTCGGCAGTCAAACTGAAATAGCAGTGTGGGTTCATATATCCATGTACACATAGCCACTTTCTCTAAATATTATTGGCCAGGATAGCATTGACACTGAAGTTTCAGAAGGATTTTTGCCCTCCATAATACCACAGCCCAAGAAGAGGAAGCTCTCAGTGCTCTGGTTGGCCTGTGGTAAAATCTGAGACTCTTCTAAAGAGAGTTGTTCTGGGCAGCCTTGAATTATACAGTCCTGTCAGAAAGCAAACAAGCAGACATGGAAACAGCATGTCTGACATTGCCTTCCAGATGGAATGAAGGAGAATTTTCATCTTATTTAAATTCTTTAGAAACCCCCCCCCCCCAAATAACTGCTGAAGCATCAAATTTGGCAAGGAACCAAATTTAGCTTATTTATTTTTAAGAAATTCTGTCAGCAGATAAGTGTTATTTTGTTTTACTACTGTTTGGGTCACCAAACTTGATAAGACATGCTATTTATTTTTCAAAGTTTAGAAAACACAGGGGGAGATGAAAAGGGAACAGAAGAGAAATGTTATTTTTCTCCAACTCTAAAACAAGAAGGCTCCTTGCTAGTTCCAGTCATAAGTTTTAGTTTTAAAATAAAGTGGAAATTGGTTAGCTGTTCCCTTTCAGAGGCACAGGAACATACAAAAAAAATTGCCACAAAGAAGCCAGATTCATTAGAGGAAAAATAAAGATTAAAAGTGAGAACTTCCTTTGGAAGGAAAAGGAAAACTCAGGTTGTATTAAATGTATGAGTATGTTGATAACCTCCACGAAATTAGGGATACCTTCAGGTTTGATACAATTCCATTGTCCAGTTAATGTTTTTAAATTTTCTTTTCACATATAGTATAGGGTTACTACAACTTCAGAAATATTTTATACACATATTTTAAAGCTTTTCAATGGAAGTTTCAGTTAAGATAAGGTTCCTTTTAAATTTTATCTCATTATGGGGCTTATTTAAGTAACTGAAAATACTAGATGTCTACAAAAGCCTGAATATATGATCAGGATTTAATGCAGAACTGTATGCATTAAATTCTAGGGTAGGCATTTATATGCCACTGATATTATAATAAAATGTAAGCAAACTCAGAAGTCAAACTAATTAATTAATTTTCATCCCATACTTTTGCAACAGAAAACTACCCAACCAGCAATCCTATATACATTTTTGGGATTAAGTCCCACTTAATCAATAGGATTTAATTTTGTATAAGCACATATTAGAGTACAGTGTGTATAGTTCATAGATGCAAAAGACTAAAATGGCATATTTTAGTTAGGAAATAAATAGCTCATATTCTCTAGTTCTTCTTTAACATTGTTCAATCAGATAATAGTATAACCTGATGGCCAATGTCATGTCCCTCTTTATTCTTTTTAGATTCCAATGTACATGATGTTTTCTATATAACAAAAAAGTACCAGGTTATGAAAAACTATTTAGCTCACAATTGCCAATCTATGTGATCACCAGATTTTTTTTCAAGAGAAGCTAAGACATGAAAATAGAGAAAGGTTTGATTCACTTGCAACAGTATCATTCTTCAAAAAAGATAAATTGCTAACAAATGGACACACATGTTTATTATAACACCAGAAGGAAAATGTTAATCAAAGAGCCACAGTTAATATAAGCTTCTTCTACAATTGGTAGCTTTTCAGGATTTTGAATTGTAATTCTAGCTTAAAAACTCTGACTCCTTTAAATATTTTTAAATTCAGATGAAGAAAATTATACTCACCAATTCTCATTGTTGCATGGAAGTTTCTTTTACATTCAGCCAGGACAAAGGAATGTCATCTCTGAGTTAGAAGTCTGTAAAGAGTAAATGGCACAAATCCATTTATTTACTTAACCGCTTAAATAAGGAGGACATACAGTATGTTTTCTGTTAATGGAGGTTTTTCTAAATGAAGTCATTTGATTTTATTTAGAGCTTGTCTGAACTAGGAAATCTGGTGGAGACTTTGGCTTCTATGACAGTATAACTGTATTTTTCATAGACATCCTGTATTGCAGTTACGATACCTATGGTTTTGGAAAGGTTGCAACTGGGATCCATTCAGATGTCTGACAGCACCATGAAGGTTGTGAAAGAGGTACAATGTAGAAGAAATAATGGATAAGATTTGCTTTTACATTTGGAAATTTAGTCTCAGGAATTTTTGAGTCCTACTTATGGAGTTTCATCTATGGGATCCATCTTAGAGAGGCACAATTCTATAGAGTATGTATTATTTATTATTACTGGATCAGAAAATACCTCATTGACTAGTATTCATAATTCTGCCTTCTTCTGTTCTTTTTTCCATGCTCCACTTCCTTTCTGCTCTGCTTACCTGATTGTAAGCAACTTTGCTTCCAAATATCTTCATCTCTTTTTATGTTTTGCTTGTTTTCAATTTTGGTTCTTAACCAATATGATCAAAATATCCATGACGCAAGTACAACTCGTACTCTTTTCTTAAATATACTTTTCTTCTGCCGTTGATTTGCTGTTTGGTTTTGGTTCATTTTAACGAATGTACAGTAGAAAACAAATAAGGAGAATTTCTTCAGAAACTATCTCTGCCAGAAGTTGCAGACTGAAGCTTTGCCAAGTAAAAAAAAATAGCACAGCAGGAATTTTGTGTCCCCTTGAGATTTGGTTGTAGCCAGATGTTAGTTAAGTATAATGAGAAAGCAAAAAGGATGTGGATTTTAGATATTAGACATTTCAAAGAATTACAGACAATTCTTGTGATTTTACTATGGATGAAAACATAATATTGAACAAAGTGAGAGCCAGTGAAGCAGATTTCCATAAATATAAACTGATTTACTAGTGATTCCCATCTGAGGGAATTTGGAAAACCTTTGTTTTATGAAGAGGGTTAGAATTATGATAGACCAAATACTAATGCTGTAATCAGCATTTTTATTATGGGAAAATAAGCTGGCTTAAGCAAATAAACCTGAGTTGTAAATATACCTTAAATGGTGAGATTTAAGAATGGAAAGCAAGCATATTAAGCACTCATTTCCCCCTAATCAAGGCATGCCCATTCCATGGTAAATATTCTTGAATGTCATGGCTTTGTGATGTTTTTTTCGCCACATCCCTAGCCTGTACTAAGGCAATTATTTGTAGTTGTTCCAGCATGGAAGTGTTTTCCTTCTTCAGATGCATGTGGATGTCTAACACACTTACCTGTGTTGTGGTTGACCATGCAGCCAGGGCTAAGATCTGCTACTTTAGATTGCTCTACAGATGTTGCCTCTGCTACAGTTCTGGGAACTGCTCTCCATGGACACTTACCCCCTTGAGCTGCAGAAAAGACCAGACTTGAGACTTCCACAGGAGCATCGGGTCATGCAATGTCTGACTGATGTTTTCCAAAGTGTATATAATGAATACTGTACATGAATTTAACACTCTTATAAAAGAATACTAGCCCTGCTCTTTAATGTGCTGCAGAGAAGATTGAGTTAGACCAGAAAAGAGAGCCAGGTTCTGCCAGCTGTGTTGCTGATTCTATCACCAGTTACTGCATTGCAGATTTTCCAGTGATTCTGCCAACAAAGGATTTTGTTCTTGTTGTTTTATCATGAGGGGACCACCATTTTGAATACTCCACAGGGTGTTGCTGGTTTGGCTATTTGCTACCAGCAATTCCCTTGCATCATTAGTAGAAAAGGGAGCTCACTCATTACTCCATATCCTTGTTCTGTAATTCTCAATCGAAGTGCCATCTCACTGGGAGAGTGAAGAGGAAAAAAAGATGTAGGTGCTTTTCACAACCTCTCCTTAAGGTCTACAGTCTGTCACTAAAGGTTTTCCTGAACATCAATCAGCCTTCCTTAGAAAAAGTCCAATTGGGAGACCTCTGTCCTGCTTTATTCATGCACTTCCGCTTTTTTGAGACACAAATTTAGTCCTCTTTTGAAATATTGTTGGTGGCAGGTCCCAGCTCATCACATCTTCATGTCAGTAGTTTATTACAGTAGTCAAACAACATACCAGATAACTAAACTCTTGGGTGCAGTCACCCAACCCCATCTCCCCACTTATTAAGAAAGCAATTGTTGATGTTTTTCACACCAGTGGATATTTGATGAAAGAAGAAACAAAGCCAGGAGAATCCACCGATTCCTTTTGTTAACTACTCTCACATTAGCTCTCTAAAGTAAGCACTACACCAGCCTCATTAATGAGGAAGTGTAGGGCTTGGCTGTCGGAACAACATCTTTCATGCTAGAGTATTTTTCTGCCAGCTCAAAGATTGATGTATTAAGTCCTAGAGCACAACCAGGTAGCTACCTTAAAGACTATGTTGCTTATATGACACTATATTTAATGGACTTATTGTGGTTTAATCAAAGTAAGGGGTACATCCAATTATATCCATCCATTTGCGGAACAAACAGTGCTGGCCAAACAGATTCCTTCTCTTCTTGCATCTTCTTGGATGACCTTCCAGACAAGATTTAGGGAAGCATAGTTGTCCAGAGAAGAGGAAGGAAAGGAGAGCCCTATTAAGAAAACTGATCATTTGTGTAAAATTGATTATCTGCTTCTCCTGCCAAAATTTAAATGAAAATGGTAAAAAGAGATAGATGATTTCTGTTACCAATTTCAAGTAATCTTATTTTTGAATTTGTTTAATATACAGTTATATTTCTTTAATTAACCTTAAGCCCATGGTCAAACATTGTATGATCAATTCTCTAGGTAGGTTCACTTATAGTAAACAGTGCAAGACTTAGTAACATTTTGTATTAGCTCTGTAACACTCAAGAGAAATTCTTAATAGTAGTGATTAATCTGTGCATTCTGCCTCCATATACAATGCACTAGTATGGTACTAATTATATGTTTTTCAACAGTAATGTAAATAAACTAAACCCCCTTCCCGATCTGGTTTTATTGAAAGTAAGCCACAAGTTTGAATTTCAAACTATCTTTAGATTCAATGACAGTTCCTAAGAAGCCACAACAATTGGATTCATGCACAGCTGTAAGTCACGATGTAATTTGAATTTAACACAATATATTATATGCAGCCATTGTGGACTACACATCATGGTTTACAGCTTAGTGCAATAAAAAGATGTGGTTTATTCAATAAAACAAACTATGGGTGAACAGAAAAATGGAACTGTAACCCACCAGATGTTAATGAAGTACAAATTTCAGCATTTCTCAACTTTTAACATGCTTTAGCAGATTTTGGATACAATGAGAAAAATCTGTACCCAATAGGTTTGTGCTGATATTGAAACATTTATTTTCAATAGGTTTAGCAAAATTCAGTATGCTTCTATGTCTCCTTAAAATGCTGCCTGCCATTTTAAAGATGCATAAAATAGATAAAATATAATGTGTAAATCCCATTCATGTTTAACAAACATATTGTTTTAATGGACACTACTTTCCCCCTTATTAATCAAGTAATAGTATGAGTTACTATATGCAAAATCATATTAGAAACAAAAGTATCTACAGAGTCCACTCACTCACCATCCATTTCTTGGCTAAAGTGCTGGCAAACAGATTCAATTTTAATTTAAAACTAAGCTTGAAACCTCTTATATACTTAACCATAATGTTGTGGCTTTGTGCATTTTGTGTCCCCCTACTATTTAGCAATCCATAGTTAAACAAAAAGACAGCTTACTAATCCTATAATAATAAAAAAAGATGTCATTTTTGTAAGTATAGCTTTGGATTGTTCATATAGGTCAGGGGTGTCAAACTTGATTTCATTGAGGGCCGCATCAGGGTTGTGTTTTACTTTGGGGGGCCAGGGTGGGCGTGGTTAGGGTGGGCATGACCAGTTCAACATCACTCGTGTCAGGGGTGCCTGTGGTGGCCCAAGCACTCTGCCAGCAAAAACGGACACCCGAGCTCCGTTTTTGGCTGTGACGGCTTCCTGCAACCCTCTGCCAGTGAAAATGGAGCTCAGGAGGGCTGCCCACGGCCTCCCAAGCTCCGTATTTGCTGGCAGAGGTACCACGGGCCAGTACTTTGCTGTTTCCAAGGAGGCCCCGCTAAGCACCCTGTGGGCTGGATCCGGCCCCTGGGCCTTGAATTTGATACCCCTGTTATAGGCTATCCAAAGAAGACTAAGCAAACAGTCATATAACATCTTCCAATGTAGCAGGAAATACATTTAGTCATGCTGCCCATTTTTTCCCCTGTAAACCATAAAATAGTTTGCTTAGTTATAGCTTAATAAATTGTTTGAAGCCACACTAGGTATGTCACAAGGCTTCACTTTATGTGTAAAACCAAACAACAGTGGGTTGATTAAACCATGGTTTAGTATAGAATTGTAAACTTAGCACAATGGAATGAATATAGGCTGGAAGATCCTATAGGCAGGAGATAGAGCTGTCTAGTCTCCTTGCTCTGGCAAATTGGAAGGAATGTAGTTCTCCAGCTTTGTATCTGGCTGGCTTGATTTGAATAATCCCTCCTGTCTAGGTTAGATGCATTTGATTTCCCCATTTCATGCTAAGCAGGCACACACCAAATTCATAAGCCAGGCTTCTCCTTGCTTTATTTTTTGTTTCACCAAGGTTAATTGAATAAGCCAAGAGTCATCTGTGAACTCATAAGTGCTAGTATGCAAAAGCTTGGCATTCGCTTTGCTTCTTATGTGACAGTTTCAAATTTATTGTAAATAGAGTTTATTTCAAACTGACTCCCACATAAAAGCACCTGTATCAAAACAGGAGTTGTGGGCAATAGTAAAGGTTCTAGCTGGGCTATGCCTTTTTCCCCCCAAAATAGCGTCTTAGGTTTTTATTTTTTACATAAAATGGAAAAAATTAACCTGTATGTATGTATATGCTGGAGAAGATTGTACCTGTTTAATTTCTGCTGCTCACACAGTTAATAAAAACAAATTAAGTACAGTGAGATGGGGGGGGGGTGCAGCAACATCTCCAGTTTCCTCTCTAGAGCCAAGATGGTTCAGAAACTACAAGCAGGATCCTGAATTTGCCTTTGTGCTGTCGCGAAAGCCATTGATCTGAATTCCAACTGTGAAATTGTTATTTCAGGTGATGACTCATTAGTCCAGCTTCATCTCCAGCGCAGGCAGAAAACATAGGGAGACAAAGCCGCATTTATTTGTGAATGCTGCAAATACCTTGTGCATACAGCCACTGTCCAATTCATATGGGGCTCCCCTATGGCTCCAGTATTCATAATAGAAGGCTGCATTGTTTCTCCAGTGAGGATGTCATCAGGTTGGTTTCACACTGCTGGCAACCTGCAGATTTAGCCCTTTATAGAAAATGAGCCATAGGAGGAAGGAGTATTATGTATGAATATTCTCTGCACAGTTTTGCAGAGTGTTGGCCAAGGACTGTAAAAGACTATTTCACAGAACCCAAAACATGGACAGTTTCAAGTATAACTTTTTGGCACGCTTCCAAAAGAATATGCCAGTCCTGTATCTACTACCACACCTGCTTCTTCCTGTTCCTTATTTTGTCGGGCAGATAATGTTGCTCATTATTTCAGCTAATTTTCTCCTTCAGCATATCTCTAGTCATCTACTATGAGCTCCACCCCCCCCCAAACATGTTGTCGGGGCCCTCTTCCCCGCCCCCGTGTGTTTGCTGGAATATTGCCTACCCAAAACCAATTCCTGACGATTTATCTTGATAAATGGTCATCTAGCACAAAAACTGCCAATTAATCCATTTGGCACTCTCTGTAGGACTCTGCCAGATATTGGGTTTTTTTTTAATGGATAGCCCTTAGGGGTGTTAATCTTAGTGTAAGATGCAAGCATATACCCTTTAGAATTATTGAATAGCCCTGTTAACCTGTGGCATTCTATTTCTGAAAGAAACAACCAAGCCTCTTCTCCATCTGAATTAACAGGTAAATGCCATTCAATTAAAGATTACTAATCTAAATAAAATAATTTATATTTTATTGATTACTGCTATGGCAAGTTGATTGTCTGTTTGGCTGATGTCTGCATTTATGAGTGAAGCATGAGCCAGGTCAGAATTATAATAACAGGACGAGCATTTGCATTTTACGGTATCAATCCGAAAAGAATATTTTCCAGTAGAAACATTTTGTACATTCAGCAAAATCAGCAAATGCTGGATAGTAAGAAATTGCTAAACTTGTGTATATCAGTAAAAGAGGTATAACGTGCACAGGAAGTTCTGCCAGTGTTATAGGGAGGTGCTATTAATGCCATTCCCAGGAATTCTCAGCTTCCAAGAATCTATCCCTTCACCCATGCTGTTTACATTGTTTGCTTGCTACTGAGGCCCGTTTAGATGCAGGTCACAGGAATCGGTTTATACTTGGTCAAACTGCTGATCCATCTAGCCCAATATTTTCTATATTTACTAGCAGAAGTTGTCCTGGATTTTATATGGGAAGTCCTTCCAAGATGTTTCTGGATATGTCAGAGATCTACAATTTTCTGCATACAAAGCACATGTTCTCTCCACCAAGCTGTGCTCCTTCCCTCAAAGCAATTCTACCCTTGTTCTGACATTCTCATTATTGAGTGGGATTTCTTCTGTTCCACTTCAGTTTATGCTCGGAAATGTGAGATAAAATTCCATAATATACACTTTCATCACTTGAATATAACACAACAAAAGTGCAGATAGCAAAAGCAATATGCACAAAATAGTCTTGTGTTGCAGAAGCTATCACACTCAGCTACCCTTCCCAAGCATCTCCCAAACTCATAAGGGAATTTTATGCACCTAAACAGAGGGACCGATATGTACTCAGGCAAAATACGCTTTTCTCCATTTAGGCTGTAATGGATGTACACTTCCCCTCCTAGTGTACTGTGTGAATACAGGCAGCCAGGATAATTTTGTTCATTATATATGTATGTATATCTTTTGAGCATGGACTGCTCATCCTCCTTTTTTCTTGATCTTGTAGTTCCCTGCATGGAATTGTGTGAAATTGTTGCATAGCTCATGGTTCTATGTAAATCCTCTCTGATGTAGTTCTACATCAAATAAAATTACAATGAAAAAGTTGCAGACTTTGAAATGACTTTGAATGAATAGCAGCTACAATAATATCACTTACAATGTTCAGTGTGATAGCATTCTACTCTAGGGGTCAGTATGTCAATATGGCCTCCCTGGGTACAGCATAGGAGTGCCCCAATAATCATTTTATTAAGAAAATGATTGTGCCATACCTTACAAAATATTAAAACTTATTTTGTCGTTCACCTTTTCTGAATACCTTCTCTGTTTACTGGAAGTGATCTGGTATCCCATTTTCAGTAACAGTGTAGTAAAAGCAGCATATAAGGCTTGAAAAGTTGAAAGAAATTTTAGCAAAATGATTAAGCCTAAGGAACTATCAAATAAACCTGGGTAAGTACTAGTAATACAAGGGGTAATATAAAAAGTAGGGCCTGTCATCCCAATCAAAATAGGTCCTATTCATTTTCATAAAATGCATACTATTACACTGGCAATCCAAGTGATGCTGTCTCTATTCTCTCGTGGTGCCTGGAGGCAGTAAAGACCTGGACAACAAACTTTGACTGGGCCTGGCTTTGGGTGCATGGAGCCTCAGGATTCGAGTTTTTGCCATCCTTAGTTCTGGATAGGGTTGCACTGACCCATTCAGACCCAGTCTATAACTTAGGCGTTCTCCCGGACTCAGTTCAGCTTGTGCTGGTTAATAATTCCAGCAATGTATCATATCACAGATATTGCCCAGGTATTGATGGCTTTGATGATGTTTCCACCGTTCAATTTTGTCTTTAACAATTTTCTAACTCTTTGGATGTGTTCTTTACTGATCAACTTTTTAACTTGTCCGTGCCTGATGTTATCTAATTATATTTTACCTAGATACTCATAGGCTTCATTCTGACAGCTCCTGATGGCATTTTGCATTTTAATTCCATTACCACTTGTGATTTTATCATAATTTATTGCTACTGAAGCAAACTTCTCTGGGCCAAATTCCATTGTTATATCTGTGGTAAAAATTATTATAGTATTTGTCAATGTTTGGATTTTTATTTCTGATTTTTCCATAAAGCTTCAGATTATCTATATAAAGCAGATTGTCTATATGAGATTTTGGAAGCATTTTGTGCTGTTTGATAGCAAGCTTTGTTTTCTTCAAAATCACTTAAAGTGGGATCATAACAGTGACAGATAATAAGGGTGATCTTGAGTCACCCTGGAAGATGCCTGTTCTAATGCCATCTTTTTCATTTCCAACCGAAATTTTGCCTCCATTAGTTTTTTCTATAAACATTCTTTTTACTGAAAACAGTTGTTTCTAAGCATTTGATGACTGAACTATGTGATAATGAATCAAAAACCTTTTAAATAATCAATTTAGACCATATGTAAATTGTTTTTTCAGCTTTTGAAGCTGTTTTATCAATCAGTAATTGGTCTTTTGTATCTCTACTTTTCCTTTTATTTCCTTTCTGTTCTATAGAAAGGATGTTATTTTCTGCTAAACAATTTTGGATTTGCCCATTATGATATTTATGAATAATTAAAACATTGTAGGCAAGGATGTTATCAGCCTGTAGTTTCCTGGTGGTGTCCATTTTTCTGGGTCTTTTTGAGTCAGATACATTTTGCCAATTATTAAGCATCGCTGATGTCCTCTTTGTGCAATACTTCATTAAGCTGTTTAGCTATAATTGGCTGTAAGTTAATCAGATATTTGAGCCAAAAGCCATGCAATCAATCATCTCCAGAAGAAGCCCAGTTTTAAATCCTTTTCACTTAATTTTAACCATTTCTGCTGTTGTTATTAATTCTTCCACTTGATGTTTACTTAATTGATCTTCATTTTTTTAATCCATCCAGCATTTTTCTTGTAATATTTCAAGTTTCCCATAGATCTTTCCAAAACTGGATGGCTTCCTTTTTGTTTGATTTTTCATTTTCAGAATTTTTATTATCATTGGTAGAGTCACCTCTAGTCTAATTTGCCTAAATTGGATGATTTGTGCCTCATAGTGTCCAATTTTTCTAGCTATTCCTGTTATTTATTGCTGTATGATTTCCAAAGCTTTAATTTTTCTGGTGCTACTTTTTTATTAGGGCTGTATTGGTTCTTACATTCTCCAATTTTTGTTCTTTCATGTTCTTTAAATTACTCTCATATGATCTTAATTTCCTAATTTTGGTTTCTAGTCTGATGTTCCACTTTGGGATTGAATGTGATTTTGGTTTTGGTTTTACCACTACTGCTATATTGCAGGCAAGCTAATTGGTCTGTTCAATATATATTATTTTAATCCTTTCAAGCACCTTATTCATCTCTTTTATTATAGGTACCAGGTCTTGGGGGGGGGGGCACTACATGCAATGCTGGCAGTCTTTATCTTTCTGATAATTATGCATATGACATTATTTTCTCTCTTAATTCTTCTTGTCAGGGTGTTAATTTATAGCAGGGGTGAAATGCTCCCGGTTCGGACTGGATCGCCCAATCCAGTAGCGATGGTGGCGGGTGGTTCGGAGAACCAGTAGCAAAAATCCCTGCCAGCCCCATGCCCAGCTGAGCTGCGCGATCTTCAGAGGCTTTTTAAAAAAATTTTAAAAGAAGTTTTTCTTCTGCCGAAAAAATGCTTTTAAAAGTAAAAAATAAAAGCCTCTGATGATCGCGCGGCTCAGCTGGGATCGTCAGAGGCTTTTAAAAGCATTTTTTCTGCAACCTCTTAAGGTTGCTTTTAAAAGTAAAAAATAAAGTTGGCCACGCCCACCCAGTCACATTACCCCCCCAAGCCACGCCCACAGAACCGGTAGTAACAAATTTTACATTTCACCACTGGTTCATAGGTTTTTTTTTTTTTAATTTGATTTATATGCCGCCCTTCTCCGGAGACTCAGGGCGGCTTACAATGCGCTAAGCAATAGCCTTCATACTTTTGTATATTTATACAAAGTCAGCTTATTGCCCCCACAAACTGGGTCCTCAATTTACCTACCTTAGAAAGGATGGAAGGCTGAGTCAACCTTGAGCCTTGGTGAGATTCGAACCTGCAATAATTGCAGGCAGCTGATGTTAATAACAGGGCTTTAGACCACTGTACTATCCAAGGTTGTTTCAATGCTGAATTGTACTGGTCCTGTTGTTATTACTTCTTCTAAATTATCATTACTATAGCTCAAATTAGCTGTTACCTCTACATTTACAATTGTTGTTATCTGAGTTTCTTCTGCTAGTCTACAGTTTTGAGGTCTTCCATTTCCACATTTTTTTCCGAACATGTTCTGTATTCCAGTTCTGTATCCCTGAATATTTTATTTCTGGTAATGAATCTCCTTTGATCTGCTAATACTTATTCAGTGATATTTGAATCTTGATCAATTCCTTTCCACAATTCAAACATTCATTTTAAGAATCTCTGCTTGGTTAATTCCAATTTATAATAGCAGGCCATAATGGTAATTTTTTTCAAATACAGTATACTTTAGCTTTGTCTGTGGTCGTTGATCTTCCAATAATCCTACAGGGCTAAAGCCTAGTTATAAGGTGACCAACTTTTTTACAATGAGAACAGTGGTGGGTTGCTCCCGGTTCATACCGGTTCTATAGAACTGGTAGTAAAACCGGCGGGAGGCTCCGCCCACTGACCCTGACATCATCAAAACGCTTCTGAGCTTGTGCTCACATGCGCAGCCCCGTTGCAAACTGGTAGTAAAAGTAAGTAGAACCCACCCCTGAATGAGAAGGAGGACCCAAATAAATTGAAGAAAAAAAAATCGTATATAAGTAAACAAAGCCACTTGCGCGCAGCACACTCTTGTGCACAGCGCACTCTCTCAAAAAATTCTCCTGTGCAGAGCACATGCGTCTCATAATTACGTCTTGCTGCACTGTACCGACCTTTGACGAATCATCATGTCAAATACAAATACGTCACATCACACACAAAGGATCGGATCAGCATTGATCGAATACGGAGATTTACAGATTAGTCTTCAAATATCGAAAAGGAGAACATGTAAGAGGACACTTTTCAAGAGAGGACAGAACTTACAAAAGAAGGACTGTCCTCCCTAAAGGAGGATGATTGGTCACCTTACTAGTTACCCAGCTACGGCTCCTGAGTCTCATTGCTCACCTGTTGACAGATGCCCAGGAACTCTAACACTACAGAAAATGCAAGAGAGGTTTTCTGATGGCATGAAAAGATATCAGTCTACTGATACAACTGACATCTGCTGCAAAAAAGCAGAAACATTTTTTAATTGATCTTACCAATATTGCTCCATATTCAAGGTATACTGATAGCAAAGCCTCATTCCTATAGTTTTGTTTTGCATATAGTTCACTTTTTTGGCATGAATTATAAGATAATCCAATAGGAATAATTAATCAATGCTTAATATTAATTAATACTTTGGAGTATCAAAGTATTGCCTATATTAAGAAAACAAATACATGATAATCCATTATAGTAATGAAGCTGGAAATCTGATGAAATAACAAATATCACCACCCCTCTTTCAAAAAAAAATCATTTTGAGGTTTTCTTCAAACAACAGTCAAAATACAGTCCCTTGAATAGGTTTTCTTTGCCCCTTTGCCTCTATTTTTCCAAGGATAAAAAAAATCCTATGTGAAAATAAACACAGTTTCTACAATACCAGTTCACAGGAAGCTGTAATTTTCACCCTGTTTACACATAAACCATAACGTGATTTATTTATTTATAATTATTATATGCAAACCCACACAATGTATTGTAAGTATTATGTGTGAAATAGGTCATTATGGCTTATGCACAAATTGAGCTTTTAAAAATGGTTTATTTATAGACGTGTTCCTTGGTCCCTTCACTGGTCCACATAGGTCAGTATTGTCGCATCTGACTGATGTTGATTCACCAGAATTATAGGAAAAAAACCTTTCCAGATCAATCCAGAGATATCAGTAATTGAACCCAGGACTTTCTGCATGCAAACACCATGCTCTGTCATTGAATTAAGGTGTTTCCTCCTTGTTGAGAGAAAAGTGTGACAAAGAGATTCCAGAGCTCCAGATACAAAGTGTCTCCTGAACTGGTCCAAATCATTTAGTGTAATCTTCTCATATAGTTGTTCTGATACTGGGTAGTCACAAGGAAGTCTTATAAATAAACAAATAAAACACATTTAAAACACACCTGCACTTTACAAAGACAGTGATGTATTCATGGATATACTGCATGGAATTATAATATCTTCTGTTTGGTTCTGACTTATTATGTTGCGTGAACCCTGACAGCTCTGTTTATGCGGTAAATTATAGTTAAACTATAACAGTTCAATGTATGAGCCAGGCCATATATGCTTTGCCCAAAAATGTAAATAAATTAATAAATAACATTAGTTGGAAATATCTGAAAAATAAGACAGATATGGTTAAGTGTGGGTTTGCTTATATTACTTGCTTGTTTGATCCATTCTGATTGATGTTTACATCTTTAGTTGGGCATATCCAAGTAATGTACAAGTTTAATAAAACATATAACACATTAAAATAAACCAGAATACAATCTATAAAATCACAAACATTCCTTCTAATTACTTTCATAAAACCATCATAATAGTACCATATATCTTGATAGGCCAGGTATGTAGCATACCAGGATACCAGAATAATGGAAAATCCTGCTGGTCCACTTCAAGAGTCCATTTAGTACAGCAACAGCTAGGTATTTTTAGAGCCCAACTTGGATCAAACCTAGTCAGCATGACAGTTTACCGAAAGTAATTGAAGCTGTAATCTAACATTTAGAATCTGTCAGGTTGAAGGTTACTGGTTTAGTCCACTAATCTCTTTCAAATCTCAATCACCAAGACACTCTAGAAAGCCTATAATCCAGACATGGAAACCTTCCCTCTAACAGCTGGCATATAGAAGCACATTTGGAATTTCATCTAGGTTGCCTCTGTATATTTTCTAGAGAAAATATATGCTGTTCTTCCTTAATCAAGATACATCCAAAGTGGCCTTTTCTACTTCCTATAGTCATTTCTTCCTTGACCTGCTATCTTCCAAATTCAATATATTATTTTCAAACCACAGAAAGAGCTTTGAGATGCCTAAAAAATCAATAAAGTTATAAGGCCTAAATTTCTGTAGCTTTTCCTCAAATGCACAAGGAAGTGTTACTATCCAATATGTTAGCTTTTAACCACATTTGCATGGTATAGGGTTTCCTGCTTGAGCAGGGGGTTGGACTAGAAGATCTCCAAAGTTCCTTTCCAGCTCTATTCTGATTGATGTCATGAATAGATAATCTGTATGTAAGTGCCACTATCCGATCCCTGTCTCTCACTACCCCTCTTTCAATGGATATTTCTGTATCATGCTGGTTTGAAGCCATATCATTGTTAGTTAACCCGGATCAGAATTTGAAACTAATGGCAAGTGTTAGTTTCAAATTCCAGTTAGTGCTAACTGGAAATGAAAAATGTCCAAGTATGGACAACTTTTTAAACTATTGGGAAACCATGATCTGTGATTAAGAACTGTGAAGAATTGAACATAAGACAGCCAAGCAATGTTCACAATAACCCATGATACATAGGCATCTTTTAATAATTTGCTGTGAGAAATGTATATGCTTAATTCTGGAAAATATGCAACAGTTTTGTAATATTACACCTACATGAAATAAATAATGCATTTCCACTTAAAATCTGGTTTCACTTTAAAGCAAAATATGAGCATATTATAATTATAGTCATCAGAATATGAGCTGCATAGGTGTGTATAAATGAATATATACACACCTATACAGTATATACAACCTTAGTTTCATGTAGGTATTTTAAAGTATTTACATATATTTTAAAGTAATTTTAATACCTATAAAGATTATTCTGGCTAAGCTGAAATCCAGTGAAAGGGCACAGGCCAAACAAATCAGCTCCAGTACTGATGTCATTTGGCAAGAGCTATAGATTTTTATTTTCATGTTTTAGGAACCTTTCATCTTCAAAATCTGATTTAAGTCATTGTAGGCTATATAAATCAGAGATTCTGATTTAAAAATAAGCTGTGCCTTCCCTCACTCCAGGAGAACAGAAATAAAAGGCAGCAGCAAGAAAGCTCACATGTCAGAAAAACCAAAAGAAAAAAAATGCATGTGAAAAGTATTGTGTTAAATTTAGAGCCATTTTTAAAGAGGCGCTATATTTAGTCAAATTTCCCCCTCTTCTTCTGAAGGAGTCTTGCAAAGCTTCAGTTAAAAAAAGCATGATATGGAGGGGAAAAAACTGCTTGCTTTCTTCCATCTACCCAGCTAATAAACCAGGCTTGGGCAGGGTAGGGTATGCATTCCATTGGTCTACCACACATTTGGATACTCGTATGCTCTAAAGAAATTTATATTCTAAAAATCCCACCAACTGGCCAGAATGTAGGAGCCCAACCAGAACATTATCTTCTTGTCCAATGGCCAGAATAGAGTCGGAAAAGAGTCAGAAAAAATTCTGTTTAGTTTTAATTTAGCATGTTATATGAACGGCATCTGACTAGTGTGCTGTGCGAATTCATCAGATTATGGTTTATTCAATAAACAAGGTGTAGATTATGCAACAGCCAAGTCATAAATCCATATGGCACCATCGATTTAGGCTGTTGTCTGTGGCTATGACTCCATGCTGTTTTTGTGATTGGAACTAGGAAGGAAAATGGGAGATAAGCTATAAGCAGGCAGGATCCAGGGATGCTATTTAAAATGCAGCCAAGTTTAGGCTGTTTGGATTGTTTGCAGATTCTTGCAGTCAAGCAACACAAATTGTCAAGAGTTTCCTTCTTCTCTTCTGTAATGAAGCAGCCATCGCGCAATGCACTAGGCTACATGGTTTTCTGCCTTGAAAGAGAATGGCTCACTTGAGCATTGAAAACAGAGAGAGAGAGAGGGAGGGAGGGAGGGAGTGGGGGGAGAGAGAGAGAGAGAGAGAGAAATTCCCATCAGTAGCACTGCAAAAAAATGAAAGAAAAGCTAACTCATCTCATAAAAATAATGAGCATTATCTGATCAAAGAAGCCTGGGGCAAATTTTGAACTAGTGCAAAGTCCTTGTTCAGTAGTGCCTGTAATCCCAATGCATCTGGAGATCAATAGACTGTAATTTCAGTGTCTCTCCCCAATTCCTATGGCTTGCTTTTTCTTTAATTTTTAAGTCAGTTGACAGAGGAGCATAAAACATAAGTCACTGCCTATTATGGGTCCTGCCTGAAAAATGAATTGAATGGATTATAATTTCTAAATCTACAGTGCAGAATTCCCAACTTGGCATTTTCCAAAACTGCTAAACTATATCTCCCATTTCCAGACAGCATGCAAGAAGTACACTGGCAAAGGATTATGGAAATACCTGGTCAGTGGTTAAGTTGGGAAAGAATGCTAGAGAAGAAAGGGCAGCTGTTAATTGTATGTGCTAATTTCACCACATAAGATAGGTACTTCAGGAGATATTCACGCTCTTTAATCAAGCTTTTACTTGACCACATTGTGCAAAAATATATTCAGATCCAAGGTTCCATTAAAAATAAGCTTCCAGTGAGAGAGTGGGGGGAGGAGGGAGAAAGAGACGGTAAGCAAATAAATTCTTCATTCCGGTAACAAGCTGCTCTGCTTCCTCTTGTAACTAGCTCGTCTGCCTGAAGATCAGTTGACACCAGACATGAATTAGAACTGGCCCCAATTCAAGTTTTGCTGCAGTTTAACTGTGCTGCTTTCACTTGAACTGCTTATATGAGTGACTTAAGAGGAGATTGACCTCATCAAATTTTATGAAGCCACAAATGAAATAGTTGTCAGGAGGGAAACACAGAGACATGGACCTGAGAGGAACATTAAATCATTGAGAGATAGACCTGCTTCATTTACTTTTTCCTTGATGGTTTTGCTACTCTTTCCCTTACTCGGGCGAACACTTTTAGGCTCTTTGGTTCCACTTGCATAGTCTGAATTCTGCAAGTTGCATCCCCTCCTGCCAACTCCAGATCTATGCTATCACCCGCCTCTTCTTGGATTACACTTTTTCTGTAGGCTCCAAAACTCATCTTCTCATGCCTCTTCTTTCTTGTGTCACCATTTTATCAAATAAAATTGTTCAGCAATGATACTTTCACGTTGCCTTTCCAATGTTACTGCAGTTGGGAAAGTGATTCCTTTTTCGTTCCAGGTGAGAAAGCTGATATTCTAACCATCCAGTTCCTTCACAATCTATTGATTCAGCAGATGTGCAATTTACTGCCTGAAGCTACAGTATTGCAATTTGATACAAGAAGGATATGATTGGTGAATTAATGATGAGAGTGCAAAGCATGACATCTGATCCATATTCCTGTCTTTCTGCACAGCACTTCTACTTGGTGACAGCATTTTAAACACTGTCCTTTTTTTTTGTCAGATACAAGTGTGAATTCACATATTGAAGCCTGTCATTAGTATTTTTAAAAATCTGGATTTATTTACAGCTCACACAAACTGAAATGCACTCTAAAATCCTTTTTTTTTCTAATGTATTCTTTATATTCCCAACATGCTGGCTACATTAAAAGTGTTGATACATAAGCCCCTTCTAAATCCACACAGAGGATTAAAAGCATGGATGAAAAGTGGAGCCATGCCTTATGTCATATTCTAATGCTAAACTCCTCCTCCTCACCCTCTAGCTACCAAGACATAAAATGCAGCATGTAGGTCTCAATTTACCTGGAATGCTGTGCCATTGCGATTCCCAGCCTCATGGAAGTCAATATATTTTCAGCTTTTGCATATGTATGGTTTATGCAATTCAAGGGTGAAGCTAGGAGATACAATCTCACCATCCAGTCTTTCTGAAGACAGTTTTATCTTGCTGTAACCAGCAAGATAAAGATGATTCAGATCTCACACTGAACTGAGGTATTAGCAATCACGCAGAAGAGAACAAGATTAGGTTTACACAAATTTTTTCTTTGACCATAGTTTATTTAAAAAAACACACACAACTGGATGTGTTCATTCAATACACTAAGCCATAAATCATTATTTACAAACCTAAATGTCCGGAAATAATATGCTAAGCTACTAAAGAGATCACATTACAGGTGGTATTTGGGAACCCACCCTGCATGCAGAGTGGATATAATATATGCCCCAAGGCAACTCTTTTATTGAAAGGGGCAGTTTCAGCCACCATATATACAGTGCAACTTCTATATGCCTAATCTCCACCATACCTATTTTGAGCTAATCTTGAAATGGCTGTGAGTAGGCAACGGTTACTTATTCAGAATTAGTGCTGGAATAGAAGTGCTTGATTTCATGATTCTATGATTTTTAAAAAACAAAAACACATTGGATATTAAACTTCACCATCATTTTAAAAAAACTATAAAGCAGCATTTTTCCATACTAGAATCTCTAGGTATATAGGAAATGAAAGCCCATAATTCCTAGGCAGTATAACAGAGTTCAATTACAGGATGTCAAGTTAAGGAAGAAGTAAACCAAAAGTGCACACATTCAAGATTCTTCTGAGGGCATCTCAACATTAGAACATTGCACCAGTTCAAAACCAGCTTTGGAGCCACACAACTATATAATGTTGACTGATTCTGAGAATATACATGCACGCGCGTGCACACCAGTCACACACACAGACACACAGAGTTGTTAAGTGAATTACTGCAGTTCTTAAATTAGTAACATGATTGTTAAGTGAATCTGGCTTCCCCACTGACTTTGCTTGTCAGAAGGTTGCAAAAGGGTAATGATCCCAAGATATCATAACATATACATGCTGTTTGCCAAGCAGTCCAAACTTTTATCACGTGACCAAGGGGATGCTGCAAGAGTCGTAAGTGTGTAAAACGGTCATTAGCCATTTTTCTAGTACCATTGTATTTTCGAACATTCACTAAATGAATGGTTGTAAGTTGAGGACTATCTGTAACATCTTACCAGCATAGATGGGGAGAATGTTACCATTTTTCTTTTTAACTATTTTTGTTAACGATTAGGAGAGTTTTGCAACTCTGTAAGTCAGGGTGGTTTGGGGCAAAAAGCAAATGCCAGTCTTTGTACTCTGTTGGTTAGGTAGACATTAAATTATGTAGATTAGACAGGTTCATAGGTGAAAATGGTTTCAGGTTAGCTTCAGGCCATCTTCATGGTTCATGTAAGATTAGGAATGAGAAACAGAAAAGCCGAGAAAGGTAAGTGACCATAAATAATTGCTTAAACACGTAAAATATGCTGCAATAATGCCAAGTCCACCTGGCTCACCATTCTATTGCCATAGTGAATGGCAGATGCTTCCAGGAAATTCACAAAAGGACTACATGTTGCTACTCATTCTTTTATTTGCTTCCATAATCTCTTAATATGAAATATATGCCTTTGAACATAGATGTTTTGTGTCTGGCTATAGTGCTAATATCCCTAAACAGATGTCTAACTATGTGTGTTACTTTAAGCCATCAAAGACAGTAAGAACTGAACAAATTCAAACTTGCAGCAGTTATTTTGGTTTTAGATAGAACTCATCTTACCCATCAAAGCCTGGTACAAAAGACATGTACGTAGCATTTATTCTTCAGTACCAGAACTGATCAAAAAACATAGTCCTTTCATTTAAATGTCAACCTTTAATTACTCACTATTTTTCCTTATACAATTCTTCTTCCCAGAGGAACATTGGGGGGGGGGGGTTTACATAAAATTAGCACAATGAAACCAACAATACTTTAGATCAAGAGTGTCACACTGGCAGCCTGCAGACTTGATGCGTCACGGGTAAGCCACGCCCATCGCAGCTCCACGAGGGGAAAACATCATGAACTGTCACATAAGGGCAACGTGATGCCGCGAGTTTGACACCCATGCTTTAGAATAACACACTTTTTAAAAATAATAATAAAAGGTCCCCTTTTTTTAAAAAAAAGTGAAATAAAGAGTCTGGTCATTGAACAGTTATTTCTTAAATGGGATTGCCTCAAATCTTTCTACATTTCAGCTCTAGGTTTGGGGGTGAGGGCAGCAGAGTTGTTTTGTTGCTTTGGCTAAATGGAAATAAGATGTGATTTGATCATTGTAAGATGTAAATTTTGATATAATTCAGGAGTTTTATGGGAAATTATGTGATCAAGTAGAAATCTTGGAAGAAAAGATGAAAGCAATACCTAGAAAAAGCTAAACTACCAAAATAAATTGTCATTTGTATTACAATTCTCATCACTCCCTTTATTGACCTTGTTGGCTAGGTCATATAAGAATTACATTTGGAGTCACATTGCCAATGGTGATATTGGCTATCCAATCCAGTGAGACCTTACTGATTATTACCTTCAAGATGGAGGCAGTCTTTCAAATAAGACTCTTTGCAGAAAATGCTCCTTCAAATATAGAAAGAGAGGACAGATCCTCAGACCACTGTATAATTGACAAAGAATGAGTTCCCTTCCAGTACTGTAGAATATCCATCTTTTTGTGACCATGAAACCACACAATATTCATTCCACTTGTCCATCTGTAAATTTCCAAACCATCTGTATATAATTTAAGAGAATTTAAGCATCTGCAAAAACCAGTGAAATCTTTCAAAACAGAGTATGTAAACCTCCGTCCCATAAGGAGCCATTATAATATATAGCCATTTCATATAGTGAATGCTGCATTTTAAATGTCATGGTATCAACAATTAGCTAAACTCAACAAATTCTTCCTGAATGGGCAAGTGTCCAGCTCACTCAAAATAGCAATTTTCGTCGGCTTCACCATAAGCTTAAATATTAATGTATGGAACTCTGTTGGCTGACTGCCATCTTTCTGCTCCCTCTGCAATAAGATTTATGTTATGTATCTTTACGGCATTTTTCTACTCTAGACAACCACTCCCCAAACTGATAAAATTTTCAGCAGCCCCATAATGGCAAACACAAAGTTTAAGCACAATTTAAAGCATAATTCAAAAACCTCATTAGGCAATCAACATCCAGCCAAGAACAACCACCACCAACAGATACTGTACAAGACAGGTAGTCCTCAATTTACAACCACAATTGAGGCCAAAATTTCTGTTGTTAAGTGAGGCATTCGTTAAGTGAGTTTGCCCCCTTTTACGACCTTCCTTGCCTCAGTTTTTTTTTTAATTGATTTACATGCCGCCCTTCTCCGTAGACTCAGGGCGGCTTACAATGCGTTAAGCAATAGCCTCCATACTTTTGTATATTTATACAAAGTCAGCTTATTGCCCCCACAAACTGGGTCCTCATTTTACCTATCTTAGAAAGGATGGAAGGCTGAGTCAACCTTGAGCCTGGTGAGATTTGAACTTACAGAAATTGCAGGCAGCTGGTGTTAATCACAATGCTTTTAGTCTGCTGAGCCACCAGGCCCAGTTGTTAAATAAATCACTGCAGTGGATAAGTTAGTAACCCAGTTGTTAAGTGAATCTGGCTTCTCCGTTGACTTTGCTTGATAGGTCACCAAAAAAGTGATCACGTGGCTCCGGGACACTACAACTGTCATAAATATGAGCGGGTTGCCAAAGCGTCTGAATTTTGATCACACGATCAAATGGGGATGCTGCAAAGGTCATAACTGTGAACAACAGTCATAAGTCCCTTTTTTCAGTGTCCTTGTAACTTTGTAACTAAATGAACTGTTGCAAGTCGAGGACTACTTATAACATCCCCCAAAGATGATGTCCTGGAGTTGTGTCTGATGCCTGGAAGATCCAGCTGTATGTCTTAAGGACAGAAACGACGACTTAACCAGGCAGAGGCACCGTCGGCTCAAACTCCCACCCAAGACGCTGTGCTTCATGGTTTAGGCTGGGCCCTGCCTGCGCCCATTTCCGAATGCCAGGGCTCAAGCCAGAAAACTAAGAGGTCCGTTCTGTAGCCACCGGCAAGTGAAAAGTGTCTTAACTCCAGGACCGTTGAGCGGCCTCCGAAGACCACCACCACCCCATCAACAACAGGCGAAACCGTGTGGGGACGCGGGGAAGGGGTTTCAAATTCTGCCCCTGTTCTTTTCAGACAGACTCGGGACGAGGGAGCGGGACATTCGCGGTTTTTGCAGCGTTGTCCCGAAAACCCGAGGACATCAGGAATGCCAAATCCCCCAGAAGCGGCAGGGAAGCCAGCAGCAGCCACGATTTTGAGTGGGGGGGGGGGGCTTTTCCTCTCAGCGTTTCCAGAGTCCGTAGACCTCGGGGCGCAATTCGTACGAAAGGGAGACTTTTCTTCGTCCCTCAAACTCAAACTCTCTGCTTTTGAGGCAAGAAAGCGAACGCAAACAATAAAACAACAGGGCCGGTGAGCTCGGCCGATCTTAGTACAGAGCAGGCAAAATGCCACCGGGCGAAGCTATCGCTTTAAATCTTTCCCGGAGAGCCTGCCTCGCCCTCGGAACGCGAGATTTTTTTTTCCTCTCCCTCTCTCTCTTTTTATGAATGAAAGGCTTCTCAACGAAAATATGTAAATTAAGGGCGACTTGATTGGCTATATTTCCCCGAATGAAAAAAAAAAAAAAGTTAGGCAGTTCATTGTTGCCGAGAGGCGGGTTTAGGATTGCTCTGGGAGGTGTTCTGACATACGAGCGCGATTGGGTGTCTGGTAGGGTAAACAAGCTGCGATTGACAGGCCGTGGCAGGGTTGTGGGCCAATGGGGACGGGGCGAGGCGGGCTCTGGAGGCCGTTCGGGGGCTTGGATAGCAGCCCGAAGACGACACAGGGCTTCTAGCGACTGCACCGCGGCAGCGCGATAGTTCTAACGGCAGGTGAGGAGCGGCAAAGCTCGCTTAGCCTTCGGGCTTGGGGGTGAAAAATCCGGGCCCGGGATGCTAAGCTGTGGGGTCGGTGGGCTAGGAGTTCCGGTGGGCGGCGGGAGCAGGTTTGGGGGGGGGACAGGTGCTTAAGGTGCCTCCAAGATGCTGAGGATTACGGGATATGCGGAGAATACCGTTGCGACTTTTAACTCGAGTCTGCTGGGATAAGGCCGGCTCTCGGGAGGGGAATGGGAGCAAGGGTTGCAAGAATGCATGGAAAGAGACAGTATGGCGAAGAATTGCGAGGGAAAGCTGTACAGCCGCGCCGCCACTGGCTGCAGCAGGCACTGGCTTCGCTGAGAGGATTGGTGGTTTTTTTTTTTTTTTGTTTTTTGGTTTTTTGTGAATGTGGGCGATTTTATGAATGGAGCTGGTTTTCTGTGAATGGAGCGCATGAGTGCGGGGGCGGGGGCTGAACCTTTTCGCGGCGTTCTGCTCGGGGGAGGGGGTGGCATATCTGAAGGCGTTTAATGAATGGAGTGCGTCCCTTGTTATTGTGAATGAGGCCCTGCGCTAGGGTTCTAGTTACGCTTATACCTGCTCCGGTTGTTTGCTCTGCCATTCATAAAACTTAGGCCAGATTCGCGCGCGGCCCGGGGGAGGGGATTGTAACTCTATTGTTTGGCTACGTGAAAGGTTTTTCGGGGTTTTTTTTACATCAGATTCAGGAGATGCAGAAGGAAAACGGCGGCTATAACGCAAAATGCGAAGCAGTGAATATGCTATTTTTTTATCTTTCAGTTATTGCTTTAAATGTCAAACATTTTAAAACCGATCGGATAATTTAGAAATTTGGGCTTTTCTCTAGATTTCTAGTGGACAATTTCTGGATTTTCTTGCTGGCATTTAGGAATAGTCTGCGAGAGTTGACTAGGATAGAGACGATCGTAAGCTGTTTTCTTACCACCCCTCCAGTGCTATAAAACTACCGCTTTTCCAGAAGCTTTTCTTTAGAACATAAGTGTTTTATCTTTGTCGACTATTTAGCAAAAACTGGCTGGACTAACTAGCCACAAAACTCTGCCTTGAAAAAAACATTCACAGGCTACTTAAAAGTCTTGAAAATTTCATCAATAAAACAAGAGCTGAGTTATTTAGTGCCCTCTCTCAAGTGTTATCTGAGATTTCTTAGCATTCTTTTGCTAAAACAGGAATACTTAACAAGGGTATCCATCCTGAATTTATTTTGTAGGAAGTAAATAATGTTGAATGAAAATAAATTTAGTAAATTCATGCTTAAATTCTGGAAAATTATTTTCTCTGTTTATCTAAAACAGGCCTAGGCATCTTCCATCTGAAAGCTGAGCTCTTACACAACAGAATTGATTTTCTTTGCACTTGTTGCTATTTATATTCTAGCTCTAGATCACCTAGAAAGGAAAACGAACTTGAAAACGTATGACCCTTTGGTTTGTAATCCATCGCTTTGTAATTGGAATTTGCTTTTTGTACTATCATAATTGTTTCCATAGTAATTCTGTGACACCCACCAATAAAGTTGAGACCTATCATCTGTTGGTTGCAAAGAAAAATAAGATGATGGTAAAAAAATGGATAAATATAATAACTAGATGAAGAAAAGTATTATAACAGATAATCCTCAAAATTTTCAAATTATGCTCACATACTGTTAGAGAAAGTCTATTAAAATGCAATGTGGTTTCTTTTTAAAAAAAATCTCTCTTCTCTCCAGTTTTAAATCTGCCGGAGCTAGATTTTGAACCCTTCTTATCCTGGAATTGCTCAATGCTAAAACCATTCAAAGGAATATTTAAGAATCTGCAAACACAATGGATGGCTTTTATGACCAGCAAGTCCCTTTCATGGTCCCTGGGGTATGTCTTGTATGGTTATATATTTTATGCAACTGTTTTCTTCATGCCTGAAATTTCTCTACTAACATCTTCCCAAGTTTTTGTGCCAAGTTTTATTTATTTATTTGCTATTTGCCCTTTGTAGCTATATATATATATATCTATATACATATTTTGCTTTCATTAGAAATCTTGCACGGATGAATGTCGTGGAAGGCCAGTGAATGAAAGAAAAAGGAAATTTCAAGACACTGATCTGGCTCATGATTCTGAAGGTAGACTCATTACCACCCTTAATAACACATCTAAACATTTTTGTAGCTTTTTAGTAGCCTTTTTTTATTTTCTTTCAGAATTGTTTCAAGACCTTAGTCAGCTTCAGGAGGCTTGGTTAGCTGAAGGTAAATCCTCTTGATATAACTTTCTACATTTTTATTGTTCTTTGTTAGCTGTTGATTATAGTTGCCTGTGAAATTTGTTGCTGCTGTGGTGTGGCCCTTTTCTATGCCTATCTAAACCTTATCTGCAATGCAAGCAAATGCATAGTCTTTAATATTGATCACAATTGTATTTTTCAAAATACTTGGAGTTTGTTTATTTAACAGAAACCCAGTTCATTTTTTTTTCATTTTTGTAGCCCAA
Source organism: Ptyas mucosa (assembly GCA_012654045.1). Taxonomy (NCBI): domain Eukaryota; kingdom Metazoa; phylum Chordata; class Lepidosauria; order Squamata; family Colubridae; genus Ptyas; species Ptyas mucosa. Next base: position 16,696,395 of record WNWU01000032.1, on the reverse strand, counting down.
GTTCCTGATGATGAACAGTTTGTCCCAGATTTCCAGTCTGACAACTGTAAGTCATATTCTTAATCTTTGATTTTCTTGCCCCAAAGATTACAAAAGATTATAAAATAGGTGACTTGTTCCCTTGACCCTTGTGTTTGTGTGTCACCTGTATTAATAGAATGCAATTCCGGCGGGAGCATGTTTACGGGATTTGAGAAGTCCTGGTGACTTGGAAGGGATGGGACTGAATAGGAAGGTATGGTGTTGGAGGCTCTATTAATAATGGCCTTGCTTTAACTGAAGAACTTTGGAACATTTGTGCGAAAATCTTTGAGGCTGCGCCTAACCTTGATTCCCGCAGAATCCTTTCAAGCCCCCATGAATACTTCATAATGTAAGAGATATTAAAATCCATTTGCCGGTGAGCACACAAAAGCACTCTCGCCAGCCCTGTGCCTCTAATTCCCTCAGTGACTTTCCTAGCTATTATAGCTATAGCTCATGAAGCTATGAAGGACAAAGCTTTGCTGGTGAAACTTGAGCAGCTTTAGGGAGTATTAGTCATTGGCAAGCCGCAGTTCTTTGAAGACAGCTACCAGAGTGCTCCCGCTGCATCACCAAGAGATTTCTGTCTTGTCTGTAGGGTTTAATAATCCATAACTGGACCTGTTTATACCTCTTAATACAAGCATGTTTCATGCATAGTTTTCAGCTGTGGTCTTGATGTGCTGCAAGAAATGATGTTCTTAAACATCAGTGCTCAGGCAGTATTTATTTGGGACGGGGGCTTCTTTTATGTTTTTGATTTTGCTTAGCTGTTCTGGTTGCCTCAGTATCTAAAGGCAAAAAAAAAAAGCATAGCCTGCAGAGGAACGGATTCTTAATTTCAGCTCTGTCACAGCATGCAGTGGAATATCTTGTGCTACAGTAAATGCATGTTAATTATTGTCTTTTGATTACTTTGAAGTGAGTGGGAAAGTTGCCATGAGAGCTTCTCCAGACAGGCAACATGTTTGCTGGGGTTTGCTTGTATGTGTGTGTGAAAGATTGTGTGTGTGTGTGTATCCCAACCCTTCCCTCCTTTGGAGATGAAAGAGAGCCTGAAGTAATAAATTTTCTTCCTATGTTGACATTCTAGCCCAACCCTTCCAGTTCTTGCTGGGAGCAGTAGAAACTGAAGTTAGGCTGTGTGTTAGGTTGTGTGGGAGGATCTGTTGCTAGCAGAGATGTGTTCAGATACCTCTCTGTAGGCTTTGCCAGCCCAGAACCTGAAGGATTATATGAAAAAAACCAAATGTCTTCTAGAAGACGGGTGGTCCAGTAAACCTAGCTTTCTTGCGTTGGAGTAGCCAACAGTACATTAATGGTGATCAGCATTCATGATAACAACGTTAATGGCAGAAAATATTTCCATTGGAAGCAGATTTACATATGAATGAATGGGTTTTTGCCTGAAATAGTAATTTGTTTGGTTGATGCAGTGTTAAATCCTTCTGGATTTGGATTTTTTAAAAAGTATCTCTAATTAAATGGTTCAAAAGTCTACACTGTACAATATGGGTACCCAAACGTCTGAGAGTCACACCCTAAAAGTAGCTAATGAAGCAGGACAAAAATTAAGAGTCGATTTATATTGTGCTAAATTTAAATAAAATTAAATATAATTAATATGACTACTCTCCAGGCATTGTTTTCATAATTTTCTTCATCAATCACATTAAAAGTTCAATTTAGTGATACCTTTTGGAGGTCTCTGGAGGCTGTGACAGGGGTTTCCAGGGGTCACATGAAGCCTTGCAACCTCAAACTAAGACGTCCAAGTTCCAACTAGTCAAACTATAAATGAAGTAAACTATAACTGATCTAAAACACAGCTCTACAGAATTCACTACGAGATGTTTGGGGAGAGTTGAGTATTGCCTTTTTTAGAACGATATCTGGAGAGGGAAATCTACAGATCAAAGATCTCTCTTGCATTTATGAAACCCAGTAGCAGTAAAACTTGCTATAAAGAAGAGGAATACTGTCATAGGAGAAGTAAATGAATAAAGGGGGCACCATTTGCACATGGAAAGCTTTTTTTCGAAGCTCTGGTAGCATGGCGTAGATTTATAGTGTATGATTCATGGTTAAAATTATTATTGTGATTTCTGGCACAAAAATCAACTGGTATGACTATTGGGTTAATCACAAACATATTTACTTAGTAGTAAATCCCATTTAAACTGTTGAGGCTTTGTGCCAAGTGAATAGATATTGCGTTGTTATTAAGGATACGGTTGATTCTGTCCTTGTTTTAAATGCTTGTCTGCTATGTGGGAGATTAGCGTAAGTGTTTTAAATGTATTTTAAATTCTGGGAAGATAATGTTGGGAGATTTTTCTTTCTTTTGATGCTTCTGATTATATAATTGCATAAATTCAAATTCTGGAGTACCTGTTTATATAGAATGTTTAGAGTATAATTTTTATGAAAGCAAAGGCACCAGTATGTCTCTGTGCGTGTCTTCTAATTTAAAACTGTTAAATAAGAGTAAGAACAGCAGCTATAAGTATTTTCCCCAACCTAGTATTTTCCAGATGTCTTAGATACAGCTTCCTTCACAAGAAAACAAGTTGAGAAAGGCTGCTATAAGTTAATGTGGTTGCCTTCTTTTTTTACTTAAAAAAACCTATTTTTGATCTTACTGTCTCTATCCTTTTTAAAGTGCTTGTATCTTAATATGCATTTCCTCTTTTTTGTTAATGAAGAAAGAAACAGTTGATAGCATTTGTTGTGTTGGTTCCGAATTGTTTCCTTCCTCCTCGCGGTAACCATTTGATTTAGGGAAGAAAGTTTCTTTCCCTAGGGTAACAGTAACATAACTGCGTAATTAGCACTATGTGGTGGGACACACCCATTGGAGGATGGGTGCTTCTGATATTACTTGTGACAAAACGTCTCTCTTTTTTTGCCCCATCTGCACAACTGCATTTCTGGGTGACCATTTACAAATTCTTAAAAGACAAAAGTATGTCTTCTACCTCATTTATTTTCTTGGATCCTCTGAATGTGAATTATCTGGAATATCCACAGTGGAAAGGGGTGAGCTACAAAGACCACTCATGTAGAGTTAAAATAGTACAGGTAGTCCTTGACTTACAACAGTTCATTTAATGACCATTTGAAGTTACAATAGCGCTGAACAAAGTGACTTGTTACCATTTTTCACACTTACGACTGTTGTGGCATCTCCATGGTTATGTGATCAAAATTCAGACACTTGACAACTGACTCATATTTATGACACTTACAGTGCCCTGGAGTCGTGTGATCACCTTTTCGTGACCTTTTGACGAGCAAAGTCAATGGGGAAGCTGGATTCACTTAACAACTGCAGCAACAAAAAAAAAGATCTTAAATTTTAGCCTCAGTTGTGGTTGTAAGATGAGGACTACCTGTAGTGCAAATATTTTAGTAATTTTTTGATACATAAATAATAAAAAATAAAGCAAAACTGCTTGCTTGCCTTCATAGGTATTAAGCAAAACTCTGAAGCTTTTGTGCACTGTTATAGAAGAGCAACAGGGGAAGCCAGATGTGTCTCTTGTGATAGTTCTAAATTGGGAAGATTTTTCCCCTCCCTAGCCCAGAAAAAGAATTGGCCATTTGTTCTTTCTGAATAAGAGCAACGGAGCAGAATACCTAAGTGCTTTTTCCCTAACTTCCAAATGTTTTTCATTCTGATGTATGAATTGCTTCATTTGGGCCATTGGGAATTATTTTTTGGCCAGGGTTCTGTTTTACAGCCAGCAGTCTGGGCTTGCTCCAAAATGTATGCTGGTCATTAAAACTGCAGTGAAAATTGGCATTATATTACTGGTCTATGTCAGAAGAATTGTTTAGTTCTGCTTCTGCTAGACAGTTCTGTTTGGCATTTTAAAAATAAAGAATTGCATTTCCTTTTCCTCATCAGAAAACAGGGTGTGTGTGTGTGTGTGTGTGTGTTGTTTATTTTAAATGAAGTTGTTTTAAGCTTGCCTTGCCTTCGATGCTCTTTCTGTATGTAGGAGATTTTCAATAAGGAAAGTTAAGCATGTGATCTCATAACATGGTATAATCTAGCTGCATCACATGATTCAGCTGGTTATTTATTTTGGCTCATTGGATTTATATAAGGAAAAAGTCGAATGAGAAGAGGCAAGTCTTTGCGATTCTTTAACTGAACTGAGCAACCTCCCGCTAAAGGCAGTTTAGTTTTGACTCTATTTTGGCATCAGAGAATGGGGCAAAGCCACACTGACATAAAGCACAATATGTACAACATATTTGGTGCTGTTTCAACATTATTTGCTTGCTTAGCTGCTGCCTGTGTACAGTGGGCAAGATTAAAAACCTAAGATACCACTCACTCTAATAATCTTATATTCCTGACTTTCTCCTGGCTTTGATCTGTTGTGATTCATCCTATAGTTATACCAATAACTTGTCTTTTCAGACTCTAATTATAGTGAGGATATTAAAACATATACTTTCTCAGTACATATATGCAGACATACAAAGATGTGTGTGCGTGCATACACATAAGTGTATGTGTATAATATAATTTGAAGTCACTCCAGAACTCTTTTCACTGGGTATTGGCATACGGGTCCAGACTCAGTATTGCACACTTCAAAGTCCACTTTCCTGCTCTTTGTAATTCTTTTTATCTAGCAGCACTGTAATTATTGCAGATTCAAGTAATGGATTAAGTTTCATTGTTTCCTTGGAATATCAAAGAAAAAAACATGATTTCCTTTTTTGTTCTTGGCTTATTGAAGGTTTTTAAAATATTTGGCAGCAATCTATTTAAAATACTTTTTCCGTTTTCCCTTTCGGTCCATTTGAATGTTAGCAAGAAATTATATAAACAAGATTAAATATGCCTGGAAGAGCCATCTTGATGTATTGGTTAAGAAACTGGGTTGGTAAATTCTAGTCCTGTCTTGGGCACTTTGGGCTACTCAGTCTGCCTCAGCCCTAGGAAAGGGGTAATGGCAAGCTACTTCCAAAAAACTTTGCCAAGGAAACTGCAGGGAGTAGTCCAGACATTTGTGAGGAGTCAACACAATTCCATGTTAGCCCTTTTCTGGTTTTTGTTTTCATCCAGCAGATGAAACCATTTGCATAAACCATTTGTTTTACAAAGGGGGGGGGAGGGGAATTATCCCTAACTGAAATATGAAAAGCCGGTCTGCCCAGACAAGTTCTGGATAGCTTCCTAAAATGTTTGATTGTAAATTTCTGTTACCCTTTGTATGAAGAGAGCTGGCACAGGAGAGAGAGAGAGAGAGTCTGGTTGATTGCTTAATTGGGCAGCAGTGAAACTGTCTCCTGTAATCTGAAGTACGCTAGGTAGCATGGATTATAAATCCTGTCATCCCAATTTAGCAAATTAAATTGTGCCCCAAAACAGATTTGGAACATAGCAGCTTGTTGGCTATCAAGGAAGAGTTTGTAGGTTTTAAAAATAAAGGGGTACTGCCTACTGCCAAAGATTTGTGTTTATTCAGGTTTAAATGTATATGAACATTTCTGAATTAGTCCTAGAATTTATTTAAATTTCATAGAAGACAATGTTAGCTAAACAATTTTCCATCAAAATTTCATTAAGTAATGAAATTAACACTTTGTTGTTCTCAAAGCATCCCAAATCAATAGTTCCTCTTTAGTTAGTATTAATTTTCCTTAGCTAAGAACAAATGCGAAAGAATGCTGGTTGCTGTTTTCATGATCCATTTTAGCATGGTAATTTTTGCATCAAATTTAAAATGTGATAGAGTATATTTTAAAAAATAGCCAAGAGTAATTCCTGAATCCATCTCCAGTTAATACCCCAATTCCAGCCTAGATCAGACTTAAAAATATAGTAGGCTCCTGTTCAGTTAATCATATACATATCCAGTAATCATTATAATATATTCAATTATAATCAATTATACATCCAATAATCTGCAATAATGCACTATTCTGAGGAAGTGAGCAATGGGTGGAGCTGTACACTGTGATGGGGAAGCGTGAGGAGACAATGTATAAGATGATTTGATTTATATACTAATATCTCACAGCACTCAGGGTTGCTTCCAGTGATAAAATCATAATTTAAAAAGTATTAACATTTCAAAACATTAAAATAAGCTTTGAACTAAAAGATCATTATTAATGGTAAAACTATTTAAAACCAGCTTTGATAGGGTCATTCAAGTATCAAAATAAACAGGCATTTAGCCGCTTTCTACAAAAACAGAGGGGTCCATTTTTCCAAAGCTCTGATGCTGCTATTGAAAAAATTTGTCATAAACATATGGTCTAGCAAGTTCACAGGTTAGCAGTCACTCACTCCTCAGCAGATCTCAAATTGTGATATGATCAGTATTGAATAAGGTACTATTTCAGATATCCAGATCCAAAGCCATTTGAGATGGAGATAAATCTAAAGATAAATGTCAGCATATTAAATTGGGCCTGGTATACTGTTGAAAACCAGTGTTTTGCCCACAGAGCAGAAATAACATATTCCCATATTCTGTGCCCATATCCTTTCCTGGCTGCAGTATCCTGCACCAACCGTAGTCTCAGCTGACTTTAACAGCAGCTGTACATAAAATGGATTAGAATAATCCAGCCAGAAGATTACCAGTCTGTACATTGTTGAGGTCAGGCTATCCAGAAATGGCTGGAGTTAATTTTACCAGTTGTACATAAGTGTTCCTGGTCATTAAGGTCATTTAATATTTACATTCATTGACAATTTGGAATCCAAGAGCACTCCCAAATCCTGCATTTTGCACTACATGACAGGAGTAGAGATTGGGTAATCTGGAAGAGCCTTTTTAAAAAAAAAACAAAAAACCTTTGCTCTTTTTGTTAATAGGGGCTATACTCCGTTCCAATCTTTATTCCATCACAATCATTGGGAATATTGTAGCTGTAGTCTAATTTAACCCAGCTGTAATCTGGAACCCAAGATTGGGAGGTACTATTCTAGAGCTCTTGCCCTTCAAGAGCCTAGTTTTTGCTCTTACTTTCAGCAACCAAACTTCTCTGCCAATTAATCACGCTGTGGTAGTTCTTGAACAAAATAAGTATGTTACACTGGGATTGTAATTTGAACGTCTTAACTCTTGTCATAAATAGGGATACAAGAACTGCTTAAAGGAATTGGAGTAGGACATCCATAAGCATTAAGACTAATGGGCCTAATGGGCAGCAAAGAAAAAGTTACTTTTTAAAATAAGTTTTAGGGGTTTTTTTTCTTTCTCCTTGTCAAGGGGCATTTCCGGACCTCACCACAAGTTATGTTGCACAATCATTTGGGTTTGCAGCGAACTCTGTGAAATAGCTAGCTCCTTCTTATTTATTCAGGACATTTCTGCAGTGTTTGAATTCCTTACATAAACATCCACAGTACAAGCTCCTCTGTGTAGGACAGCTGGTCTCTGTTATAATCTTAAGTGTCATTTCCCTTCTCCTGATTGGTAGTGCTCAGCTGTGAGGATAGAGGGTTTTTTGTGAATGGATGGAGTATTCCAAATTGGTTGTGAATGGAGGGCGGTGCCTTCTTTCAGCCTCCCCCCCCCCCCCTCCTTCAATGAATAACTAAGCTCCATTGTGCTGCTGGCAGAAAAACAACAGTTCAAACAACACAGAGATTGTTGGAAAGAAACATGCTTGTGACTGACAGCTGGAACACCTCCAATGTGAGTTTCCTGCTGTTTGCTGTTCAGCAAGGCCCTGCCTAATAGGAAGAGGGTGGGGAGAGGGGAGAGGGCAATTTTAAGGGAAAAAATTAACACTTAAAATACCAGAAGACAGCCAATATGAATAGTGACTAGAGACATGTACTGTAATTCTTTTTTTTTAAAAAAACAGTTTTTGATCACCTACAGTACACTATTCATTGATTTGGTGAGAGACAAAAGATAGCTGGAGCCTTTCCTTGAAAATGAATTCTGGTCTTAATTTTGCCCTTGAGAAGTATTGTATGCCAAGAAGCTCTGTGATCTCCTGTTTTGTCTTCCTACATAATTAATTATTTGGATTGGTCCCACTTCTGTCATTCAGATTCATTCCTGGGAAGTGATCCACAATGCAGGAGTCCGTGTTTCTAAATCTCTTGCAAAGCAAGACTACTAATTGTTAGTGATGCCCGAAAGCTGTCACATCCAGGCAATCTGCTCATGGTGTAATAGCTGTGTACTTGGTCTTAGGGGATCGGGTGGATTATATTCCACTTCTGGCTAAGTAAAGCTGTTTTGTTCAGTCACTATTTAGGTAGAAAATTCTGATGCATATGCCTTTTCCTTAAATGTCTTCTCCTAGAAAGTATGTTAAATGTGTATTGATTGTTTTAAAAGTTAAATGTATCAGAGCTTCATGGACTAACAGTAGGATGATGGCACATGTGTATGTCTATGTACATTCGCATTTTTGGGTATTACCAAAAGTGAACCCATTTAGTCGTCAAAAGATGGCCTATTACAAGTTTCTCCTCCTTTTGAATTACCTGGATCATGGACCCAGGTAATCAGCTTCTCAATGGTGCCCCCATTTTATTGAATACCCTCCCCAGAAGTATGGATGGCCCTGACCCTGCTGGTCTTTCATGAAGAAACTAAAGCAGTTTTATTTGATCCCTGGCTTAAGCCCTTATATTAGGTAAATTTAGTAATTACTGGTTTTTAACTGTAACGCCTTTACTGTTTGCAATGACTTTCATCTTGTGTAGTTCCATTGTTTACTGTGCTCAGAGTATAATTTAGTTACTATTGACTTTTAATGAAGTTAATTTTAATTTTACTGTTTACAATAAGAATTTCCTTTGTTTGTGTGTTTGATTTTCTTTTACCCCACCCAGACTCCCATTAATGCTAAAATAGATTAAAATAATACTAAATAAACTATATGTTCTTTCCTCACATAATTTGAAATTTTCCTAAAGAAATCTATGGAATGAATGGAAGTTAGAATGTACATTCTTTTAAGGTTTCAGACTAAGTCCAGGACTTGCTAGATTTCAGGTTATTTAGAGATTGAATAATCGAAGTACAAAAATGTGCTTCCAAAATCTAGAAATTGAGTAAATATACTTTTTTCCAAAAGCTCTAAACACCTGGATAATTCAGACGTGGGTTACAAACATTGCATGCACCGAGTTCCAGGTTCAATTTTTTGCAGTTCTAGATGGGCTGGGAAGAGAACCCTTATCTGAATATTTGAAGACCAGCTAACATTCAGGGTCTTGGTTCACACATTGTGCTGAGCTAGAGTTCCCTGAACCGATAATTCAGAAACTAAGTATATGCAAGTTTCCAGGGTCTTTTTGCATTTTCTGTGTCTTCCCAAATTGTGCCACTAAAATTCAGCAATCGGGAAGACACGGATGGTTTGTTTGCTTTTCTCCAAATTAGAACTGACCTGGGCAATTGTCCAATAGATTAGCCTATCTGTTTTTAATTTTCAAAAGCAATCGTTGAAAGAAGGCCAAAAATCTCAATCCTGCCTCCTACAGTTTTGCCATCCCCTTTTTTCCCTTTGGTGCCTCTCCAAAATTATAACCTTGCCTCCCCTGTGTTAAATCTTACTTAACAATGGTTTGTGGAATAAATCAAAACTGCTTAGGCTGCAACTTGAGGTAAGCCACGACTCATATTTTATAAACCATATTAGCCGTGTTTACACAATCCACGAAATCAGAAGCAAATCATCTTCTGTGATAGGGTAACATGTGGACCTGTTCTATATATACAATACTGAGTTAGGTGGCTTAATAGACAGAATACTACATAGGTGCTAGGTAGTTTCTTTTCCCTTTTGCTGAACCAATGTTTCAGGTAAAACATTTTTCTTGTGAGGGGAAGAACAGCATTAGTTCCACTTTGAAATGTATCCAGCTAGATGCTTGATCAACTCATTCTTGGCTTGAGGCTTTTTCCAGTACCACGATAAATCTGCCATGTAGTTGTTCTCCAAAGATTGGGAGGGAGGGGAGAGCATTGAGGACAAGTTCCTATAAGGATAATTAGCTCCAGTATGAAATGAGGAGAGACACTAAGATTGAAAGCAGCTATTGGAATCCTAATGAAGCAAGTGCTGGGGAACTGATATGTGATAACACAGCTTGGGTTGTACATATTGGTATTCTCTTGAGATACTTTTATAATATTGGTATAGAAGTAATTGCATTGGATTGTTCTCCCTGGCAACCTTCCCTTCCCCATGGCCCTAAGTATAATTTACGCCTTTGCTATGATTGAAGCAATGGTCAATCCTCGAAATGCCTTCTTTGGTCTTCCACATTTAACGGCAGCTTTTCAGGGTGTGTTCAGATTGGTGCACAAACAAATCCAGTTGAACTTAAATGGCAGCATACAGCTGATCAGCATGTAAACGATGAATAGTCAGAGATGCTATGTGCATCATCTTTCCATGGGTGCTTGCCAAATGCTAACTTGTATTGAGAAGAAGCAGGCAAGACTCACATGTCCTCTGCTAATTTCTGGCATCAGTCTAACTGGGCATGTTCCTTTTCCATCTTGTTTTGTACTGTAGCTATAAAAGATTGCACTTAAGAACCTCCCTTGAAACAAAAAGGCTGTTATTCTAGCTTAGAGTCAAAGTACTTATGCTGACCTGCAATACATCTCTAAATCAACAATTTCTTATCCAGCATGATGGCAAATCTGATGTTTTCCAGGGAATTTGGGTTGGGTTCCTTAATAACTAAGGCTGATGAGAATTGAAGTTCAAAGCGTCTGGAGAACAGCACATTTAGGAAGTGTGGTGTATTCACTGGCAACTCATGAATAAAGCTACGTAATATCAAATTCTGCAATCTATGTGGCTTCAGAAAATATATTCCAGACATAGATTGTGACTGTATACATGATCCAGTTTACATTTTTTCAAGCGTACAGTACACTTGCCTAAGTGGGAATGTTTCCCCCCCAAAAAGCCCAGTATAAACCGGTACTTAAAAGGGCTCAACCTGAAAGAAACATACTGTAAAGGTCATCTGCTTTCTATTGGTGTCCCCAAATAGATGATCTCATGCTGCCCAATAGGAGCATCTCTGCTATGCTATAGATGATAAGTAGGGGAAAGCAAGCACCAACAGAACAACAATATGTTTAATATAGACATCGGTACATTGTTAAAATAGCCATCGGCTAAAATAAAGAATCTAATCCCCTATGAGAACAAATTGTTGACAGAGGCTTTGCTACAAACAGTATGGACCTTCCCAGTTTGACTTGGCAGTGTTGTTGAATCCACATAACCCTGGTTTATCATGATAGATTTTAGTGTGGCTGCTTTTTGTTGATGCAATTTTAGTATAAAGAATCTATTTTTATGCAACTTGCATTGGTGCTCAAACTGTCTTGTGTAATAATTCAAAGATACCACTGTCCATATCGTGATCTGCATGCTCAAAGTACTTTTAAAAAAACCTGATCCCATGGAAGCTTTGGTTGAATTCAGAGCTGTGTATTTTTAGAACCAGTTAAGCTGGGAGTTGTCATGACTAGTATTGAAGCAAGGTGTTTCTTCCTAATGAGGTCATTTCCTACTTTGAAATTGATCTCCCAGCCTTGGCATAGATAGATTATTCTTCTTGTCAAATCTTGCTTAGAAATGTCAATGCCATGAAAAATAATTCCCTCTCAAAAGTATGTGGGAATGTCAGGATACCTTATTTGAAAGAAGCAGTTGCCAGCATTTTTCTTTTCCCTTGTAGTGGCAAATGAGGATGGGCACTTGCTCAAATCAGTTAGATCTCCTGGCATTTCCATAGTGTTTTGTTACATCAGCATAAAAACAGATTCAAGGTGCAGAGTTGCATTGCATTCAGGGTATCCTGTGCAATGGTTATACTGTGTTTAATTGAATGTTCTCCCACCATCTTGTTTTCATTTATTTTTTAAAAAAGTTTTCAACAGCTATGACATTGTTTTAATTGTTGGTTGTATGCCACCCAGTCATTTTCTGTGAAATAGGCAGCCATATGACTTTTTAAAAAATAAATGTATGCACATATACCTACAGTGATTTCAGAAATCTGTGTACCTGATAAAGTATTATTTATGAGTACTGGAATTCATGGATTTAACATCTTTTCCTGTTCATTAAATTGGAGTTAGGCTTAATATTTCAATTGCATAAATTGTTCAAAGTGTGTTTATTCAATTCTTTGTTTTGCAGTATTGATCCTTTTGTCCAATACTTAGCTGTAGTCAAGCATGATGTTATTTTCTAGTAGTACTCAGGTTGTACTTTGTGTTGGGAAGCTGGATTGGCATTAGAAGGAAAAGATGTTTGAACTCCATAGTTCTACTGAAATTTCATTCCAGATTTGCTTCTGAATGTAGTGTCAAAGCGTACACTATCATATTCCAAATTCCCTTGTGTTCACAATTTTGTGCTCTTGGTTTCCCTTCTTGTTAACTTGGAAAGAATTAACTCCAGGAATGAGAAGTCAAAAATCTTTCTTATTCTGGACAATTGCCAACCCAATTCTCATTAGTAGCCTTATTTTTTCCTCTACTTCCTTTCATATTGCTGCTGCAACTAGTTCTGTCTGTTGCTACTCAGCACTTTTTTTTTTCTTTTCTGGGTATTAACATGAAGAAACTTTATGTCATTTATAAATTACCCATATGAACAATACATAATTATAGAAACTAAAATGTGCACTCCTGTAAGATTCAGTAACATTTTAAAGAAAATATGTATTATATATGTTGTAGCTCAGGACCTATAACTAACACCTGGCTGTCTGTATGTAGCAAATATATATAGGAATTTAAGTTAGACATCATATATCTAATTTATGACACATGCATTGATTCTCTTCCATTGTTTTTAATTCAGTGGTACTTCATGCGCCACCACCAGCTAAGATTAAGAGAGAACTGCACAGCCCCTCTTCAGAGCTGTCCACCTGTAGTCACGAGCAGGTGCTCTGTGCTAACTATGGAGAAAAGTGCCTCTACAATTATTGGTATGTAGAATCAGTTTGCAAAAGCACTGTTAAATGATTGACAGTTCCTAGAAACTGAACCAGACCTATGTGAATAATCAAAGAAATTCCATCCATCGATTAAAAGTATTAATCAATCACATCAACAGTTTAATCAAGAATTGATTTAAAACACTTGAAAGAGAGTTGGAGTAGGAAAATAGGGGGAATAAAAAATGGTATTGGTACTGTTCTGGCAAGATGGCCCCCTGATAGCATTTTTTGTATGTTTGGATAATTGAAAGATAATTATTATAACTTTGTTTTAACATTTAGTTGGTTGATTTCTGGGGGGAAATGTGCGAACAGTAGACTGAGACCTTTTTGTCTTGCAAAATGAAACCACTACTTTGGCAAGTTATGCCAAGATAGGCCACCTCCCAGGAGAGTTGCTCCTGAAGCCTTACAAGCTTAATTATTTACCTGGAAAGCTATCTGCAACTTGATATTAACGCCTATGCTCGGCTGCAAGGCACTGGACATAGATTTGGATTCCTGTGGCCTTCGTGACCTCTTCCAATGCAGTATAACTCAAATCAGATAGCTTGCATAATGGGAAGCTGTTTTGATGGGGGAGTAATTGTAACAACTCTATTCTGTACCCTGACCCCCATGGCCCCTCTGTATCTTGCTAACCCCATGCCTTTTTGGAACATCATCCACCCCCAAATCATTGTAAGTTCTAACATGGTGCTATTCTAAAATATTCTAAAACATGGTAATATTCTAAAATAGCTTTCTTCAACCTAGTGCTTTTCAATGTTAGAGTGGCAGCTGCCAAAGTAGCATTAAACACTTCTAAAAGCCATTAAACTAGGGCAGTGATGGCTAACCTTTTTGCCGTCGCGTGCCAAAAGCGGGGGGAGTGCCAGGAGGTCGCGTGCGTGCATGGCCACACCCATAATTCAATGCCCCGCATGCATGTGTGCGTGACCCCCCTGCACTCCCCACGCTTTTGGCACGCAACAGCAAAAAGGTTACTGGTGGGCCCAGTAGGCCTGTTTTTTGCCCTCCCCAGGCGCCAGAAGCTTTCTTTGAGCCTGGGGAGGATGAAAACAACCCATTTCCTGACTTCCGGTGGGCCTGGAAGGCCCGAAAATCAACTGGCCGGCATGCACATGCGCACTGGAACTGAGCTAGGGCAACACTCGGGTGCCCAGAGATATGGTTCCATTTGCCACCTGCGACACGCGTGCCATAGGTTTGCCATCACGGAGCTAGGGATAGCTGCTATAACCTAAGAAATAATTTCAATATTTACTGGTTTAATAGCTGATTTACCTAGCACTCTTGTTCATATAGATAGCAATGGCTCTGTACGTTGCCATATGTTTAAACTCTCTTTATTTAATTATTGCAAGTAATTGCAAGACTTTCACACAAGTGTGTATGAGTGGACGCTCAAAGGGAGAGGGGGGTAGGAATTGCACCAGGGCAACCTGCAGAATGATTGGTATCAGTCCTGTTTGGTCTCCTGATTAGAATTGGTTCTTAATTATTCGAGGTGTGGACTAAGGGGGAGGGAAGGCACTTTGGGGGAGGGTTTCCGTAGGAAAGAAGAGAATGCACACAATCGGAAGCTACAATTATGCCTGAGAAAATTGTGAGAAAAGTGTTTTAAAATGAGCCCTATGACTCAGCCTGTTTGTCGCTTGCTTGAAGTACAAAGATTCCCTTGGGCCTCTGATCGGCCTTAACTGTTACTTCCTGACAACCATGAAATGCAAACAAGCCCGAACTGTCAAGGACTTGAAGCTGAAGCTGAGTAAATGGTTCCTGCCTGTTTTAAATTGTGCTTCTTCTCTCTTCTTTTTTCTCTGCTCTCTGAACAGTGCCTATGATAGGAAGCCCCCCGCTGGGTTCAAGCCATTAACTCCACCCACTACCCCAGCTTCCCCTGCACTTCAGAGCGGCGCCCTTCCGCCTCCACCTCTGCCCGCCACACCTGCACATGTCAGCCCGGCAGGCCCATTGCAGGGTGCCCCTCCTCCCACCCCTCATCCTCTTCAGGAACCAAGGCAGCAACCCTTTGCTATACCTCGACCACCTCATCAGCCTATCCAGATGCCAAAGATAATGCCTGAAAACCAGTACCCAACAGAACACAGGTAAAGGGGCTGGAGTTTTTTTCCCCCACTTGGAGATTTTTTTTTTCTTGTTCAAAGGCCTTGTGATCTGACAGAGACATCCTATTTTGTTTGCTAATTCTGTATCCCATTTCTTGAGTTCAAAATGGTGTGTGTGTGTGTGTGTGTGTGTGTGTGTGTGTGAGAGAGAGAGAGAGAGAGAGAGAGAGAGAGAGAGAGAGAGAGAGAGAGAATATCATCTTCCTCACATTCTCTTGTCCAGTTTGTCCCACAACAATTCGATGAGGCAGGCTGGGCTGTGAGAGGGTAAACTGGTTGAAATTACCCAGGGAGGTGCTAAGGTTGAGTGTGAAAATGAAAATGAAACTGAACCTCTCAGTTCGGTATTGCTGAAAGTGTATCATTCTTTTGATACATGTCTGCCCAAAAACCCAGATTATTATCACAAATCTTTTACTAAGAGAATGCACACGTTTTAATCTCTGTATTTTCAGGTTGTTCGAGAATGTTCACTGTGATTCGTTTAAGTTGGGGAATATATCTAAAATGGAATTAACAATTCAAATTTCAGATCAATATTTTATACTTTCTTTTCCTTGTTCAATAGTTAAGGAAGCCAGATATTTCTTGGATGGAATATATATATAGTCTGATGTTGTTAAAGAGTTAAATGGCTGACATTCTGAATAGATCATTTTAATCAATGGCCCTTGGCCTTTTTCTTCACTATACACATTGTATTACATGTAATTTACTACATCTATTACTTGATTTTATTTAGAACTATTAGAGGAAAACATGATCTTAACCATATAAAATATTTACTGGTCACTATTTGAATCTTCCTATTTGAAATATGCAACATGTTTTTATAGCCTGCCCTTCTGTGAAACTTTCCAGAGGCTTCACCATTTCAGAATGTTAATCAAACAGACTGAAATAATTTCAAATATTATGTCTTGTTTGTCAAGACATATTAATACTAACAACCGTAGTGACATTTACCATTGTTGGATTTTTCATGAAATCCTATTTTTTTCACTTGGGTCTGCTTAACAACTTCAAAGTTTCAGATCTGGATATTCTTACCCAAATATGAGGCTGTGTTTTCAAAATACTCTAGGTTAACATGTGATTGAAAGACAAGACATGTTAAGCATGTCTTAAGTAAGATGGGATTACTTCCAGAAAAAAATCTTTTCATATTTATGACAAATCTCCATCCAAGTTCCTTAAATAAATTTGGTTCCTCTCTATTGCCAGAACCTCAGGTTGCTTTTAAGACTGCCAGCCATATCTCCCAGTCCCTGAGTTCCCAGTGACCTTAAAGCTATTCGGCATGATTCCATCTGGAAGTTCCTCTTCCTGCAGAAAGCATACCAGTGCAGTTCTAGAGTTACATTTGAGAAGGTTAGAAGGACACAGATCGGAAGTAGCATAATCTGGGCCTGTCAGCTGCAGTAGGTCATATTTCAAAGCTAAATTAAGGTCATGTGCCTCTGGAGGCTTGGGAAACAAAATGATTGATCACAATCACTTTTCAAGGTGCAAGGATGTGAATGGATATGCCTTGTTTACTGCTGTAGCCTCCGAGAGTTCAAAACCAAGAATATTGGGAATTTGGTTGCACATTTGTTAGTCTCCACTAAGGTTCACCCAGATTCCTCAAAACCAAGATAGCAGTTGTGGAACATATTTTTTGCAAAAGCATAAATTCTGATATTACTTTTTTTAATGCTTTTTGCTTTGTGAAGCATCTGGTTATATTTGCAAACAATAAAAATAATTTTTGGTGCATGTGGATGCAACCTCTGTGTATTCCATACAATCCACAAGCATTATGGATCATGCATATTTTTTTCAGCAAGTGATGGCTAAAACATTTAATCCTTAGTTGTTTTGAGGCAGATTAGCAGCTATATATAATTTGGAATTATATAGACACATGCTTGGTTTGTTGAAATGAAATGCATATAGTCAAGCTTATCATTTCCTATTCCTTTGGCAAAAACAAGCTGCTTATTCCTTTTAGTGAAGACATGTTTGTCCAGATGAAGGTCATATTTGCTGCAGATAAGTTAGTTCATTTCTTTTGATTCTGCTCCTTTACACTGTCTGAAAATTTAGTTGTCTCTTCTGGTACTACTACTTTGATCCAACTCAGCTGCTTTTCATTAAACATTAAGACATCCAGATTTTGTTTTTAAACAAGATGGGAGGCAAATAAAGTAAAGAAATAAGTATTAAACATTGAAAATCTAACAATATTCTGTATCATATTATACAGTTTGACTCTGAGATAAGAGGGTACTTTCTTGGCAAGTCTTATCCATCTTTGCCCTAATTACTGAAAAATATAGTTCCTGTCCCTACTGGGGCCTTTTCCTTCCATATAGGGCAGGGATGGCTAACCTTTTTGCCATCGCGTGCCAAAAGTGGGGTGAGCGCGGTGGGGTCACATGCACGCGTGCCCACACCCATAATTCTATACGCCCCGTCCCCCTGTGCTCCCCCTGCTTTTGGCACATGATGGCACCGTGGGTCTGGTAGGCCTGTTTTTTGTTCTCCCCAGGCTCCAGAGCCTTTCTACGAGCCTGGGGAGGGAAAAACGGCTTTCCCCACCCCTCCCAGAGGCCTTCCGGAGGCCAGAAACAGTGTGTTTCCTGACTTTTGGTGGGCCCAGAAGGCCCGAAAATCAGTTGGCTGGTGCACGCATGTGTGCCAGAGCTGAGCTTGCGTGCCCAGCAATATGGCTCCGCGTGCCACCTGTGGCACCCGTGCCATAGGTTCGCCATCACGGATATAGGGTCTCTTACAACAGGCTTTTTCTGTACTAGTGTACAGCTTTCATGTAAATACCCTATATTTATTGTGCTAATAGCAATAGCACTTAGACTTATGTACCGCTTCACAGTGCTTTACAGCCCTTTCTAAGCGGTTTACAGAGTCAGCATATTGCCCCCAACAATTTGGGTCCTCATTTTACCCACCTCAGAAGGATGGAAGGCTGAGTCGACCTTGAGCCTGCGAAATTTCAAACTGCGAAATTGCAGGCAGCTGGCAGGCAGCAAAAGTAGCTTGCAGTACTGCATTCTAACCACTGCGCCACTACTGCTCTTTGTGCATTAAAAGTATGTATACTTTTTTATGGGTTGTGTTCTTGTTTTAAAAACAGACAAATAAATTAGGTCAAATTTACAGCTGAGAAAGACAACATAAAAAGATAGGGTTTTCGGCAAAATGGTCCATTTAGCAGCTTTGGTGAAGGCAAAGTTATATGTCCTCCATTTGGTTATGTTACCATTATAGCTAACACTTTTTCTTTCAATGACAATAAGCTGCTTTTGCTACATTGTACCTGGATATTATTACTAAAAGTGGGCTATGAAGAGCCTTTGCTGAAATTGCATTGTGCACCCATGTTTACCAGGATTTTATTTATTTGGATGCTGCCCATCTCACTATCAAACTCCTCTTTAGGAAACTTAAATCAGAAGCAAGACTCTAGTAGGTCTAGATTCTGCTAAGAGTAATTATAATTCTCTCTCTTTCTCTTGTTCATTGTCATCAAGGTTTCAAAGACAGATGTCTGAACCTTGCCACCCATATCCTCAGCCAGGGCTTTCTGGAGACAACCGCCCTGTCTACCACCGGCAGATGTCAGAGCCTCTTGTCCCTCCTACTGCCCATCCTCCTCAGGGATTCAAGCAAGAATATCATGACCCACTCTATGATCATGGGGTACCAGGTATTCCAGGCCCCCCAGCTCATGGATTCCAGTCTCCAATGGGAATCAAGCAAGAGCCCAGGGACTACTGCATTGATTCAGGTGAGGATTAAAATTTAATTCCTCCAAGCTGCATGAAGATTGAGACTTGTTCTTAGACCTTAGTGTGTAGCACACAAAGCAGCCTTGGTACAACTGGTGTTCAGCAGCTGGCTAATGGAGTATGAAATAAACCATGTTGCACCATTAATACAAGGATTGACAACTTTTCTTCCTCTGGGGCACCCACCACCATTTTCTATCAGTATTTGCATATCTTAAAACTATTTCCATTTTTTCCCCATCATTAGTAAACATTCTACCAAGATACACAAATTCATATAGTTTACAGGCATATCAAATGTTTTTTCCTGTACACTAACATAGCATAAAAACTATTTTACTTTTCAAGGTGTTGCTATCTTGACAATCAAAACAAATCTCTAAAATTGTCCTTTCAGCATTCTCCCATTTTAGATTCATCCCAAATCATTTCATCGCTTTTATTCTCAGTTACGTTCACTCTGCTGAGGGCTCATTGTTTAGACCTATTCAGCCTCCTACAGAATTTTTTTTAAAAAAATAATCAAAATCATTTTGTTTTGTTTTTTGTTCTTTTCACCTTAACCATTCCATGGTCTCTCTGATGACTTCTTACGTATTTCTCTATATACACATTATACATTATTTTTCATTTTATCATTTCATTAAACAATCATTTTCATACTTCCCATAACCACATTTCTGTGGCACTTTGTAAACTTTTTTCATTTTGTACAAAATAGCTTCTACCTGCTTTTGCCTTACATCCACCTTCCATTTTTCTGTTAAATTACTCTAGCTTTGAATAAATTTCATTCAGCATTACCTTCTTTTCTTGCAGTTGTTTCACTTTCTTTTCCATTTTCTTCAAGGTTCACCTTTGACACTACAAAAAAATAATTGTCCATCCTGTATTCATCACTTTGATACCTTTTACTAATTATTTCTATCTTTCACCATATTCATTTCTTTTATATACACTCTTTTGCAGCCAAACCTCAGTGTTATCCCAATAATATAAATAAATAATTCTAAGATAGAGATTATATTGGAAGGCAATATTGTTGCCTGCATTCCACAAAATGGAAGGTACATGCCAGAGCTCCTCAAAGTAAGTATAGTGACTGCTGCTTCTCTCATTCTTGCAAAACAGGGATATCGATAGTCCTTGTTTAGTGACTGACTCACTGAGTAATCATTCACAGTTCAATGGTAATGAAAAAGTATCTTTGCAACTAGTTCTTGCATTTATAACCTTTCCACATCTGTAAAGCAAAGGGAAGCTGAAGTAAAATCATAAGCATGGTCTCGGTTTGACTTAGCAACTACTTTGCTTAACAACTGAATTTCCAGTTCCAATGATTATAGATTCATATTTATAAATAGAGAACTAAAAAAAACAGTTATTATCCTAATATACTTGTTCTAGCCAGTGTACCTGCTTCTCCTCCATCTGCTAAATTGGATTTTTCCCCCCTACTGTTTCTGTCCATCCCTCTGGTGAAGTGGAAAAAAGAAAAGCTGGTTTTTGTAACAGCATTTAACCTAGTTAGAATATAAGACTATATTTTTCTATCTTGTGAAAAAAGGCATTCAACAGATGTAGCAGGATTTAAACTTACTCTGAAAAGCCATTACCGAGAGGGAAAAGCAGACAGACAATTCTGCACATTTGTATGCAAAAGCTCTTCCATCTTCTGTTTGCCATAAAGTATCTCTGAACTCGTAGCTGACGTTGGATTGCTCCTAAACACTCACCTTGGGTCAAGGGGATGGGAAGGAATTCTGGTTAGGTGTTAGTTGCAGCTGTTCCTGATGCAAAGCTGACTACATTGCTACAAATCTCCTTAGGTCTAAAAATACTCTTAGAAGCTAAGTGGAACAGATGGCAAAAGATCTAAAGTTAAAGGATTTTTTTCTCTTCTTTCCCTGCTTCTCATGTGTTGTCAGGTAGAATGCAAAACATGAAGCCTATCTTTTAAATGTGCATTTTGAATACCATTTGCCAATCTACGCTGCAGGTTCATAAATACTTCTTCCAGGGGCTGTTGAAAGGGGATGCAGGAGGCTTTGTTCTATGGGGAAAGACAGCTGCAGTAGGGAAGCAAATTGCATTACCACTTCCAGGAATAACATGACACACCTGATTTTCTTTTTTTCTTTTTTTTATTGAAAAAGTTTTAAAAAATTTTCATACATTTTCTCCCCCCTCCCCAACCACCCCCCCGACTTCCCAGAGCAAATACAAGATAAAATACAGCTGAAATTCTCTAAGTTAAACTCCATTTCACACTTATCATAATCCTAATCATTAAACAAGTAGATAAAAGGAAAGCAAGTCTTCTTTCTTCTTATTCCATCTAATTCAACAGAATTAATCTCCATTTATAGTTACAGCAGTTAATAAAACAATTAAGTATTACCTAATCAAACCTATCATTACTCAATATAACTAATTAATACTTAACAAATTATTAAGTCTATACGATTTAACAAGATATTTTATAACTTCTTTCATTTAAAACAGAAAAAAAACCCAACAACAAAGAAAAATAAAGAAACCCTCAATCAAAAAAACCCCAAATTTAAAATAAAATACTATATAAAGTCTTCCGTCCTCCATTTTTAAACCATCAAGGTCCAGTTATAGTTAAAACACTTAATAAAAAAAAAATAATAATAAATTTTTAATTAAAAAAAGAATATAACAATCAAACCTCTTATTAATTTATCAATACAGATAAAACGTCATTTAATAACTATATCAAACATTTAAATTCTTCATACTAGATTAAACCAGTTGCTAATCTTCTCGTCTTCACATCTTCCAACAGCATATAGAATATCTTCATTTACGTCTACCCACCTAAATAAAAAATTGCTTCTTTATAAACCCCCCCCCCGAGTGACTTTATAATTATATTTGTGATAATATCCATCAAATCCAGTCAAAAATTAGATTAGTAGATTCATCAGACGTATTAGGGAAACCACCAGATCACCTGCAATTGCTCTAGATCCATAGTCCTTTTGCCTTATATTTATTACCATCAAACAGGAAACTCCAGTTTACTATATTCAATAAAACTTCTACGATTACAGTTAGATCCAGATTTATCACAGTCCTTAATAAAATATTCCAAATCCTTCAAGTCAGGGCATATTTCACAGCCCAGCACACCAGCATTGCTGTGATCTGTTTATTCTTCTCAAAATATTCCAATACAGCTATAGATTGCCTCCTCATCGTTCATCACTTGGTTAACTAGCATTAAACTGCTGTCTACTTTTTTTCCCCAAAAAAATTCAAAATCTTTAAACATTTAAACAATACTTTTTAAGGACCATCATCTCATCAAGCAGGGTTATTTTCCATTTCTCCAGGCTTTCTTCTTTTCCTTTTTACGAACTTTCTTCTTAACTTTGATCCCTCTGCCTTTTTTAACTCCAGTAAAATTTTGCGGTTTTTGGGATTGGATATTATAAAATTTTTGCAGGAATGTAGCTTCTTCTGGAAACAGCTCTTTAAGTACAGATTGAATTTTATAAAAAAAAATTCGTGTAGCCAAAATTTCATTAACTTCCAAAATTTCTTGCTCCTTATCCTGCTCAGCCTTCATCTTTCTCTCTTCTATAAGATCTGCTATGATCTGTTGTTGTTTTTTTTCCTCTCCTAGCTCTTCATTCAATCCCCCACTGCTAGATTGCAACTCAGTATTTCCATGTATTTCATTGTTTCCAGCTTGAGAAGCTTGAAATATAGTATCAATTCTTTTCAATAAAGCAGAGGTAATTGAACTCAAAGCTTCCTCAAAGTCAGACCATTGAGGGTTAATTAACCCTCCTTTGCTTTCTTTACTTTCAAAAAGACCAGCCATCTTGCCCCCCTTCTTCCTTCTCTTCCAGAAGGACAGGGAAAAAAAGGGGGGGAAAAGAGTTTCAAGAAGAAAAAAAGAAAAAAAAAGACTTTTTAATTTGTATTGCTGCTTGAATTATTATTATTACATCCTTTCTTATTTCATCCACTTTTCAAAAAGGAGTTTTATGTTTCAAACAGGGGCTTATCAATAATTACTTTTAACTTTCACTTCTTCACGCCCCGTTGAAACTCAAACGCCATCTTGCTTTCACTTTCCACTTAGGAAAAATCTTTTAAAGAAAGTAAATCCCTGGAGTTAAAAAAAAAGAAAAAAAATACTTGCTGTTTCCTTCGTGCAACTTGTGCTCCGCCAGCTTGGTTCAAGAAGTATTTGTTTAAAGTTGTTTAATGGGGTGGCCGCGGCATCTAGTTCTGACAGGGAAAAACTTCCCCATCAGAGGCATCCCAGGTCCGGAGCTTTGACAGGCTTCACGGGGAGCTCTCATCTTCGAGCACCAGATTATTAGCAAAATCTGGTGCTCTTAGGGAGCTCTACCCCACCCGTCTGCTCTCCTTCCCCCCTTCTTCCTGGGGGGAAGGATTCCAAACCGCAAGACAGCCGATTTTCGCTGTTCTTGCGATTCTACGGAGTCTGGGGCTGGCGCTTCGCGAAGAAGCGTCTGGCGATGCCGGCAGCTCAACCGGAAGCCGACACACCTGATTTTCAAGGGACTGTATTATTTATTGTTCACAGATACAAGGTATTCCCTATTTAGATATTGATTCATCATGATTCACTGCAGTATCCCAGTAGGTAAATAAACTAAGCACCAAGGTCAAATACTTCTCATCAGAGGCCTAAACTTTTGTGCTCAGAGAATATGGACATATTATGGGAAAGAACGAAGTCCATTTTTAATGCATGCCTCAGATGCATAAAATGCATCTCTAATTAAAAGGATCAGATAGAAGGCAGTGGGAAAGATCTCAGCTTGACAAGCCAATACTGATTAAGATAGTATCACAATAGATAAATCAATGGTTTGATTCTGCATAAAAACAGCTTCACATGTTTAAATCTTCATTTGTTTTTCCTCTTCATGGATGGAAAGTTGAAAACTGTTTGAAACATGATTTCACTATTAAATATTTACATCTCTGGCTTGGATATTTTTTACAATTTTGCTTATCTGAAGAGTTTGTGGGCATCCGAGTAATGTTAATAAGTGAAAGTTGAGATTATGGGAATTTTATTAGCATTTGTTTTGAGAAAATATGAGTTATTAATTACAGGAATTGTTTCCGAACATATATTTGTGCCATAGTGCCACTCAGATATTCTCTGTGCTTTAGCCAAGTGATATAATAAACCAATTAGCCTGGTTAGATTCTCAATAATTTGAATCTTTCTTTTTTTTTCTTTTTCTTTTCTTTTCTTTTCTTTTCTTTTCTTTTTTTGATCTAATTTATATGCCGCCCTTCTCCGGAGACTCAGGGTGGCTTACAATGCGTTAAGCAATAGCCTTCATACTTTCGTATATTTATACAAAGTCAGTTTATTGCCCCCACAATCTGGGTCCTCATTTTACCTACCTTAGAAAGGATGGAAGGCTGAGTCAAGCTTGAGCCTGGTGAGATTTGAACTTGCAGTAATTGCAGGCAGTTTGATGTTAATAACAGTTAATAACAGTGCTTTAGTATGCTGCGCCACCAGGCTCTGTGAATCTTAGTGTACTTCTACAGCTGATTAGTAATATTGGGGGGTGGGTTGGAGATACTATGGTAAGAGAAAGATCTTTTCAGAACATGCTTAAATTCAACACATATCTAATGCCGTTAAGTTTTTTTTAAAGTAATGATGTCTAAGGGAAGGTTCACCAAAATCTAACATGTACTCATTTGAGCACACAGGTTGCCTGATGTAACTTGCAAAGCCTGCCGTTCCATTCCATTTCTTTTGGTTGGAAGTTGGTTGATTCTTGTATCTTTTAGTAACAAGTGTTACTGTGCAGTCCTATTCATTTTTATTTGAAATGCACCATATAACTGTCTACTTCCTTCAAGTAAATATGCACATGAACATTTCCACAGGAACTGGATATCTTTTTCTCGGATGAAGGCTATATTCAGAAAAATGCTTAGGAATTGGGCAATGAAGTTTAATATTATTTCTCTAACTAGAGTAGAAATGCTTAGATTTACCATTTTTATACATGCAGCCTTTTCTGCTACTTGAACAAAAATTGAAGTGTGTATAGTTTAGTCTGGAATTCACTCAAGCTTCAATTTTTTCTTTCTTTTTTCTTTTAGAAGTGCCTAATTGCCAATCGGCATATGCTACAGGAGGGGGATACTTTCCCAACAACCATGATGGTAAGCAGTCACATTGATACACTCATAAAGCACAATTCAGAGTAATATAGGATAAGGAATGCGACATAATTATATAGATATTAAGAGAATAGGGAATGTTGCTCACCTCTAGTTATGCATTGTTAATGGTGGACAAATGTGATTAATCTTTTAAGGCTAACTCTGAGTAGAGATATTACATGATTTGCTTTCAGTGAAGAAAATTGTTCCTGGTCTTAGGGAAATAGAACCATTGTTCAAATTAATAAATAAATGATATTTATGTGTCATTGTCATTGGAATTCATTTCTGGTGATTTATACATTATTAAAAACAGCACACAGCAAATATTTGAATGCATAAAATTCCAGTTTAGATGGGGGAGGGAGAGATGCCATGTAAAAGAAGCAACTGCAGTTAAGAAAATTAAACACATTTTCTTTCTGCAGCATCCCCCATA
Organism: Ptyas mucosa; assembly: GCA_012654045.1. Classification (NCBI taxonomy): domain Eukaryota; kingdom Metazoa; phylum Chordata; class Lepidosauria; order Squamata; family Colubridae; genus Ptyas; species Ptyas mucosa. Next base: position 16,670,811 of record WNWU01000032.1, on the reverse strand, counting down.
CCACAGGAGACCACGTAAGAGGGTCCCTTATGTTGACTTTATTTTTAAAAATGAAGAAAAGGTGGGGTGGAAAATTTAGAAATAAAAAGAGAAAGAGAAGTGATGAGTGTGGGGGGAAAAAGAGTGTTGTCTAACTATTCATAATTGGGGCAGCAACACAGGAAATATGTAGGAGAAGTTATTCCACAGAAATCTGCACATAGCTCTGGAGTGATTCAGTTTTAGCAATTTAGATATTTGGCAAGTTTAGTGCAATCTGAGCGCTTCAAAGGTTACTTCTTTTTAGAACAGCTTAATTGAAATCACAGATTTGGGTCAGGTTCATTCAATTAGTAGGAACAGATTTGGGAGAATGTTAAGCCATAAATGTTTTATAACACTAGTAGGCTCTGCCGAATTGGATTGTACTGTTTGTTCCTCCCAGTCTAAATAGCAGACTGAGGACTGGCAGAGTCTATTTAGGTGATGCACTCTATTTGAAGTACTTGAGTCTCAAGGTACTGTAAGCTTACTTGATTTGGAAATACTTTGGCTTTTCTACACTTTTATTTTGTCACCAACATGCAAATCCAGCCATGTACAAGCCAACTCTCTGGACAGATTTTTAGAGATGCAAAAATAGCAGCTGGCATGTTTGCAAAAAACAAGACCTTACCTTTTTAGTTTTAGTGAACAGCTGAATATTATTGCTGCCAACAAGCAAAGTGAAGCCATATATCAAAGTATTCTTAATGGAAGTGTTTACTCTGTGTGTGTGAGAGGGAGGGAGGGAGAGAGGGGGGGGGAGAGAAATTGCAGAGCAGCACCTATTGAATATGTCTTCTCTTTTCCCAGGGTTCTCCTATGAAAAAGATGCCCAATTGTACTTTGATGACACTTGTGTTGTACCAGAAAGAATGGAAGGTAAAGGCACTCTGTGTGGTGGAGGTCTATAGCTGCAGTTGAAAATCAGAATTGATATTATTAATTCAAATTTTTTATATGTGACCAAATCTAATGAATTCTATTAGCTAGTACACATCTCATTTGTTTTAAAGGAGCTTTTGAATATCAAATCTACAGATCATGGGTACATTTGCTGAAAGGCAGGACCCCTTCGTGTTAAAGCTTCTTCTGTTATTTTGATGATGCACTACACAGAAAAAGGGCTGCTAACCAGCTGCATAAAAATTTCCATCTTCAGCTACTAACAGATATCTCCTCACCATAGTACATGCAAAAAAAAGGGGGCGGGAGATTGCCAGTCAGCTTTGCAGCTATATTTCGCTTTCTATAGAAACATTGAAATTGTTTTAACTACCTGAATCTTTAGGAGCCAATGGTGGAGATGTTAGAATGTTAATTCTAATTGATGTGTATTGTTGCAAACAGGTAAAGTGAAACAAGAACCCACTGTATATCGGGAAGGACCTCCTTATCAGAGAAGAGGGTCTCTCCAATTGTGGCAGTTTCTTGTCACACTCCTGGATGACCCAGCCAATGCTCATTTCATTGCTTGGACTGGAAGGGGCATGGAATTCAAGCTGATTGAGCCAGAAGAGGTAAAAACAAACAAACAAAAATCTCTACATCACCATTATGGTTGTATCCATCATAAGTGAAATATCAGAGGTTGGCCAAGTTGAATCTCTGCCAAGGACCTTGCAAGGCCTTTTGCTAATTCTATTGTATTCCCAACATTTCAGGGGAAACCTGCTATATTTGATTGAAATATAAAAATAACTAGATATGGAGATAGTTTCTACATATTTTATCTGTTGCAGAATTTATTATTTCTTTTGCACATTGCCGCAATAATGAACTTTTATTAGCATTCCTACAGTATCTCAGAATGTTTTATTTACTGCTAAGCAGTACTGTACTTCAATAAGATTGATCCTGCATAAGTAGATCTATCTGTTCTGTAACTATTAGCTCAGAAGTATCTTTCAGTTTCAAATGAATAGTTCCCACAGCAATAGCAGGAAGAAAAATTGCAAATAAAGCCATTTCTGTCTTCATGTGACTTATTCAGTCTTCTCCAGAATATCTTAAGTCAAATATAGAAGAGAAAGTCAGTTCCACATCTTTTGCTTTAATATGTTGAGCAGAAAATCACTTGATTTGGTTGTTGCAGTGCTCTAGATATTTGCCAATAGAAATTCCCTCTCTTAATTGGCTCAATTATCTTTTAGTTTTAAACTTTTACCTCACCATTATGATTATATCATTCAATAGACTAAATTGCAGTGGAACCAAGCACAATGTATATTGTGTATGGCATTGTTTCTGAAATATATCTGCAAACTCTGTATAAGGTGTTTGTAATGCCACAAGAACACTATTAGCCAACATTAATGATTTCTGGTGGCTTTAGGTCTCTGGGAGGTGAAGAACTAACCATCTTGCTCATGGAATGTGACAACTCACCATGGCCAACTCACTGCAGCCATCTTGTGGCCAATCCAGCACAGCCATCTCACCATGGTCAACTTGCCACCGGACAGTCCACATGGAATAATTCAGTGTGATAAATATTATTTGCCACTGTTTCCAATGACAGTAATAGAAATAATGTAGAAGAAGCAGTGGCAGATAACATCACTTTAAGTTATCCCACTTGGGCTGTCCCACAGCGAGATGGTCACACCAAGATGGCCACAGTGAAATGGTTGTTTTAAAGACTTAATTTAAAAAATAATAAATAGCAAAAGATGGTTAAAACTTGGATTTTAGAAAGTTGCAAATAGACAGACTAAGGGTCCAGATAAATAAGATTTTAGAATTAATTATAAGAATCCATCCCGTGGGAAAATGCTTTTGATTTGAACTCTTTTTTTAAAAAAAAACATGATAGGTTGGGTTTTTGAACTTTGGACACTAAAATAAACAAGAAGGAACTAAAGGTTACAATTAAAGCAGAAGAACATTTATATTTGACTTTCACAGAATGGAATAAAATATTTTAACACTGGACATATTAAGCGCTATTTTTGAACAATGAACCCAGAAGTTACTTTTAACAGTGTCTGCCTCTGAGGCTATAAAATTGGTTTATTTGATCAAGATTAAAGTTTAATGATCTCTGGTAGCCCTTCATGGACTTTTACTGATATCAGGACTGAAATGATGAGACTTTAAGGATTTATTTATAGATGAGAGATAGGATAATGGGAAGAGATCATTTGTTGTATTATAGGAGAAGCTGATAAGTTATTAAAATTGTTTATACTGGTTGTGATGAAGGGAAAATTCATATCTTTATACATTTCTATTTAGTATTTTCTATTTCTCTATTTTTTCTGTTCTGCACCTTCTATTTTTAATTTTTTGTTTGTATTTTTATTTTTATAATTTTTAATAAAATTATTGTTAAAATTGATATTATCTAAATTGTCAGAGTCTGGTGCTGGAACATGATCATGTCAGAATTGCTACAGGGTTGCTTGGATGTGTGGCATCTTCAGTGCAAAAAAAGCTTTTATCTAAACATGCAAAATTTAGCAAGCATTTTTCAGACCTGGAAACTTTAGAGTTTAACTTAAACCACTAAGCTTAAAAAAGCTGATGTATGCTACAATGCTTTGCTTTGATACTGCATTTATTGACTATAGTTGCCCCTTCAGGATATGAACAGCGAAGTTTGGGATGGGGGCAGAGAAAGATATGTGAACTACAAACCAGCTCTCATTTCTAATGTCCCTTTTCTTGTGGCTTTAATTGAAATGTTTCAATAGATAAGTGTATTGTGGGAGATACATGAATTGCTATGTACAGTAACTGCAATAATGCAGGACATTCAGTGAATAAATTCTGCTTTCTCTGACAATAATATATGTATTTAATTCACTCTTGAATTTTCTTTCATCATTTTATCTTTACTCTGATGGAGAAAGATAATCTGACCAGTACATCACATGAACATAATTATCTGTAGAGCTGTTAAGGTCACTGGAAACACTCTATGTATTTGGTTGAGATTGCTGTTCTAGGCTTTTGCAATGCCTCAGGTGAACGTAGGCTGCCTTAGTGCACTTAGTGCTTGGAAATCCTATTAATCTTTTCTGAGTGCTGACTGATTGTCTGTTCCATAAATCCCCTGGGAAACAGCAGGTTGGTTGGCAACCAGATTATGTCATCAGATCCCTCTCCCAAAGAGCTGAAATGAGTAATCCCCTTTATATTACTGCTGCACAGTTGTATGAGAGTTTAATCAGTGCTGTTGCGACCCATTAGGTTCTCTGTTCTTCTGTTATTTTTCCTGATCATGTCTGACTAGCTGTGGCTTCAGATGCAGTCAATAAAGAAGTCATGCTAATAGCTTTTTTGGTCAATACTCTATGACATGGCCAAAGATATTGGGATAGTTCTCAGTGACTTTTCAGAAGCCACAAGCAAGTTTCAAAGGAGTGGATGTGCTACTTTACATCTCTGAAATAAGCTGAGTTTCCTTTAACAATATCTGTAGGTCTTTACCGCTTTGTGCTTAGTTATAAAGTGCACCATTTAGCAATACTAATCGTGTATGAAAAATAGTTGGAAAAGCAAAATATATAAAGGTAGAGGAGGGGTTGCTATCTCTAAAAAGGGAGTCAATATTGAATGATATGAAAGCTAAACCTTCTTTCTCCCCACAGTCATGTTGGGAAATATATGTTTAGAGTGGGGTGGGGAAATTAAGGGTATAACTTGGCTGTGACTTGAAAATTATATATGGGCATCTATGGCAGGTTGTATGTAGCCCCCTGATTCAGTACTGTGAGAAATGTATTAAGTGAAGTGCCTATAAAATCCCAAATCCTGTATGACTTTGTCAGTCCATGACTGGGAGATTGGGGGCTGGGGTGATCATTCTTATGTCAAATATTTTCTAAGAACTGGTGTCTTCTCTCAAAATAATTTGGAATATGTTAGTATTATTGGCAGTCCTATTTTTTTCTATTTAAAAATTTGGTAAAAATTGAGAAGATCAGAAGGCAGACTAGTCAAAAAATGGAAGCAAGAGGAGGGCAAGACAACTTTCCACATTATCCCACAAAATCTTCCAGTTTTTGTCTTGGCTGAAAACGAGAACAACCAAAATATTTTGGGTTAGGTCTGCTGAACCACAGACTACAGGTTTTAGTTCAGCAGAATTTCCAAGATACAATCTGTTCATTTCAGATTCTAAACAAAATACATTTTTCATCTGACACCCGTCCCTACGGTTAACCCTTTTCAGTGATATTCCTAGAACTGGAAAACTCTGAACAGCTTCCGTAATTGCATTTTTTATCTTTTTAGGTAGCTCGTCGATGGGGGATTCAGAAAAATCGACCAGCTATGAACTATGACAAGCTCAGTCGTTCTCTTCGTTACTACTATGAAAAAGGCATCATGCAAAAGGTAAAGACTTTTATCCACGCTGTCAGAACAGTGGGGTTACATGGAAATAGCTTTTGACATAAAGATGGCCTTTTTTTAGGATTAGCTTTACTCCTATTCTGTCTGCCTGACTGAATGAACTATGCCGGCATACTGTTCCTTGGTGTCTTTCCAAACAAGTAGCTTACGTTTATCAGGGAGGAAAGGGTGGAAGGAAGTTAAGCAAGGCTGGTTGCTTTGCACCTCAGCATTCTTCATCTGTATTCTAACAGGATCTTCTCTTTCTTTCCAGGTGGCCGGAGAGCGGTATGTCTATAAGTTTGTTTGTGATCCCGATGCCCTTTTTTCCATGGCCTTCCCTGACAATCAACGCCCATTTTTAAAAGCTGAACCAGACTGCCATGTGAATGAAGACGACACCTTACCTCTGACACATTTTGAAGATAATTCCGCATACCTCCTTGACCTGGACCGATGCAGCAGCCTCCCATATGCTGAGGCCTTTGCTTACTGACTTGCTCAGCAACTGACATTGGAGGCTTCAGCTCCAACAAACAAGGGCAAATTACTTTTATAAAGAATTTCTGTTCATAAAACTGCTCCTTGCAGATATTATCAGAAGAAGATAAATTACTTTTGAGGCCCTCTATCCTTCAAAACTGACTATAACGTGACTAGTGAATAGGATATCCAATTCTTGATTCCTTGGCTGCAGTCATGAAAAGCATTAGGCAGGTGGCACTGGGGGAGCAAGGGGAAGGTCATGACTTCTGGATCCTGTGGCTAGGAACATGTGTGATGTACATGTTTGCAGGACTCCAGGTGACTATGTGTGATTAGCAAATTGTCAAGGAAAAATGCTATGTAACAATCATTTTTTGGTACTCCTCCTTGTATAAGGGAAAGGGCTCTAATTTGCAGAGAAAATGAGCCAATGCTGCAAAAGCCTTTTTGGAAGAGGTGGTGACTTAGTGTTGATCGACTGTCTTGTCCGAGCTAACTCGGCCACTTCCCCCTAGATTCTCAGTGCAAAAGTCTTCAATCTGAGAAAGCCTTTTCTTCTGGTTGTCTTTCTCCTTACTTTTTGTGGTTATTATTGATCTCAGAAAGGCAGTCCAAAGGACAGCACTTAAAATATGCAGACCTTTTGAATCTAGCAGGCCACCTTCTCTGTTGAAAAGCTGCATGTGAATGGCTTGCTTTTAAAGACAGGAAAGGGGACTCGGCCACAAAACTGCCAAGTTTAAGGGGCAACTTTCAAATCCAAATGTTTGGTGGTTGGGCTTTTTTTCCTCCCTAATCAAAGGCAGTTTCTTGCTTCTGGCAGCATTTATACTAAAGGTGCTGCAGCTTGGGAGGAAGTAGTTGAAATGCATGCCCTACCCTATGCAGCTTTGTTGTCTGCCTCTGCACTAGATGCCGCCCCAAACCGTTTACACAGCTTGCTCTGCATTCGAAATGTGTTCCTTCGAAACAGCAAATGAGAGTTGCTTGGCTTTTTATCTGTTAGAGAACAGCATGTCTGCCGTACAAGGCAACTCTAGTCACTGAACTTTCCCAAACTAGCAATTTTGATCCTTGGTAGCATTCACTTCGCTACTGCTGGCTGGCTACTGCTGAACTATTTTTTTCCCAATTGTTGCTGAACTTGCAAGTAAGAGAGATGAAGCATGTGTACACAGATGTATTTTTCACTTAAGTTGTGTTACGCTTTCAGATATTTGTTGCCTAATGGCGATTTTAAGAAATAAAACTTTTTTGTAAAAATTTAGAAAATGGGGAGAAAGTCAAGTTACTCAGTTATGTGTGTACAGTATACATACATACCTGTATGTATATATTTATAAAACTTCTCTGGATCCTTCAGAAATCCCCCCTCTGCTCTTTCCTGTGAGCCTTGCTGGCATGTACCAGTAATGTGCTTGGCCTAATATGCATCTCAGCTCCATGTTTCATTGTAAATGCTGTATAGGATTCCTTTTTCTGCTTTGATAACTTGGGGGATTTTTGACTAACTTCCTTTTTTTTTTAAAACTCTTTATAAACGACTCAGCAACTCTCCCCAGAATGTATCAGGTGGCCTGTCACAAAGCACAGGGTGGCAGCGGCAAACTGCTGCCATCCCCATTCGGCCCCAGGGCTGAACCAAGGCAGTGGGATTAACGGTGTTATTTTTGTTTGTCAATTTCTTTAATTTGGTTTGGGAGTACATAGTACAAAAAGAGTTAATCTGAGGATTGATGTGAAGTGTTTATTGCCTGAGCAGGGCTTATATATCTCCTGCAAAGCTGCATTACGTTCTGTACTGTGTACAATAAAGGACTTTTCCTTTCTGTTCAGGCATTGCTAGCATTGCTCCTTGTTTTTTGTGTTTCAAGCATTGCTGCGTAAAGATGGGCTGATCTGCTCCTTCAGCCCCACCCCCACCAAAGTCTTCCTGTCTTTGTGATTGGGCTTCTTGACTACTTTGATTTGCCCTGCAGCCTGTCGAGCCAACAAGTCATTTTTCTTCATCGTTGTGCGACTTTGCTGATTTAAGTGACTCCCAAGGACAGACAATATCACAGTCACAAAACTTTGCAATTCTCCCAGAACATTTATCACATGGCATCTCATTCATCACTAACCCTTAGCATCTCCTATTTTATTTTACAGATTCCTTTCCATGCATGCCAAAATATGTTACGATTGGAATATATTTTTAAAATTGTAATTGTTTTATTCTTCCTCCAAAATATAAGAACATAATGGTACTGTTCCCAGATATTTATCTTTGTGACAATTCAAAGATAAAATATCTCTGAACAGTCACATCCAGCCTAGGGTCACCCAGTATGATTTGTGTAAAGTTAGACTACTGTGCAGACCAATGGCTGAAAATGCAGCTAGGCAAAATTATGTATTTTGCAATTGGGTAGAAACAGTTAATAATACATTAACTGCCAAGTCATCTAAAATTATTGCTATTCCTTTTGCACTTAGTTCTGTTAATATCCTCTCCCTTTCTTAGTAGCTAATGAAGAAGCAATGTGAAAACTACTTGTTTTGTACAAGAGTAAATATTTAACAGATGTTGCTATGTCAGTAGGTGCAGATGCCAGTATCTGACTAGTTTTCATTGCTTTAATGAATGGTAACCATTTTTAAAACTCAGCTATAAAATTATTGGGCTGACAAGTATTTACTGATGACCTGGCTTCAGTAGCAAATCACTTCTACTTTAAATAGGCTTATACCTTCACAAATCTGCTGGTGGTTGCCTTTGGTCTCTAGGGAAGGATCTTACTAAGGACTCTACATAATAGCCATAAATGAGGTTCCAAAAGTAGGTCAAGGCTAGCTGTGTCCTGAATTAGGAACTCAAAGCCAATCTATTTAGCAAATTTCCAAAAAGTAAAGGTGACATCTTGGCTTTTTTAAAGGCCCAGACTGAAACGGAGATCTCATTGCTAATTCATGGCACCTCCTGGCTCCGTTTCTCTCCCCCTGAGTAGATACTAGCTTTTCATTTGCCCTTTCCTAACCAAGCTGGCAATGGCAAAAGCGGCAAGGATTAATACTTGTTTCCTACATTCTTTTCTGATCAGCTACGAGCAGCAGAGGAATAGCCTACTCGTTGCATATTGCACCCTGAAACCTTTGTATTGAAGAAGGCAACTGGTATAGGCTTGTATAGATCAGTGGTTTGCCTCTTGAAAACCCTTTTGAAAGAAATGCTGGCCTAAGCAGCATAAGTCTTACTACAGATAGAGTTTTAAATTTGTGAATATTAGGACCTTTATCTTAAAGATTTAGAAAAGCTGAGTCCTTTTACTTAGACTGAAAGCTGACATTTCTGCAAAATGCTAGCACAGATACTGATATACTCATATATAAAGAACAATAAATACATGAAAGGAAAGGGAATCAAGCATATGAATCAGTACTAAACCTTTCAAAGATTCTTGGCTTCAAAGAATTCAACAATATAATTCACCCGTTGAAGTTAAAATATGAGCTGGTTTTTTTCCTAAATATAATACCATGTTTCAATGACAGCTAGGGAAGCCTCATTTATTTGTGATTTAATATTATCTGACATGTTTATTGGGGCTTGTTGAGATAGGGAGTGATGAACCTGAAACGGACATAAGATGCAAGGAACTCAACAGACACTTGCAAATACCAGATTTTTTTTTCTGCCAATAGCAAGCATAGTGCATATATTGCCTTGAGAATCTATATATCCCATAGATCTCAAGAATTATATAAAATAAGGTTATATTTTACTATCAGGTACTTTTGGTACCCTACTAATTATTTTGGAGACTGAGAGTCTATAGCATCCCGGACATGATGTCGTGCTAATAACTATCCTACCTAATGTTGACAGCTGTAATATTAAATATCTGGAAGATACTTTCCTGAGTGAACTCCTGTAAGACAGAATTTTAATTATTAGATTGTTATCTCAGCTTTATTACTTTATAAGTTACTCAATTAATAGTCCTTCCTCCTCCTATTCTCCCTACAACAATCCTGTGAGGTGGATTGAGCTGACTGGCCCAAAATCACTCAGCCACTTTTCAGGTCTGAAGGAAGAGTAGAGCTCACAATCTCCTCATTTCTAGGCCAACACCTTAATCACTAAACTAAATTGCTTTAAACCTGTTTTGCTTCTGAAACAGTAAAATTTCAGTACAATATTTCCATTTGATAAAGTGGGGAAAGGTAGATGTTTTCTGTGCATGCATTTGTTGAAAAGCTTGTGAACTTTGAGTTACCATGGCAATTAATTTCCTTTTCTGAGGAATACAGTTACAAGAAGATGTGTCTTATAAACGATAAATTATACTGTGAGGATACAAAAGAGCCTGTAGTACAGTGGTTTAAAAGCACCCTGTTATTAACATCTATTAACATCTGCTGCTTGCAATTACTGCAAGTTCGAATCCCACCAGGCTCAAGGTTGACTCAGCCTTCCATCCTTTCTAAGGTGGGTAAAATGAGGACCCAGATTGTGGGGGCAATAAGCTGACTTTGTATAAATATACAAAAGTATGAAGGCTATTGCTTAACGCACTGTAAGCCGCCCTGAGTCTCCGGAGAAGGGCGGCATATAAATCAAATAAAAATAAATAAAAAATAAAAATATCTCCTAAACTGCTCCTCTGAATAAAAAATTATAAAACAAATATTAAGTAGCAATTTAAATTCTGAAAACTCTTTGCTCACCATCTTTACCTTCCATACCTAATAACTTCGGGTTTTCTCAGGACACCTATTTGATCCAAACCATCTACCATTATCTTACTTCCTTGGTCTGCTATCAGGTTGTCTCAAATCAGGAGTAAACCTTTTCTGTGCATGAATCTTCATGGAGTCTTCTTAACAAAATTTATTAAAATGAAAAGGATAGGATTACAATAGTTTCCACAAGTAAACTGTTTCCCATTTATACTAATTTATCTCCTAAAACGGGAGTGAAATAAATTCTTCAGAATTTCTTTCCTCCAGCCTACTGTGAACTGGTGAGAAGGTGACACTTTTTTCCCTGCTAATGGATAAGTCTGCAGGTTTTTATTTGTATTTTTTTTCTCCTAAATTGTTATCAGCCTGCAAATTATCATTTGCACCTGCCAATATTATTTTTATTAACCCATGGTCTGCTTGCTTCACATGCCAAAAACATGGAGGATTCTGATTTACTAATCATCATCTTTAGGTACCATTATCCTTTACTTGGTCTAAAACATATTCTTTTTAATTCCAGGGTATTTTTAATAACTATCTCCAAACAATATCTAAAAGTTGTCTTTGTCAGACTTTCCTCCTAAGCAACTTAGACTAGAGACAATTAATTTAAAGAACAAGTCTCTTAGACCTCTGAATAGTGAAATTTATTAGAAGAAAGGTTAATGTTCCCCAACTCCTGCTTAAAGACCAGGTGGCAGCTGAGATTAGGAAGCCCTTCGTACACGCCCCAACTATGCCCATTCCTGGCCCAGGAGACCTTCTTCATGATGAGTCATACCTTAGATATTTTCCATTTGGATTATTATTAATGTGCTCTATATAGAGCATCCGTTGGGACCAGTTGATCTCAGATTCCTTTCAAATGTTGTTAGTAGGCAACTTTTCTCTCTGAATTTTAGTTGTGATTTCCTTGCACACACAAAGTGCAGATTCAGATTTATTTAATAACAGTGTTCCTTTCGTTAGAGAACTTTTATATTATTCCCTATTGTTTGCAGGAACAAGAAGACATTACCAGAAATGTGAATTACCATTCACAGTAAGCTTCCCTGTTTCCATTCTGTTATGTTGCAAGAATGATTTCAGTGAAATTTCTATGAAATGATTCAACTTCCGGAGGTGGGCCATCTGGAGCACTTAATATGTTTGGGATTATAATTCTAAGTATCTGGCTATTAAGTATGATGACTGTCCTTATGAGAATTGTAAACCCAAACCAATTGAATTGCCTAACCCTGCTATACATTAATAGTTAATTTATTCTCCATGTATGAGTCTGTATGATTGATTATGGACATCCACTTTGGGAAAGTATGTATTCTGTTTGTATTATGGTTGCACAGATATGGATGATCAGTATATGGCAGAGGATTTTATGTGGTTCATTTCATTCCTGTGACTGTATTTTTGCAGCCCAGATCTGGTAGTCATATACGAGCAGTCTCCTCATTGTTTTCAGACCTCATTAAAATAATTAATCTAATTTTGGTCCATTTTTGCTTCTTCCCCATCCTTCACATTTTGTGGTATTTCCCTGATGGAGAATTCTGAAGAACAAAAAAAGTTTTGACATGGGTTATTACCATATTACTCATAGTACTTGCAGACTGCTTTTGTTCTCAAGGGAGCTGTCAGTAATGCATAGAACCTTTAATAAAACAATATAAAATACAACTGTAAACAACAAACAATAAACACAATTTAAAGTGCAATGTTTAACAATAAAATTATAACCATATAATTTTGTCATTTTGTTACTTAGTAAAAGTAGAACCAATTATGTCCTTCAAAAATTGGCAAAAAATATATCCATATTGTACAAAACTTGGCTGCTCAACTAGTTAAAAGGCAATTCTTATCTTTCTACAGGGTGTAGAATACAAATCCTCACCAGGATGTATTTCAGTCTTGATCAAACAAGCCAACTTCATATTCCTTCCTTTTATTTTGAGCAACCTTATTTTATGTCCCATCAAATGATGTTTAAAAACTTAATTACATTTTTTCTTCGAGCCTTCTTCTAAAATTCTTCAAAATTTTAACATGCTTCCTTTGTAAATCCAAGATAGGAAAATTACTCTTAGTTTGTTATTTCTATATCACTTTGGATTAAGAAATCAGCCAGTTTCTTGTGTGTGTATGTCCAGTTTAACATCTTTTTTCATGTCATCTTTGTAGGCTGTTATTTTTAATTCCACTTTCTAACCAGTATCAATCTTGTCAAGTAAAATATATTTCTCTTCCATAACATCTTCTAAACATAGTCTGTCTATAGAGACAGAACACTTTTAAAATTAACTTCTGGGTACTTTGTTTATACATTTCCTTCAATATCTTCAGTGTTACAATATTTTGTTTTGTTCTGTAATTAGACTGTTCTGTTCTTTTAATTATAATATTTTAGTTCTCTCTAGTTCTCTCTAACCTCCAATTTTTAAAGTCTTATCTTATTACATTTTTAAAAAGAATTCCCATGGAAAGGATTGTTTATAATTAATTCCAAAATCTTATTTCAAATTTATCTAGACCCTTAGTCCATTTGTAACATTCTAAAGTCCAAGTTTTAATCACCCTTTTGCTGTTTATTAAAAAAAATAGTTTAACTTGTAGTTAAAATGTCTTTCCTGAAGGATTTAAGGAAACTGTCTTGGTGCTGTAAAATCCTTCAACACAAAAATTCTTAATAACTGAAAGGCAGTTAACAAGTAATTTCCAAAAGTGATTAGAAAGGGAAATATGCAAACCCATTGTCCTTTCAAAGATGATGACTGTGGTTTGAGGAAGATGGCTATTCTCTCATCTCCCAAAGCTTTAGTCCATTGCCTATGGTTTCCTTGCAAGAAACAACAGTCTGAAGCAGTTGGTGGGCAATCTTAAATCCTCTCTTTATCTAGGAAGTAATTATTAAAGAGGAATTATTAAAACTATTCAATAGCTCTTCATTTGTCAGGGAACTGCCTTCAGTCCACCATTTCTTCCCTGGAACTCTGCAAATATTAATTAACATACATAATTAAGAATTAAAAGGAAGATTCATAGATGCTACGTATTAACTGAACCTCTTAGATTGGACTATTAAATGTAGGTGATTGTATGTGTGCATGTTTATCTTTATATCTAAGTATTTTTAGGCACTTCCTAGTACATTTTAAATGTGCTTGGCATCAATCCAGCATGTTTGTACTTATGTATAAATAAAGGACTAAATCCCCAGGAGTTTGATACAGCTAATCCTAAATATCAGTTATAAAATAAATGTTCCTGAAATCATTATTTGCAAGAAGGTAGTTTTTCAACCTGGAAGCTATTACAAAAAATAAAGAAATACACCCTCTAAATAAAGACACAAAGATTAGCAGCGTACAATGGTGTTTAGAGCATTGTTGAAAGAGGAAAGAGAAAACTCCCACTTTTCTTGAGGCAACCCAAGCTTTTCTTAATGGATATGGGAGAGATTTCCTAGTGTAAGCTGACTGAGCTATTAAAATCTTAAGAAGGCTTGCTTAGTACCACTGTTATTTTTTTTCAATGCCCAGTCAAAAAAATTCTTCTCTTCCAGATAGCTTTAAGATTTTAAAGATTCACATTATTGGACTATTTTAGGAGAAGAACTATGTTAATTATTGTGGCAAAAAAGGGGACCCATAACATCATTTTATCATTAACAAATATTATTAAAAGGTATAAGCTTTCATGCTAGAGCACTCCTGATTATACTGGGTTAATGGCTTTAGAGAGAGAATGGAACACAGGGATTAATTTCTCCTATTGATGGTTATATCTCTTGATTACTTAATGGATACTGAAGTTAAGGTGCTCTTGCATTCTTCAAATTGCAGAAAGGGAAGGTTTTTTTTTCTTCTTTTGTCCTTGCTCAGACAGCCCTGAAAGATGGAAGGAAAAAACTCTGCTTTTGCTGTCATCATTGAATAGGGTAGAAGCAACAGTAGAGACAGATATCTCTTATACATTGCCATTGCTGAGAAGGCTCCACCCACCTGCCCGGACATCATCACGGATGCTCTGCGCATGTGCAGAAGGTTCTGCGCATGTGCAGAAGGTTCTGCGCATGTGAAGAAGTGCCATGCATGAGTGATGCAAGCGCACGCATGCACACGCTCACACTTCCGAACAAGTAGCGAAGGTAAGTGGAACCCACTATTGGCCAAGTTCATATATCTAAGATGGATATGTGAAGGGCACATATACCTCTTTCTCTTGATTGACATGAATTATCCACTAGACTAGGTGATCTGGTTGGTCCTTATCAGCGGTGGGTTCTAAATTCTTTTACTACTTCTGTGGGCGTGGCTTATTTTGCGGGCGTGGCTTGGTGGGGGGTAATGTGACTGGGTGGGCATGGCCAACTTTTTTTTTTTACTTTAAAAGCATTTTTTCTACAACCTTAAGAGGATGCAGAAAAAAATGCTTTTAGAAGCCTCTGACAATCAGGCAACTCAGCTGGGATCGCCAGAGGCTTTTAAAGGCATTTGTTTTTTTACAACCTCTTCAGCTGAAGAGGTTGTAAAAAAATGCTTTTAGAAGCCTCTGATGATCCCAGCTGAACTTTGCAATCATCAGAGGCTTTTTTTTTTTACTTTTAAAAGAATTTTTTTGGCCGAAGAGGTTGTAGAAAAAATGCTTTTAAAAGTTAAAAAAAAAGCCTCTGATGAGGTGGGGGTAAGTGAGCGGCGACCGTGCCGGGGACCGGTTCGGGGCATGGCCAGCTAATGTTATTACCAGTTCTCCGAACTACTACAGATTTTTATTACTGGTTCTTGCGAACCGGGAGCAACCCACCACTGGTCCTTATCTATTATGATGTGTCTAAGATTAAAAAACAGAAACACAAACTGATGGTTCCCTTTAATTTCACTCAGTGATTATGTCTTGCAGTAGGGGCCATATCAAAATTCTCCAAAACATGAAAATACAGATTGCATAACTGTACTGCTGTGCACCATTTTTAAAAGCCAATAAACATAGTCTTTGATATAACTGAAAGTATTATGTTCATTTCAAATCAAATTTTTGAGTGGTCTCTTGAGAACTTATTTCCTGTGTTGTTAAACCTTTGTTTCACATATTTATTTGTTTAAGTCTACATTATAATCTGTTTCACAATCTTATTACAGTAAATGTCTTACTAGCTTCTGCAAATTCCTGGTTTAAGATGAGAGGTGCCTTTTGAAATAAGGTACAAACTATGTCTCATACTTTAGATAACATCTCTACCCTAGAAAAGGTCTAGGAATATAATTCCATATACAAAGAATGTTTGAAAATTGCTTGACCAGGAAACCTGAACAACTAGCCATCATTTGAAACTTTTCTTTTAATTAAATTAAATTTATTTAATTTAATCTGTGATGCCATTACAAGGCAGACAGCAAATGCTTTCATTAAATTCCTCGGACCCTACGAGTCCCAGGGACTCATAAGGAATTTAAGACTCTTATGAGATTACACTAGATTTATGTCTCTGATTTTTCCACATATTCTTCACAAGAAACTATTTCATATTCTTTTGTCTTGATGTAGTACATAACTGAATAGCTAAAGCCTATTCAACTATTAAGGAAGGGTGATCACAGCAGGCTCATTCAAACATGTCACTACAAGTCCAGAAATGTTGTTTACATTCAGTGTTTCTTAGCAATCTATTGCTTATTTATTTTTTTACTAGATGTTTCATAACTAGAAAGACAATTCAAGACAGCTTACAAAAAAAGTACATAAATAGGTGCACCATGTACATCTTACATGGTAATAAAATCAATCAGTCTTATGTATCACAAAATTGAGACGTGACATTGTTTTTATTTGTAGTCTTTTTTGTGCAAAAGACTAACATTGTATTTCTTTGGAAAATCATATATACCATGATACAATACAAGGAAATTTTCTTCTTCTTTATGCAACAAATTGGATGTACATTCCTTACTTAATTTACAGCTATCTGACAACTCTACTTCTGAAAAACTAAGAAATGTATTTATACATCACACTAAATTGTGATTTATTAAGTAATGCTGTATTGAATAAATATTATCGATAGGTTCACATAGCACTGTTGCTTATAAACTATGGTTTATAGCAATATCACTTATTTACCAGTTCATAGTGCTTTATAGCACTCTCTAAGCAGTTTACAGAATCAATATATTGCCCCCAACAATGTGGGTCCTCATTTTTACCAACCTTGGAAGGATGGAAGGCTAAGTCAACCTTGAACTAGTCAGGATCAAACTCCTGGCAGTGAGCAGAGTCAGCTTGCAATGATGCATTCTAACCACTGTGCCACCATGGCTCAATCACAATGATTGAGTTTGCACAACAGTAGGCATACTATGCAGAAATCTGGATGATACTAAAGGAAGCAGGTAGGTTTGTTGCTCTTTATTGCCATATAATGAATGTCTGGGTTTTTGCAAGCCAGATGCAATAAATTTGTACAACATGCTAAACCCGTGATGGTGAACCTATGGCATGCGTGCCATAGATGGCATGTGGAGCCATCTCTGCGGGCACGCGAACCAACATCCAGGTCAGCCTCACCACACATGCCCACGTGCTTCCCGCTGGCCAGCTGATTTTCGGGTCTCTGCCGGGAGACACGCGCGCATGCGTGGGGAGGGAGGTGCTGCGCCCCCCCCACACCCCATTTTTTGTTCCAGGCTTCAGGGACTGGCACAAAAACAGGGTGTGGGGGGGTGCGGTGCACTACCCCCACCCTGTTTTTGGTTCCAGGAAGCTTCCGGGAGGCCTCCTAGCCCCAAAACACGGGTCGGCGTGCATGCGCAGGGAGTGGGGGGAACTCAGGGGGTTGCAAGCAGGTATGCGGGGGTGGGGCCTGCGGGGGAGCATTGCATTATGGGTGTCATGCTCGCACGCACGCTTTCAGCACCCGAGGAAAAGAAGGTTTGCCATCACTGCTAAACCAACAGTTAACAAACTAAATCTCAGGCAAACTGACCAACTGGAAAATGTACATATAATTAGAAGCAAATTATGGTTTGTCAGCATGAATTACAGAATAGAATCACTGAAATATACTAGAAATTTTATCAGAAAAGTTATCAGAAATGTGGACTTCAGGTATGCATTTTTGCACCTGAGATGCATGCTAATTACATCAGGTCCTTATATTGCTACATATCATTGTCTCACGTAATCCTCAAATAATTCTTTTTTTTTCTTCCAGTCAACCATGTCCAATTCTCAGAAATTGCTTGGACAAGGCCCTGCAGTTTCCTTGACAAGGTTTTTCAGAAGTTGTTTGCCATCCTAGGGCTGAAAAATTGACTAGCTCAAATTTCCCCACATGCCTTTGAGCTTAAAGTGAATGTAAAACTCAGTAACCTGGTTTCTAGTCTGAAGCCTTAACCGCTGCACCAAATTGGCTCTCAAATAATTTTAATGTAATATGCATATAGATATAGATAATATAATAATACTAATAGTATACATATTGTGCAGATCAAGTACCTGACAGAATGTCATAGAGAAAGCAATCAAAGTCTCTTTTTTATTGTCTAAAAAAGCACAAGACATAGAGTAATAGTTTTAATTACAGGAAGATAGTTAGGGTTTTTTTAACATTCAAGTAAAATTTAACAACAGTACTTTAAAAATGGGGCTAATCATCTAAAGAAATGATGGGTCTCATTCCATATGTTTTAACAGAGGACAGGTATCCATCCGTCATGGATATTTTGCTATGGCTTCCTATACAGGTCAGAGCATTTCACTCAATTGCCTAAATGATCATTTTCAATTCTATATCTAAAGAACCTATAAGAGGATCTTCATCAGAGAACCAACAAAGAGATAAATAAACAAAGGGTTTATTTATAAGATTAAGAAAAATAAGAAACATTGCCCTCTGCCGTCCAAATAAATTATTTACTTTCCATATGTATATAAACATACAGAGAGAGGGAGAGGGAGAGAAAGTGTGTGTGTGTGTGTGTAAAAAGATTCCCAGGCCTGCAGAACTGAAAAAAGCTGCTTCCATCCTCACTTCTCATTCCCAAGAGACATAATAAAACACCTGCAACAGGGAATCAGGCTCTTTTTTTTGCCACTTCTCTGATCTCATCTTCATGGGTTCAGAGAACTTGCAGCTAAAAAAATAACACCATCCGAGGTCCAAGATCTTGGACCTTGGTTTTGAACAGGTAGCAGGAGAAGGGAGAGATTGCTCTTTTCCAGCAATTCTTCAGTCCCATAGATCAGCTGAGAGTTGATACTCTGAAAGCCTGCTTTAAAAGAATGAGTCAGACCCTCTTGCTGCTAAAAGCAGACTGCATTGGAATATAGCATCCAAGAACTAGAGAAGAGATACTGGATCGCCATCAGTTGCATGTCGTCAGCAGGAGTTGGACATATCTCACCTCAATACCACTATCATTGAGAAGGGGTACATTTTTCATTTAGAAAACTTGAGACAGAAGAAGAAAGAAAATGAACTTTCACTAATCAGAATAAAACCTTGGCAGAAATCTATTGATAAAATATAGAGAACAGGATGAAAGCTTCTGATGTGAATACAGCATATTTGTTACACAGGTAGTAGAATGGACGTATTCCTGAATTTTTCTGTTGTACATTCTCATGGTAATCCTAGGCCTTATACGGTATATCTAGAAATATGTCTGACTGAATAATTCAAGGCAACCTTGATTTTTATTTTGAAAAGTTTTTTCCGTTAGTAACTTTGGGGAGATTGCTTTGATATTAAGTTGTAAATATTAATATACAAATAATTATTATTATATCAATGAATAATTTTCATTCTCTCCCTTTTTACAAAAATATATCTTGGGAATGCTCACTGCCTTTTGTAGAGTGGCTTTCCTACTGAGATTTAAAGGCTGATAATGGTTCTGGGAGACTTAGTTTGGTGTAATGGTTAAGGCATCAAGCTAAAAACTGGAGGACTATGTGAGTTCTAGTCCTGCCTTAGACAAAAAAAATCAGATGACTTTAGGCTACTCATGTTCTCTGAGTCCTATGAAAGAGCCAATGCAAACCACTTTTAAAAAACCTTGATTGAATGCCTGCAAGCTGTAAAGTTCTGGATAGGAAAAAACAGGCTGAAGTTAAACCCAGGTAAAACAAAGTTGCTACTTGTACATTGGGGTTCTCTGTCAGTACCAATGTGATCGGATGGACACTATTCATGAAAACCAGGTTTTAAAATTGGGGGTCCTTCTGAACTCATATCTCTTGCTTCAACAGCACTTGGAAGGCATGGCTATAGAAGGGTCTATAGCCATGATGGTGAACCTATGCCACGTGTGCCACAGATGGCACATGGAGCCACTTCTGTGGACACACGAGCCAACACCCAGGTCAGCTCCACCACACATGCCCTCCCGCCGGCCAGCTGATTCTTGGGCCTCTGCCGGGAGATGCATGTACATGCACGGGGGTGGGGGGTGCGGCACTCCCCATGCCCTGTTTTTGGTTCCAGGCTTCAGGGAGGCCTGCTAGCACAAAAACAGGGTGTGGGGGGGGTGCAGCATGCCCCTCCCACCCATTTTTGGTTCCAGGCTTCCGGGAGGACTGCTAGCACCAAAACGGAGGTGGGCGCACATGTGCAGGGGGAGGGGGGAGCTCAGGGGGTTCGCACGTGCATGCACGGGGGTGGGACCTGCAGGGGGCATTGCATTATGGGTGTCGTGCTCGTGCAAACGCTTTCGGCACCCGAGGAAAAAAAGTTTCACGATCACTGGTCTATAGTCAACTTTAGTTGAATGCCAATTGTGAATTTCCCTGGAGTAAAAGGACCTGGTAAGAGCAACTTGTGTTCTCATTACTACCTGGTTAGACTACTGTACTGCAAAGTACTTCACATAAGGCTGCCTCTATAGACTACTCACAAACTAGAACTGTCCCAGAAAACCTATCCATTATGCACACTTGAATTCTATTATTCATTTCTTTGAATATCTGGTCCAGATTGCAGCATTTGTTTATTGATAGGTACAGATCAATAAGACCATGCAATATCTCTGGAACAGAATTGGCATTGGCTTCCTGTGCTGCTGCTCTAGACTGGCACCTTAACTATTACACAATGGCTCTTTTAGCACATTTTAGCTTAAATTTATCTTTGTAGGAAGAAATATCCTTCTGGGTTCTGCTCCAAGTGGGGAAAAGGACATTGGGAACTTGGACACTGCTTGGAAAGATGGTTTAATGGTGGACAGGATCACATGGCTTGAGTTCCTGAATAGAAAAGGGCAGAGAGCAGCTAGTCTCCAGGTTTTATGCTTTCTCTGACTTTGAACATCCTGGGGCCCAGAAAGAGTATCCTGATTGGTTGTCAGACTTCCAGGGGTGGGGGTCTTAGCTAGCCCTGCTGGCTGATGTAATCTTCCCAGGTCACATGTGGTGAGTTTCTGTTGCTATTGTGTTGCAGTTGGGTCCTATTGTGTTATGATGGTCCATTGACAAAGATTGAGTTTCTGCCTCTGGCCCATTAACAAAGGGTGGGGGGCAAGGTGGGAGCTGCTTTAAAACATGCTTCTCCGTTTCTCATCCAGGGAAACATAATATTCTGCCTTTTTAATATTTCCTAAAATATTTCATTCCCCTAGGAAAGGGGTGGGTGCTAACTTCCTACATCTTAAAGCCTTATATGACTTGGCACCAAAACATTTCTAAGACCATTTCTCTAGTTTCGATTGGTAAATCATGAGAAAAATTTCCTAGTGGCCTCCCATTTCTGCAAAGTGAGGTGTCTGGAGGGATACAGTATTAATTTTCTATTACTGCCTTCGTGCACTGGAATAGCCTCTCCCTAGAAAGTTGATCAGCTTCCCAGCTGCTTTCTGAAAAATATTAAAAACAGCATTATTGTAGCCAATACTTGGGGTATGTAGTCATGCCATTTATTTTATTCTCTAATTGTTTATATGTTAAGTGCTGCTTGTCTTCGTTTTAACGGTATGATTTATTGTTACTCTACTGATAATACAGTGAACGTTTTATTGTGTTGTTTGTCAATGTTGTGAATCGCTGAAGTCTCTTCAGTTGCAGCAGGTATGAATCGAATAAATTACATCCTATCGAATACGCCAACCAAAACAAAATACTAAAAACAAGTTCCATGATTGATTCTTCCCATTGGATAGTTGGCAATAATAGCCTGTGAATGGGGAGGATGGGGAGAGCCTGTCTAGCTCCTGGTGTTGAAGTTGTCGTCATTTCTTTCTCCGCCCTTTTCGACAACTGGAAGGGTTACCTGCCATAAAAGGTAATTCTCGTGCTTTAACACCAAAGTATTCCTATGGGCTGCACAAGGCGTTGTTTCTAACCCGAATATGAACGGTAAATGAACGGTAGAGAAATTCGTTTTAAAAAGACTCCTCGCACAAAACAGAATCCCAAGACGAGGGAAGCCCCCACCCAAAGGAAGGGAGGCGCCGGAGCCGAAGAGAACGGAAGAAGAAGGAGTGAGGCAGTGGACGCTCGAGCGAGAGGGCGGGGCTTGGGAAACTTCGTCATTTCCTCTGCGGAGAAGACTAGCGAAGAGACGGTTTGGCGTTAGAAACCGTGGTTGGCGTCCAGCGCTCCTAAACGGGAGAATGAGCGACAGCGGGGAGCAGAACTACGGCGAGCGGGTAATATACAGTGCTTGCGAGCGCGGTTTAAGCAGCCTGTTTAATTAAAAGAGAAAATACGCATTTTCGGCTTTTTTTTCCCTTTTAAAGAAAAGGCATCTTGACTTCCTTTCCCTTTTCTCTGGGACTGGCGTGGAGCTAGAGGGAAAGACCTTGAATGAGGAAACAAACGGCTGTTCCTCCGGCCTTAACGTCCTCTCCCGTCTTAGCCTGAATCGTCTTGATTTGGCGCGAGAAAATGGCCCACCGTTTCCTGTAGAGAGGGCGCGCTGTGACGTGGAGCTCTATGGTGAGCCCCTCTCCCGACGCCATCTTGGGCAGTTGACCCGCAGGAACGCGCCGCCGCGGGGACAAAATGGCCGCGGAAAAGATTGGCAACCTTTCCTCGCTGGAATGCTATAGAGCTGATTTCTTTGCAAATGCCAAGCGCCATCCGCGGTGTTTGCATCCAGACGCCTCTGATAGTTAAATACTTCGTTCTTTCCGCTTTACTGGATGGTGTTTCGGCTTCGCTCCAAATTTTTGCTCTTGCACACGTGCACCGTGAATTGTTGTATAATTTGACTTGTTAACGGAAAGGCGTTGTCATCAAAGCCCAGCATAGCTGTATCGCAGCATACAAAGCATTTCCTTAAAAAATACATTGAAAAATAATGTTCAGTATGGGTTCTTTGAATGTAAACTTAACACACCCTATTAGTGTTTGTGGAATAGAAAGGCAGAATAAGTGAGGCTTCGCCGAAGTAGTGGATAATTTAAAAAGCTGAAATTATTATTTCAAAGTACATTGACTTCTCAAAACAACGTAATATTGGTTTATCTGCTAATTAGCAATAAAAGCATTGGTTTAATATAACTGAATCTGAAACAAAGCAGAAAAAAATAAGGTTCTGCACAAATGCTGCACATCAACTGCGATACAGTGTTTAGGCTGCTGCTTTGCAGGGCTTCATTCAACATTACAGCAAGAGGAGAAGGCCACAGTCATTTTGCAACTTATAACTGAAAGTTGCATGGCAAAAATGTAGATTTGTTGAAGAGATGAAGTCTGGAATTTCGGAAAATACAAATCAACTAAATTGTTGAGGTGCATGTTTAGGAATTCTCTAACTCAGCCATGGTATATTAATATTTTAATCAAATTGGATTGCTGATTCAGAAAGAGAAATCGAGTAAGAAAACGGTTCCTTTCACCTTTTCAGTTTTCTGCACTGAGACTCAACTGAGCTCAGAAGGGGGGATTGCAAAAAAACCCCATGTCTATATAGCCACCATTATTAATCTTCTAAAGCATACTTGATGGCTTATTATACTTTGTAGTTGTGAATCCTAAATATTATATGACTGTTGCATTCAGTAATATAAAATAATTTAGCACATACTGGCTGTAAATGAGTACCATTTTTACCGTGTAAAATTGGCTACAGTAAATTTTCCTAATAGGCATGGTTTTCTTTTTAGCACTACAGTTTTAAATTTGCATCGATGTTACCTTGGTAGATAGACCAAGCTAAAGAGTAAAAAAAAAAATGTGTTTTTTTAAAATACTCATTTCCTGGGAAGCTAATATGTTGAAAGTAGACAAAGGCATCCTGAAACCAAATTTGAGTTAAGTGGACATATCCATATAGCTTTCTCAGCGGCAGTGCAAAAATCTTTCTATCGTTTTGTCCTTGATATTTTTTTCCCAGCATCACACATTAGTACTGCTTAGTGATCTTCCAATTAGGCCTAAATAATCTTCTAAGACCATATATATTGTACAGTAGGGTTAGCTAGGTGATGTTACATTAATTAGTGGTGTCTATAGAGATTCTCAGTCATCCAGTTCATGATTGTCTGAAAGGTGCTTTTCAAAAGGTAAATGTACTATCTTGTTTTTTTTTCCTTGAAAACATTTCACTTCTCATTCAGAACTGAAGAAGTTTCTTGGATGAGAAGTGAAACATTTTAAAGAAACCAAGAAAGTCCAGTTGCCTTTTGGAAAGCACCTTTGGCATGATTAATTAGTAACATGCAATGATATAGAAGTTTGCTGTCCTTAAGAAATACATATTCAATTCTTCATTAAGTTAATTTCTTAGGTTTGCAAAGTAATTGAATTTTGGCTCACAGGTTATGTCTTTTTTTTTTAAACTGAACGATTGAAATGTATTTTATACTATCAGAATAGCCTCCAAAGATAATTCTGCACTAAATTCTGTGGATTTTTTAAAAACTTGGTTGCATAGTTGTGAGAGGACTACCTTTTGAAAAAACATTTCTAATTATTCAGATTTGCTTCACAGAAAAATCTGGCTTTTAAACAAAACAAAAACAAAAAACAATTCAATGTAGCTGGAAAGGATGCCTGCATTTTCTTTGCCAATATATTCAAAATAAGTGTACGGATATTCTTGAGAGCAACAGTGCATGGTAAACACTCTTAAGTAAATGGAAACAAGACAGAGAAATGCATAGTGGGTGGGTTTTACCTCCTGGAAAAAAATGCTGAACATGCTGCTAGCTGTGGATGCAATTACTGCAAAGTAGAGATTAGTATGGCCACAGCCTTAGATAAATGTTGGGGGAAAGAATAATGTGGAAATGAAGGCATAGAAAATGGATAGATGGGGATAAAACTGAACACATGAACTCAGTGTGGTAGTTAAATTGAAAGGGATGTGCCAGAACTGTGAAGACAAGGATGAGGGTTTCACATGTTCTTTTTATAAAATCAATTTAAAAGTTTGTAAACTTGTCACTGAAAATTTAATACAGAAAGCTTTTCCTCAAACTATTTTTGAATGTTTAGTTTAACTCTCATTGAAACTGCAGACTAAAAGAAATGTTGAAGTGCTTATAATCTCTGAATTTCAAAACAAAGTCATACAGGCTAGCTTTCTGTTCAGGAGTTCCGTAATGTAGGAAGCAATCACACTATAGTATATTACAAAATTACTGGTCTCTTCCCAGATTTAATAAAGTAAGGAAAATGCAAACTGTATTGTAATAGAAGTCAAAATTTTTAGTTGTGGCTCCAACAATTTCAATTCTGAATAAATTTATCCCTTAAAAACTGTAGAAATGTGTCCTGTATTATCCAGAAATCAAAATTTGGACTTATATTTGCTGAAACTCCTTACTACTAAAAACTCGTCTTGTTTTTAAGACTTTTTTTCTTGATGACAATGTTTTTACACTTGATTCTTGCTTGTTGCTGGGATTAAATTTTAAAGATAGGTTAATTGAAAAATTAAGGCATCTCATGGACCATTCTATTCCCTAAATCGTTAAAAAAAGGGGGGATAGAACAGTTTGAAATTACTTTCAGGTAAAGAAAAAAAGGAGGAAATGCTATACTCTGCAATAATGTTTATACCATGAATTATTGGATTTTTTACTGTAGCCAACTTGGTATTTTCATAAAAAAAATTGACCTTAGCTACTCTGCATGTGGATTTTCATAAAAAAGCTGGATGAATAAATGACATATTTTTGAAAATAAATTATACAGAGTTTTATCTTTCATATTTTACTCAATGATATTGTTCTGACTTGGGAATCACTTTGGTGGAAGAAAATGAATCTGCATGAAACATGAAAACCATTAAGATTCTAGAGGAACACGCTTTACTGGTTTCTAGAAAGCTTTTGCTGCCAAAACGAAAGAGGGAATGCATTTTAAAAGCAGATTATTTTTATGTGGAATGCATTTGTTGGCTCATGTAGCATAAACAGGTAATCTTTTTGATCAGTGAACATTTTCAGACTTTCGAAAGCACATCATGAATGCTGTTGCAAAACTGCTATGTAAATCTTGCTTTTCCACAAAATATCTGTAATATCATGTCTGGGAACAAGGGACCAAAATAATAAACGGTACCTAAAAGGTGACAGGGGTGTTCACAGCTTATTGGTTCCAGTAAATATTGTCTTCTAGCACTGTTATATGGGTGACTATGAGCAGAACCTGTCACTTTTAAAATCTTAAACACTTAAAATTTTAGAAAATCAGCCAGCACTTTTGTTTAAGATTCCAAATTATGCTTTAAAAACATAACATAAAACCAGCTTTAAAGACAAAACTAGCATTTTTAAAAGCGAGGTTTCTTGTTTACTTGATTTGTATATAATACCATTCTTCCATCCATATAGAAAATGCATGTGAACCTGTCATTTTATTTGTACTTATATAAGCAACCTGCTGCCCTGCAGATATTTTGTCTACAGTTCCCATGATGTCCTAACATGACCGAAGTTGGATGTTGTGGAAATTGTAGTCCAGGATATTTGGAAGGAATTGGGTTGTTTCCATGTATTGAACTACATTTCATGTGCTGAAACTTTAACAAATTTAATACAATTACAACTTATTGCTTTATTAAATGTTTACATCTTCAGAAATGGTATAAAATCAATCTACATAAAAAGTTAACGCAATAAAAGTAAAACAGTTAATTACAGTAACCTCAAACTGCAGTAGAATTCATGGCATTCCATCTTATTTGGACAATATTTTACTAAAGTGCTTCCAGGATAACCAAATTTTAACAAGTTTCTGGAAGATTGTGAGAGGAGACCACCTTCATTTCTAGTAATTGTTCTGTTCTAATAGACGGAGCACTCAAAGTGCTGGTTTCTGTGCCCCTACTGAATATCATGATATATAAAGATTCAGCAGGTGTTTTCTGTTTGTATACATGGGGTGAGAATAGACGATCTTGAAAATATCTAGGCCATAAGACAATTAGGGCTTCATAGGAAATAAATAGCATATTAACTAACTTAATTGCCAATGCAAATCCCCTAATATTGAGGTAATGTAACAGTAAAGTGTCTGAGCCATTACCTCATAGACAGTTGCAATCGGCATCATCTGAAGTTTCTTACTAGTCTTCCAGGGCAACCCCTCATACAACAAATAGTAATCCAGTCAATGGGTATCAATACAGGTAGTCCTCAACTTACAACTGTTCATTTAGTGATCCTTCAAAGTTATAACGGCACTGAAAAAAGTGACTGATGACCGTTTTCCACATTTATGACTTGCAGCATCCCCATAGTCATGTGATGAAAATTCAGATGCTTGGCAACTGGCTCACATTTATGGCAGTTGCAGTGTCCTGGGGTCATGTGAACACCTTTTGCGATCTTCTGACAAGCAAAGTCAATGGGGAAACCAGATTCACTTAACAACTGTGGCAAGAAAAGTTGTAAAATGGAGCAAAACTCACTTAACAAATGTCTCACAGAACAGAAATTTTGGGCTCAACTGTGGACGTAAGTCAAGGACTACCTGTACCACACAAATGTTTATATTCATGGCCTTCTGTTTGAGAAAAGGTCACAACTGGGTGTACCAGCCAGAGCTGAAAATGCCCTTTTTAGCTACAGGATCATTCTGTCTTTTGTTGAAACTGACACCAGTTTAGGATTTATATTACATTTCCCATGAGATATATATTTGATATATAATCTTCAGTGTCAATCTGAACCTAGTATCTAATTCATTTTTTCCTAAAACATACTTAATTATAACACTTGGAACCGTATAGTTGCCTGCAGCTAAATACAGGTAGTGCTTGAGTTATGAATGTAATGGAGCCTGCTCATTACAGTTGTACGTTTGAGACAAACGTTAAATGAACTGCATCACATAACAACCAGCCATCCCTGATCACCCAGTGCAATCATTAAATGAAGCATGGGATTCCTCAGGGGTAAGGGTAATCCTGAGAGGCTTAGTCCAGGCAAACCCACCTGCCTCAGACTGCTCGGGGCCTGCCCCCTGAGATACTCTTTGCTTTCCATCCCTTGGGTCCCACATGCAGAATCTTCCCTGCTGGTCGCTCATCTTTTAACAGAGACCGCCTCCTGGAAGCTCTGTTGCATTAGGAATGAGAACAAGCTGCTTCTTGTCCCCAGACCGCATGACTGCAGCCTGGAAGCAAGAGCCATTTTCAGAGTAGTCATAATGAATTGTGGGCCCTTCAAACTGGTGCTTCCAGAAGGGAAGGAAAAGGAGCTTGTTCTTCTTCCCCAATGCCTCCTGGTGGCTCCCACACATGCACGCTTCATAGCTGGCTGACTTGCCAGCAAGAAACTGGAAGGAAAATGCTGGGTCTGCTTTTTTTTCTTGGTTATGCCACTGCATTTCCTCCTACTGAGGTGCTCTTGCTTTTCTGAGGCAAAACAAAGACTGGTTTTCCAGCCTTTCATAGCTTTCTAGCCTGTTCAGCAGCTTGTTAAGAGACGGCAAACCCACTCCTGGCTAGCCGTTGAGAAACTGCAACCCCCGTCATGGCTTTTGCTAGGCTATGGGAACACCACGAAGACCACAAGGGATTGCCAGCATGTGGAAAATGGCAGTTGCTTCCAGGAGGCATGGGCAACAGTCCCCTGGGCTGCGGGGTTACATCAGGGCAGGATGGGGGAAAAGGGGTGGGGAGTGCTTCAATGTCTTTATGGTGGGGTCATAAGGGTGAATGACTACAGAGTCACTGCATCGTCATAACTTTGAGACAGGTTCATATGTAGTTTGCGGGCATCTGTCATAACTTTGAACAGTCCTTAAGTGACCTCTTGCATCTCAAAGACTACCTGTATAAAACTAAGTCCATGATTTCAGTTCATGGAGCTTGTATGACACTAGTAAACATTAAATACTCCATATTTGGAGGGAAATTCAGGCTACTACTTGCTGGGATATAATTGTGTGAAAAGTAAGTAGCATACTCCTGTCTAAACAACCAGTGGTTCATTCATTCTCTAATATGTATATTAACCAGATTTTCCATTTTTATTCCATAGAACTAAACTTTATTTTGCTCAGTAACCTTCCAGTTTAGTTGAGCTATTTTTGGGTGCCATTCCCATAACCACATTCTCAATCTGTCATGACTGCTGGATATAATAGACACTATATAGGACTATTTTGCAGTCATTTGTTATTTCAATAAAATTCCAAAAAATAAAAAAAATATGACCCTGTTATAAAAATGAAAATGTATAAATAATACTTACTGTAATAGTAAAAGTAGTGTGCTACAAAATCTTGCATCATTTTTAGAAAATATATGAAATATCAAACTTGATTTAAACTATATATTGTACATTTTTAAAAGATAAATGCTTTGAGATTAATAGGTCATTTTCACAATTAAAAAAAAGAATGAAAAATTTATACAAATATTGTAAATAAGTAAACCCTGTTTTCAACAAAATATTTGCTCCCCCTTTAATGTGAATACTTTGTCAGGTCATATTTTTCGCATAAGCATTATGTACCAAAAATTTGTGAGTTGGGAATCTTTCTATTTTCATGGGGTGTGGGGTGTTGAGGAAAGAGATGTACCAAGAAGTTCAGGTGAGACACTGTATCTATGAACTTGCCTTTAGCAGTAACAAGGTATAGTTTTAGCCATTATCAGTTATGAGTGATAAAACTGAAATGTTGCATGAGAGCGCGCATAGTTTTATAACATAATGTCCTTATTGAATTTTCCTAAGACTTCCTGTGATGTTACATTTGTATTTTGTATATGGTACAGTAACAGTTGTATTACAGTATTTTTGTATTGTCCGTGCAAATATTGTAGGAACTAGATAGATGTTATTTGTAAAAAGGAGAATTAAAATGAAGTTCTAAAATAATTGGTATTAATTATTTAACATAAAAACTACCAAATTTTAAAATATCAATTTATAAGCTTGGAAAATACATTGTTTAAAAGAAATGTATTTTCTGTTCTCATGACTAATTAAAATTTTAGCATAAAATTTTCATTGTGACGTATCAGAAGTCTGGCAGCACTTTTCTGACTTTTTAATGAAATTTTATGAAAAAGGCTTTTATAATAAGCTTTTACGAGCCTCAGTCCACTTTATTAGCTGCATTTCACAAAAGCTCACACAAGCATATGCTTTTCAATTATTTTCTTTTAGTCAAAAAGGTGCTGCCAGGGGCTTCCTGTTTTTTTTTTGTTTGTTTGTTTTTTAAGACCGCTCTCTTACATATGATAGAATTCTCCATAATTGCTGAAGAAATTAAAGCATATGCTATTGAGAAATAAGGTTCTTCAGTTTATCCATATATTCTGTCTCTATTAAAAATAGCTCAGTTGAGTGGAATTATGCGAATACGTGATTTTGAAAAACATTACTAATTTCTAAATGTTAAATATGAAAAAGTCATCAGTATGTTAAATCCTCAACTATTTGGACATCTAAAGTAGGCTTAATTAGGAAATTTGTAGCTGGTCAATCTTTTTCAATTGAATTGACATTTTTCTAAAAAAAATAAATAAAAATACAGACATAAACCTGGCATCACATTATTAAAACAAAACTGCATACTAATTAAAAGCCGTGCAAACACATAGCATTTTTTCTAGTTTCAGTTTTGACACTAGATATCTATCCTGGAGTTTTAAATATTCTTCATCCTGTTCTTTTTTTATTAAGGTTAATGTTGAAGAAGGAAAATGCGGAAGTCGCCATTTGACAAGTTTTATAAATGAGAATTATTTGAAGCTCAGGAATAAGTGAAGCTGAAATTTGAAAAAAAAGAAAGTGAATGCATGCTAATTATCAGACCAGAAGTCCCACTTATAGAATATTGAGCAATTTGTGTGAAGTGGGGAAGATGAAAGAAGTCAGAATTTGAAACGGAAGAATGAAGAAAAGAAATAAAAATGAAGTTAAGATAAGAAGTAATCTGGAATCTGAAAGCACTACGCTAAGTAATTACTAGTCTGTTTATGTGTCCCTGTATATTTTGATAAACATGCATGCATGCATTATTTGTTTAATAGACGAACAAACACACAGGGTTTTTTTTTTAAAGAAGTGCTTAACAGGCAAAAAAAAAAAATCCTAAATCTAGGCAGTTCTAGTGGCAACTGCCCGGACACATAATGGAGACAAAGAACTTTATTTTTCACCAGAACTTCTTTAGACTAAAATACTAAAGACATTGAACTTAAACTAAATTATGCATTTTCTATACACAGGAGTCCCGTTCTGCTTCCAGAAGTGGAAGTGCTCATGGTTCTGGCAAGTCTCCAAGGCATTCCCCTGCTAGATCTAGATCCAAGGAGGGTTCAAGGCGATCTAGGTCAAAATCTAGATCAAGATCTGAATCTCGGTAAGCTTGTGATGCATATTTTTGTTAAAATTTATCTAAATGCACGTAAATGCTCTTGTATTGAGCTTAGTGACTGTATTCATGTAGTTTTCTTGGTAGTGTTAACGTGTGATTTGCAATTATTTCCATATGAGATTTATGTTTGCAAGCTTTCTTTTAATTCTCATGATCTTGGAATTTAGTGCTAAAATTTCCAGATGGTCCTCAATTCCCAATTGTCATTTATATCTTGTTTAGTTACTATAGGTGTCCCTAGTGAGTTTAATTGCTGTTTTGTACATAAGGATAATATGGCTTATCTTGATTGAAACAATGGTTGATTAAAGTCTTGCTAGGCAAGTAAATAATATAGCTGGATCCTAATATAACTGGACCCTAGAGTTCATTACAGGTAGTTCTCAAATTACGACCATTCATTCAGCAACCATTTGGAGCTACGAAGATACTGAATGAAAGAACTTGCAACTGGTCCTTGAAGTTCCGATTGTTGCCATGTCCCCATGGTCACATGAACAAAATTCAGGTATTTGGTAACCAGTTCGTACTTACAACTGGTTACAGCAACCTGTGGTCACCTGATCACCATTTCTGACCTTCCCTGCTGGCTTCCCACAAGCAAAGTCAGTGGGGAATCTAGCAAGGAAGATCACATTGCTCAGGTAAGTCTCCCTCCTGCCCTGCTTATACCATGCCCTCCTTCCCTCATTCGCTCGGATGCACCTTCACCTGCACACACTTTTCCCAACCTCCTTGTACTTGCGTGCACCACACATCCCTGGTCCCCAGCCTTTCTGGCACCAGGAATCAATTTTGGAAGAAAAGTTGTCTTCCACAGACTGATGTGTGTGTTTCGTGTGCAACCTAGATCCCATGCATGCATAGATGAAGCTTTGCTTGCCCACCACTTGCATGACATGCATTCCTAATAGGCCATGGCCCAAGGGTTGGGGCCTCCTGCCCTCAAATCCACACAGCCTACTAAACATGAAAGAATCATCTGACTTAACTATTAGGAATGAAAAACTTCCAGGACCTCTCCATCCCATAGTGGCACTCTATGCTCTTTGCCTTACTCCCTCCATTTTCAGCTTAGTGACTCACACATCTTGAGTTACAACACAATCTCGATTGCTTTGCTAAGTGATGCAGTCATCACACAACTGCACTACTTAATGAAGGCAGTCCTGCTTTAATTGCAGTCAACCTGAGGATTAGCTGTGCAAAAAGGTTCAAAGTTTAATATTCTAGTACCTCTAGATTTAAATAATGTCTGCTAACATGTAAAAAACTTACTGTATATATGTACATGTATTTATAATGTACATTTATGAACATTCTACCCAGTCAGAGAAGTGGTTTTCAGAATTGTCCATGACATTAACACAACAACAGTAGAATAATATGTCAATGAGGAGAGGAATAAAAAAAATCTGTCTTCATATATTTTTGCTTTGAAATTCCCGATGCCTCACTTGGATTCATTTACACCAGAAACATATTGTAATTGAAATATGTTTCTGATGTATCCTTTTCCTACTGAGCTCTTCAGGAAAGCTCTTCCATGCTCCAGGTTTCCTTCCCATAAAAAGTATAGTTGAGGGCAACACAGCACCACTACCTTGGTTACAGTAGTGATGTGACTAAGGGTGTGAACAGAAAGAGAAAAATATCCTGAGCCTAGACCAGTCAACAGTAGAACAAAACTTTAAAGTAATTTGAGTGTTCTACTGTAACTAACTTTGAGTTAGAAACTCAAACATTGGATTTTTGTTGTGAAGCATTTGAATTGTTGATTTTGTACTTGAAATGTTTTGTGCATTGGTTCATTTCTTCTGTATTAACCTTCAGGTATGACATAAAATCTGTTTCAGAATTAGCCAGTGTGACCTGAACTGCTTTTATTGTCGCTATTAGCCTTTTGCTCCCATCCTTTTTTGGAAGCACTTCCCAGAGGCCACAGGATTATGTAACTAAAAATGTTGTAAACTCAACTTATTGGCTTCTTAATTCCAAAAAATATTCTTCCTAAGTTAGATGAAAATGTTGGTTCTACCAATTCCTGGAAATGCTTACAGTCTCCATTCTTTGATAGGAGCATTGCATACATATAGATGTTGTACATTTTAGTTCTAATATAGTAGCAATTTTATACATCCATTATTAATGAAATGTGTGTTTATCGTTCACTATGACATTTTTAATTTGAATGCTTTATAGATCCAGATCAAGGAGAAGTTCTCGCAGACATTATACAAGATCACGTTCACGTTCTCGATCCCACAGACGATCAAGAAGCAGATCTTATAGCCGCGACTATCGTCGCCGACATAGTCACAGCCATTCTCCTATGTCTACTCGTCGGCGTCATGTTGGCAACAGAGTAAGGCTGGGATGGCAGCAGTTGACCAGAGATAATTCAGCTGTGTGTGTCTTTGGAGGTTCTAAAGTTTTCAAATTACCCAGAAATCTTGTAAAGTTATAATTGTATTGTAAATAATGCTAATATTGTTAAAGTTGTATTGATGCTAAATGTATTTAGTAAATTTTATTTAAAATAGATATTGTATACTAATTATTTATATTATGTCTTAATTTACATTTTTCAGTTTGTTTTAAAATTTGCTAAGACATTTTTAACTCTTAATGAGTCATGTCATGATTTTTTTCATATAGGTTATGTACATAGTTTAATATATTTTAAGATGGAAAGCAGCTGATTGTAGTTATACATTGTAGTGATGTATAATGACATCTGCATTTTAATGATTCACTGCAGAAAAAACACATTTACTTCTATCCAATTTCATGTACTAACAAAAATGTCTCGTATAAACAAATAATTTCAGTAGAAGTATAGTAAAAAAAACAAACTATTGTACAAAATCCTCTAATTCAGAGATTCTTAAGCTCTTTGGGCAATGGACCTCTGAGAATCTGTTGAAACCTATAGAGCCCTTTTAAGAAAACTTACTTAAATGCATAAAATAAGATACATGGCTGTAGATTTAGGAAAATCATTTATACAGATAGTCCTCATTTAGCAATCATAATTGGGATGGTCATTAAGCAAAACAGTTATAAGACTGTGCTTACGTTCTTCAGCTTTCCTTTGCCTTACAAGCTGTCCTAGATTTATGATCATTCAATTATCAATTATTCAAAGTTACACTGAGGAAAAAAATTACTTGCTGCCAAGTCCTTGCACTTACTGCTGTTGCAGCACTTCCACATTCCTGTTCAAAATTTAGATACTTGGCACCTGACATGTATTTATGTCAGTTGCAGCCTCCTGGGGTCAAGTGATCATCATTTAACTACCTTTCCAGGGAGCTTCCAACAAGCAAAGTCTGTGGGAGAGGCATGAATTGTTTAATGACCATGGTGGTTTATGTAACAACGGTGATGAAAAATTTGTAAAATCAGGCATAGCTCACTTAATGACATAACACTTAGCAATAAATTTCCCATGCTAATTGTAATTAGTCAAAACTACCTGACCAAACCTGCAACAGTCATAAATGTAAGTATTGGTTGTACTTTTTTGTCAATGGTGTGCCTACAAAGATTGCTAAACAAGGGCTACCTGTACTCAAATATAGTTATCAAAATTCTTTTTTTAAAAAAAAATGTAATATATGTGTTTCTTAATTTATTAAATTGGAAAGAAAATAGGGTTCAGTTCAGCTAGAGGTTATTGAAAATAAAATTGTATTTTTTCCCATCCATGGACCCTCTGAAATCTAATCACAAGTGTCCTTGGACTTTTAGTTAAAAATCCCTTCTCTGATCTAAAGAGACATGTACAATTGTTTTATTCAGTGCAAAAATGTTTCTGTATTATGTATCTAAAAGTGTCCCTGTTGATTAACAAACACTTATCTAAATCCCTACTGGGCAAAGAGATCTCATGTGTGAGCAAATGTATTACGAAAAAAGGAAGCTTCTCATGTCCAAACATAAAAAGAAACATGCTGTAGTAAATCATGTTAAGCATGAGCGATCAGAGCTCCCAATAATTATCAGTACTTGTTAGTGTATTCTAAACTTAGTTTATATATTAATAAGTACAACAGAACATTCTGAAGATTTGGACAGTATACTGCTCTCTGCTTTCCTTTTTTATTCTAGGAAAGGCAGTTTATTTAACATCAAATAGATATTTTTAAATTGTATCTGAAAGTATTTTGTTTCTTTTATAGAACACTCACTTCTTATGAGAATTTCTTTTCTTTTTTTTTTTTTTTTATGCAGGCAAATCCAGACCCAAATTGTTGTCTTGGAGTATTTGGATTAAGCCTATATACAACAGAAAGAGATCTGAGAGAAGTATTCTCCAAATATGGTCCAATTGCTGATGTTTCTATTGTATATGACCAACAGTCTCGGCGTTCTAGAGGATTTGCTTTTGTTTATTTTGAAAGTGTTGATGATGCTAAGGAGGTAAGGAATGGTATTTATATTGAATTATATTAATTCACGTTAATTAATGTGCAAACATGCTAATTAAAGTTGTATAAACATACTTTTTCCAGAATAAAAAAGGAATATATTTCCTGAACAGAGATTCATGTTAATAGCTACACATACTTTTAAAATTGATCACAACTGAAGTTTTGCATGTTACAAGCATCAAGAGTTTTTGTTCATGCAGATCTTCCTTTTTGCCTTTTTTTGCATATACATACTATTTATATTCTGTTTGTCCTCCATTAAATTAAAGAACCTCTTATCTGTTTCTTCCTCATTTTACCTACATGAGTATGTTAGGGTTTAAGACAGTGCAGTTGTCCACTGATTTTTATGACTGAAGTAATTTCAATGAAAATTTAATTGTCTCTGGTATTTGAGTTGCTATATTAAGAATAGAATTTTCTTTATTATGACATATTCTGGATTCCTGTAAAGAGCAACATAATTCTCTATTCCTGTCTCAGTGAAATAAGTTAATTTGAGAGAATTAGTCTCAGGTAGTCAGGTAGTCCCAATAATTTAATAGTAGTTGTAGGGATTTGAATCCTATTTTGATTCTGTCCAGTTCTGTGACACAACTGTTTCGTTCAGTTGTGTCACAGATAATTTTGTATATTACAAAATGTTTCATTCTTACATCCAGCATAATCTTAGCCTTCTTTCATGGTAGAGAATTCACGAAATAAGACCCAGGCTACGATGAATAAATTCACAAGAAATTGTATAACTTATGACACTTTTTTTTCCAAGAAGATAGTATGGGTAGTATTGCAACATTGTTAAAGCTACTGTGATAGGCTTTCCACTCCAGCTATTAATTTTATATCTAGTTGTGATTAAGTTAAATTTATTCTGCAATATATTTTAATCCTCATTTAGGCAAAAGAAAGAGCCAATGGAATGGAGCTTGATGGGAGAAGAATCAGAGTTGATTTCTCAATAACAAAAAGGCCCCACACACCTACTCCTGGAATTTACATGGGGAGACCTACTTAGTAAGTTTTTGTCTCTTAATTCATTGGGTCAAAGTTTCCAACAAATTTAATGTTATATATGAGCAGTTTTGAATATAGAACACAGCATTCTGTACCAAATAATAGCATTCAAGTTTGGTACACAATCTACAATTATGAAATCAGTTAAACCTTTTAAAAATATGATTAAACATAAGTTATTTTGCATTTTTGCAGAACTGTTTTAGAAAGTATTACAAGTCCTGGTGCTCCCTGAGCTAGGTTGTTTATTTTCAAATGTTTCATAACCAACTACCATATTTTTTGGAGTATAAGATGCACCGGACTATTAAGATGCACCTACCTTTTTTGATGAGGAAAACAAGAAAATAAATCTGCCTCTGCCTCCCAGCAATTTTGCCTTGTTACAGCCTGCTTTACTTTCATTTTCGTTTTCAACATAGCTTGATTAGCACAAGAAAAAAAAAATCTGCTCCAACAATTTACCTCCTTGCAGCAATCAGCAGAGGCCTGCGCAAAACAGCTGAGAGTCCCGATCCAATCAACTTGTGCTAATTAGGCTGTGCTGAAGCTGAAACGAGCTGTTTCTTCTTGCTACTTGTTACAAGGAGGTAACTGCTGGGAAACAGAGACCAAAGGATGGGGGCCAGTGGGTGGGCGGGGCTACATTCAGTGTATAAAACACACCTAAATTTTCACCTCTTTTTAGGGGGGGAAGTGCATCTTATACTCTGAAAAATACAGTAGGTAACATCTTCACTGCTAGACAGGAGTGGGGCATTTTGACCACTTTTACATACAGTAGCTCCCTGTTGGTGAGGGTATTATTTTCTCCTTGGTATTTCCTTGATTAAGCTATTGGTTGCTGCTTGATTGTTTGGTGCTAATCCCTGATTTACCTGCATGTTGATTGCTGTCGAGGTGTTCTGGGCTTTTTGTTTACTTTTAGCCTTTTTATTGACTTTTGAATAGAGTATCAATGTTAATTTATCTCCTTGTTATTAATGGCTGATTTTTCTGAGTCTTCCTATTCCCTAGCACTTTTAGAATTTAGCTTGATCTAAGATTGAAACTGTGATTATGTCTCTTCATGTTTTGTGAAATTAAGGAGTTTTCATCATGTTTTCAGGCTAGTTGGTGTTCATGGATGTGCTCTGCTTGTCTGACTATATAGTGGCTGTTGCAGTTTTTACACTGTATATTATAGATGACTCAAGGGTTTTTTTCCCCCTTGGGCTACTGGATCTTTCAGTTTACTCAAGATGTTTTGAAAGCTTTCATTGGTTTATGTGCTACTGTGATTCTGTGTGGTTGTAATAGTCTGTTGATTGGTTTTGAGGTGTTTTTGATGAATGGCAGCGTTGTCTTTTTCATAGCTTGTGTTGGTTGTGTTGTAATAGGTTGAGTGGTCAGGCACTCTGATAAATTTGCTTGGTTATCAATTTGTTGGAAACTGTTTTGGGTTGTTGCAGTGCATTTGTGCTTGTCGGAATAATGTTCTTAGATAGCGTCTCTTGTGGGAGGTTAGGTTGTTACTTATTTAGTGGAGCATTTGTTAGTTTGGGTGGTTTTTTCAATAGACTTATGTTTCTAATTTGCTGCCATTTCCACTGCTAATGACCAGTATGATATTGTTTTCTTCCTCTTATGAATGTTACTCCTTTGAAGATGTTTGTTTCAAGTTTTCTCTCTAGTTTTCATTGTGACAAAGGTATCATCTACATACTTTTGGTTGTGTGTGGGAGTACAGTAGGTACCAGTTTGGTGGGAAGGTAACAGGGTTCCATGCACTTTAGTATATAGTCATGCTGGCCACATGACCCCAGAAGCCTCTTCAGACAACACTGGCTCTCTGGGCTTGGAAACTGAGATGAGCTCCATCTCCTACAGTCAGATATGATTGGACAGCGGAAACCTTTACCTTTTAAAAAAAAATTATAGTCTGTACAATATGTCAGATTGTAATATGTCCCTACAACTGACAAGCAGAATGCTGTTGTATGTTGTTCTACTTGAACCTGATTTATGAATCGATACAACTAACAAACCATAAACTGTTCTACCAAGATTAGTTTGGCAAATCAGAAATGAAAAAGGTATAGGTTTCTACAGCGTGATAAACAAGCTGGGTTTATCCATGGCAGATTAGGCAACATGCAGCAGCAGGCCAGTCAATCATAAGGCCTGACAGAGAAATGTATTTGAAGAGAAAATTATTAGACCATGCCTCAAATGAATATTTTTCAGGAATGCACACCAGTAATCATGTTAGCACAGCAAAAGATACACTTCTGACACTTTCTTCATGGCATGCCTATATATATTCCAAATTACATTTTGTTCTTTAAACCTGGATCAGCACACTATAGATTTTTATTGAACTATATCACAGCTTTCTATGTTTTACAAATGTGAATATGAGACACACAACATCCTGTTTTGGCTGCAGTAACAGTAGTCTTTGACTAATGACTATAATGAAGCCTGCCCATCAGGATCATAAGTTGTGACTATTATAAAATGGGACAGTCATATGACCAACCTGATTTTACAACCTTTTTTGCACCATCGTAAAGTGACTGGCATAGTCATTAAGCAAGCCAGTAGTTCACTATGGGATCAGGTTTGCCAAAAACTGGAAGTATATGCCAGTTTTTTGGCAAAACTGTTGTAAAACAAGTGATGTGACTGCAGGACACTGCAAATGGCCGTCAAACGACTGACTGGCGGGCCCAGCCATTGGAACTTTGAATCTGGGTTGTAAGTAACCCCAAGGTATGTCCATTGTAACTTTGAAAAGTTGCTAAGCAACCATCTTAAGGGCTACATGTATTTTATCTTTTCCCAGCTGATATTCATTGACACTCGTATTTTTAAAAATTAAAGTTGATGGCTGAGTTCTATGATTTTGCATATCAGTCTGCAAATGCAGTATTGAGTAGGAAGAATCGAGTCAGCTTGTTTCTTAAGCCACATTAATAGCATAGTACATATAGCAGTTGTTTCATTATGTATTTAGTGCATTGTGGACCTACAAAATACTTTAAAATCATTCTTATCTAGAGCTACAACAATGACCTAGGGGGGAAAAGAAAGTTAACAGATAAGATGTGACTGCAAGTAATATAACTGCCTTTATAGTGCAAAACTTGATATAACTGTTTAACATTTTTTTCTGGTATTATTGAAGTATTTTATATGTTTTGATACTACATTTTTAACACATTATCTGAGCACCATTTGATAGAAAAATGGAAAACAAATTTCATGCTTTTTACTTTATTGTACATATATAATCCATTTTTTCTAATACTATATTATATGTACTTCCCATTTAGTGGTAGTTCCCGACGGAGAGACTATTATGACAGAGGTTATGATAGAGGCTATGATGACCGTGACTATTATAGTAGATCATACAGGTGAGTCTGCCTGCCTGTTTATCTCAGTCCCTCTCTCCCTCTCTCTCTCTCTGTCTCTGTCACCCTCTCCATCCCTTTTTTCTTAACAGTATTGACAGTCTTCCCAAATCTATTTAATTAGTTGTTTGATACGATTGCATATTCTTCTTTTGCACTGCAATTTATATGGCTGCCCAACTTACGAAACACATTCTGGGTGACTCAACAATAGCAATAAAAAACAAAAGAACAATACAAGAAAAACACTCTTCCAACACAACCATTTCCAGGCTTCAAATTCACACTATCCCAGCTCATGAGGGAAAAGCCTTCTGGAAGGGTAAGATCTTGGGGGAAGAATGTTGTGTGAAACATTCTTCCCACATGTAGAATATAGGAAAGGCACAATTCCTAAGTACCAATAAATGGCAATATTAAAGAGTAGGAACTTAAAGCTTGTTCACTCTAATCAGCCTGACTCCACGACATGTAAGACTTTTAAAGGTGGTAGCTATCGTCTTGAATTACACCTGAAAAAAACCCTGGGAATTTTGTGCAGTGCAGTGGCAATCTATAGTGGGCAAATCTAGGAACATACAGTGTAGCATGTGCCACCTCATTCTGGACCAGTTGTAACTTTTGGGTTGCTTTCAAGGCCAATGTGTCAATAGTCCAACTGGGAAGTGACAAAGGCATGAGTGATAGTAAGCAAGACTTTCTGGTCCAGGAATGGATACGATTGGTGCCCAAAGCGAATCTCTGCAAAAGCCTCTTAACCATGGCTACAACCTGCTTCGTAGGTTGAAGCAGTAAATCCACAGGGACACCAAATTGCCAACTCTGTTCCAAGATGTGTTGCCCTGTCAAAAATCAAAGATAACCACCTCAATAGTCCAGCCAGAGCTGGAGATGTGTAACCCCATGCTGTCGAATGACCTCACCCAGCAGTTCCATATAAATGTTAAAGAGAACAGTGGGAGACCAAGCCTTAAGGCGCCCCATGCTGTAGGGACTTAGGGCTAGTTTCTCCCACTCAACACTTGACTGGAAACTAGATGTAGAGGAAGGAGAACAACCACTACAGTATCTCACAATCTAAAGATACTGTTGTTATGATAAGGAATCTAGGTGGTTGCATAGCTCCATCCTAAGTTATCTGCAAGTGTGACCAGTACCATCAGAGTGTCCCAGGCTGAATTGAGGCTAAAAAGAATCTTGATAACTTCATTCACAGCCCTTTACAGCTGAATTCTAAATAATTTTAACAAGGCTTTTTAAAAATGTTCTGCTTATCCTTTCACAGAGGAGGTGGAGGTGGAGGAGGATGGCGAGCTGCCCAGGATAGGGATCAGATGTACAGGTATGTTGAAAGATTTTGATATGATCTTTAAAATGCAGGCAATGGTGAAATGGGAACCGTTTTGGGACAGTGGTAAAAATACTGATGAGCGACTGTTTTTAACCTGGTTTCCAAATAAATATTTTGATCTAGCTGTATTAAGGAGGCAGATCATTGTTACATCTTATACTAGATTGAAGTCATTTTAGTTAGAACATTTATGTGATTCAAAACAC
This sequence comes from Ptyas mucosa, assembly GCA_012654045.1. Lineage (NCBI taxonomy): Eukaryota > Metazoa > Chordata > Lepidosauria > Squamata > Colubridae > Ptyas > Ptyas mucosa. The sequence continues at coordinate 16,629,053 of WNWU01000032.1, read as the reverse complement.
TATTCTGCCACATATAAAATTAAAATGCATTATATTGAGCAATCTTATCATTTCCAATTTCCAGCAGTAATTCATTTATATGCTACTCAAGTAATGTTAATTCAGATGCAGTAGCAATAACATTGCCCACTGTTTGGGCTAAAAACTAGCTTTAAGATTAACTTCTAACTTTCTTCCTGGCTTATCTGATTTGATGTCTACTGTACAATATTACTAAGCAGATTGTAAAAATAGCAGCATTTAATAATAACTAGACAACCTGTGCCCCTTTGGGTCATCTTTCCAGAAGATATTTTCTTACCTAAATAGAAAAAGAATGACCAAGGGTGGACAAAAAAGCAGTGGGAGCAGGAGCGACTTCCAACTTTCCGCCAGCTTTCCTATAAAATGGAATTCTTAATTAATTGTGGAAATCTGGCAGGGAGCATTGGAAATCCATTCTCCTTCCTTAGGAGGAGGTAAGTGGCTGCTGCTAGGTGGGAGAGGGAACAAGGGATTGTGAGACTGGCTGAGCAAATGGAAATCACATGACTAGAGCAGCCAGTAGCACTGGAGCAGCTACAACCTTTCCAAATTTCACTACCTCAGGAGTCATGGGTCCCAGACTTTGGGTGCATTCTGTAAGTTAGGACATTTGTGGTACCTGGGTTCAAAAATTGTTGCCCTATGATAGATACAGTAGATATAGTATATATATCTATAGATATATATAGAACTAGTAGATTTGAAACATCCATGATGATCCAGTATTCTTGTGTACTGTCCTTGATATATGTAGCTACCAAGGTTATTTGTAGCAGTGCAAGTTAGTGTGCACGTCATCACTGTCACATTTTTTTGTGCAGGAGAAGATCACCATCTCCATATTATAGCCGAGGGGGTTATAGATCCCGTTCCCGGTCTCGATCCTACTCGCCTCGTAAGTAACAAGTTCAGTTGAATATAATTTTGCCATTACAGGCCAGTAGAGTTAATGTGGACCATAGCAGTATATAAATATAAACCTATAGTAAACTTGAATTAAGAGCTGTACAAAGCACTTGAAAGCTATGCGTTACAAAGAATAGTAATACAAGCAAAGAGCTAAAGCTCTGCTCTCAAAGAGACCAGCTACATCCATCAGAAGCATATTCATGTGCATACCAAAGCAGATAGTAGGCAAGTGGGGACAGACTTTAGAGTTGCCTGCTTTAATCTTTTGATGAGCAGTGTTGTCCTAACAGGTTTTGCAAAGCATTTCTAGAATACTGAGTCACAAAACTAATTTGTCCTCTGCTCATTTCATTATCTCCATTATCTTCAGTTATTGAAAACAATGTTTATCAGCTTTGAATTAATTCAGTTGCTTCCAAATGAAATAAAGCAATAGTTTTAATAGTTGGAGGCCATTTTTTGCACAACAAATCCTCATAACATAATTGGGTAAGGGAAAACCTAACATTTGCCCTTAATTGGACAGTGAGGTAATCTAATATTTTTAGAAAGTATAATTGATTCCTGTTCCAGTTATTAAAAAAAATCTCAGTTGTGTTTTCTGTTTTAAAAAAACAGATACATTACTGCAAGTTTTCGTCTGATTTCAAACAACCTCCTGCTCTCAGTTGTCTTCACCTTGATACAGAAATGTTCTTTTGGAAAGAAAATATTTTAACTATTAAATTAATTAGCGTACCTTTTACTATGAGCCCCATTGTTATATATGCATATATACTTGTACTAATTCTTGTTCCTCAAGGGTTCCTAGATGACTTAGTGAAAATTTTAGACTTATATTCTTGATTCAAATGATATTTCAATAAATAGAATATGTTGTTGGAATAACACCAACAAAGCATGGTTTCTGGGTTAAATTTAGATTCATTTTAAAATTAGTCATTAACTTCATTAAAAAGTAATATTTTAAAGAGACCCTTTGGATCCAAATAGAAATTTATACTGTTATTGAATTGGACTAAGTTAAAGTGCATAAACCCATTTTGCTTTTGCATATACTGGCATGATTCAAAGTCTGCTTGCATTGTATCATTTCTTGCAATGTATCACAAACATTCTCTACATTACCAAAACATTTACAGAATAATGTATAATTTCCATAATAATGTGGAAATGGCACAGCAGTTTATTGGTGAAATTGGTGAAAATTGCCACTTCCTCTCCTCTATTAGCACTCACATTTTGCAAACAGGAGAGGAAATCTGAATCTTTGCGTAAGAGGGAAATGCCTTCAACAGTTGTCCAATATTCTGTATTTCTCCAAATAGTATAATTTATAAATTAACAATGTATTTTGACAGAATTGCAGAGATTCAAAATTCTAACTGGCTTCTTTCTTTCTGCATTGCAGGTCGCTATTGAAGTGAAAAAATGAAGACTTTATAGCTGCAAACACTGCAGTGTGATTGCATACTTGTTATTTTTGTTCAGTTGAATGGTGCCTAGTGAATTAGGTGACTTTTACACCTTTTATGGAGAATATTTTGGTGAAGTTTTAAAGTGTTGTACCATTCTGCATATTTGTGTAGTTGGTGCTTTGTTCAGAATTGTGTTTTTGAGAAGAGTATGTCTTTCGCATGTGTTTAGTCTGAACTTTGCAGAAGGATTTCTGTTATCTAAATTCTTCGATTTTTTTTCAGTTTCTAGGGTATTTTGAAGATCAAAACCTGTGTAAGATGCATTGAAATGGTGGCATAATAAACATTTTTTTACTTACTTTGAAGTTTGTATCTCTTCTTTAGTCAAAGTGCAATCAGAGGGGGAAAGGTGATATACAAATTTGGATTGGTAACTAATTTTATAGCAAGAATCTGCTACTGTATGTGAAAAGACTAGAAAATTGGTATGTGTTTTTGCAGGTTTATAGAACAGACTGCAAAGATAATCCCTAAAATCTTAAAAATTGATGGCCAGTAGTAATCCAGGAACATATATTTAATGTGATCATAAATCATTTTGAACCTAACATGAGTTATCTAGCAGGTTAACTTAATAATATTTTATAATCTCTAGAAAACTTACTTAAAAAGTAGCTACCCTTATGTTTTGTATAACAGTACAAATGTATGACTAATACTTGTTCACCTTTCTCTGTTGAAGGGCAGTACATGTTTCCAGAACAATCATCACGTATCCTGATAGCAGTGACTGACTAGTGCTTGCAGTATCACTCCAGTTTATTTATAAGGATGCAGGAAAATAATGATTATGTTCCCAATCATGTATTGCATGAATGGGTTAATTTCTCATCACAATGTAAGACGAAATAGTTGACCAAGATTTGATTGTTGCTCCCATTAACCAACTCATTCTTTGTTTTCACTCAGGATATAATTAAGTTCTGTTTCTGCATTCTCCTTAATATTTTCTCTATCAGATTTGTTCAAATCATAATTTTCATTGTTGTTGTTATCTATTTAAATAAAAAAACCTTTTCTATGAATTGGTCTGTGGAAGACATATATATTCCACTTACAGCCATTATAACATGTAAGGTATCCTGATCAGAAGACTTTGTACAATCAAAACAATATATTTGATACTGGAAAGAAGAGTCATTGCATGCCAATCATTTATATTTACCAATAGAAGAGAATATATGCAGCTCAGGGTTGAATTAGCTCAAGAATGAACTATACCAAAAACCACAATTCAGCCCAGAGCTTGCTTTATTCAGAAGACATATCAGAATTGGAAGAATTCCAAATTGCTATTAGAGGATCACATCATACCATTCCAAAGTTTCCTAATCCAAATGACTATCTTTTGGGAAGCAAGGATATAATGTTTTTTCCTTTTGAAATTCCAGAATTGCTTATCATTACCCAGTGCAGCTGGAGCTTTAAGTACCACCAGAGGGCAGTCACCACCATTTCAAAGCTAATATTTATACCTTGCACTTTCTGCTTCAGGAGCTGTTTTCTCTCCCACCCACCCCGCCCCTAAAATGGCAACAGGGAGAACACTGTGTTTGTTAGACTTGTACCCTACTTTCAGCAACTTGAGATGACATACATAACATTCTCCCCTGTCATTTTGCTCCATAGCAACAACCTTGTAAAGTATATTTGCCAATATGAAACAAAAAAAGCTCAGAATTGTTAAAGATGTATCTGGCTGATACAAACACAGGAGAATCCTCAAAATCCTTTTTAGTGCAAAAAATAAAAACATGCTTTAAAAGAGTAAAAATAATGCAAATTTGAACATTTCTTAGTGGGTCAATGCAATATTTAGACAAAACTAGACCTGTTAATCTACAGTATCTACTATAAATCTAATTTCCTCAAATTGGATAGGAAAGATGAATGTGGAGATTTAAGATTGAATATTGCCATGCTCATCTTTTGGAGTTATTTTGTGTCACTTCTTCAAGGTCAATGTTCTCTGGATATCCAAAAGAGATTTTCAAATGAATGACTCGGGAATTCTGAGAGTTGAAGTCCATAAGTCGTCATAGGTGCCCACCCGACCCTAGTGGATGCTTCAGATCAGAAAAGGGCAGAGGTCTTGCCAATTGTATTCTTTCCAGGGGGAGGGAGTAGAATGTTCCGTTCAGAGAAATTAAGTTTCCCAAACCAACTTTAATCCCAAATTCCCCGGCACTAAATCTCATACCTCTGAATTATTTTTCTCGCATCTTCCAAATCAAGGAAACTAAATTTATGACACAGCATTTTAGTGAGGAGAGGATGATTTCACTATATCCCAACCCGAGTACTTAGTACTTAAGGTTCAATCTCTCAGGTATCATTTTACGTCTGCCCTCATCCTTTGTCAAGCAAAACCAAACATCAAGCATCTTTTAGGCATAGTTATTACTTTTTCTGCAATAAATTTTTTTCAGGGGTTTATTCCATAGTTTTTGTAATTTCCAAAAATAGTCATGGATTTAAATCAATAATATTTGTGGTGTATCACACGTTTTGTCAAATCGCTACTGTACAGCCTGCAAACATACCTTCTATAAATTTGACAGAAACATATTTACCAGATGACCATGTACAAAGAAAATTTCTCAGGTGACTTGCTAGAATCAGTATTTCAAATTCAGAACTGTCCTTTTCAACCAACTTACTGTGTTACTTCAAGCTGCAAGCTCAGTCTGATTTGTCAGTAACCCTGAGCTGGATCTAGGGATATGAGGTTTTGATATAGCAACCAAAAACTTGCTCAGGCTATTTGAGTCACTTTTCATTAAGGAGTATGCACAGATATCAAGATCAGTCTAATGCCATTACCTCCAAAGAAAGGCATTAGATATCAAGATCAGTCTAATGCCATTACCTCCATCACATTGCAATCCAGCATTTAAATATCCAGGTAAAAGTGGCAGGCATTTCTTACGTCAGTTTCCAAATCATATTTTATATTTTTGAATTTTAACATGGACCAAATTTCATTCAAGTAATAAGACTTCTCTGCTCATACTTCAAAAAGCATGTGTCAGTATGCCAACTTCCTCCTTGGCCTTTCTGAACACAAGTTCATCTATTTAAAACTACTGAGTGATTAGCTATAAAATTTACAACATAGGAAGTGCATTATGAGTTGGCACCTTGGAGGTCCCTGTTTTCTCAAAAAGCCAAACATATCTAATGGTTGAAGATGAGGGCAGTTTTTTAGTTTCTAGTCATGACAGCCAGAGTTTATAAGAACGTAAAAGCACTATAAAATAGAATAAAGAGAAACAGATTCCACAGGATGATTTATTGAGGTAGGTTATAGTAATAGAATCTTGCAAGTATGTCTGAATTTTTACCTCCCTCGCTCCCTCCTATAGTCCAGGGAATCAAGGAGGAGCCAGTCAGTGTTTTTTCCCTAACATTTTTTCATTTCCATGGGTTTAGCACATTTCTCAGTACCTGTTGTTGTCCTTATAACTTCTGGATGCCTTCTCCAACATCATTTCCAAAGGCTCCCTACAGAATGATAACTGGCTTCCCAGAGTGGGAATACATATTCATTCATCTCAAGCAGAAACAAACTTGGTGAAGGCATGAATACTGTTACAGAAAGCAGAGGCAGATGCCTTAGCAGCTCATCCCTCTTTTGGGGTACGAGATTTTAAAAAGATTTTTCTTTTAAAACCAGAAGCGGAACTGTAGGGAAACAGTTGTGTGCTGGTTGTTTCCCTGTCCTTCGCACACTTCAGCTCTGCCCTCTCTCCTATTTTTATAGATGAGGACGCAAGAGACTAGCAAACATTGCTTTGATTCCTGAGCAGCGTGTATTAATCTAGATCAGTGTGGGCTGAGGAATTCTGGAAATTGAAGTCTACACGTTTTAAACTTGCTGAAGTTGAGAAACACTGATCTAGAGGTAAGCGAAAGGGCACTCAGGTTGCCAGGCTTCCCAGCTTACATTGGCAGAAGCTACCAAGATACGTCACGTGACACAGCCAGAGAAAAACCTTCATTGCATAGCAGGATAAAGACATTTAAAGCAATTGCTTGCTTTCTGTTAACACAAGAGTGCAATTTCTCTTTATACTCTGCAGTTTAAATCTGGTACTTCTTTTTGTCTCCTTTCCCATTGCTTAACAAACACTTGTTCTGTATTTCTCAGCTTCGTGCCAAGTGCCAGTTGTTTTAACTGGCATTCCTTCTCTGGGAAACTCTAAATCTTACTGTAATTCCATAAAGAGGAAAGTATGACACTGGGAGCAAAAGCATGCCAAATAAGAAGGGAGATGAGAGATCTCGGGCTTCTCTCTTCTGGTTACTTCCTCACCAAGATGAACTCATATTGGTCTGCTGTTGGCCTGCAGGTTTTGCTATTAAACACCAGATTGGTAAATAACAAGAAAGAGCTTTCTCATCTAAGATTTGATTGTGCGTGAGAGGACTGCTCTACAATGTTTCACAAACACCTGAATTGGATAACGGGAATGCACAGTATAGCACCAAAAAAGACCAGGTGGTCAGGGCAGGGGAATTTTTGGAACATATAGATCTCTTTCTCTCTCCAGGATCAAGTATCAATCTAAAATATTGGTATCTAGTTTTCGTTATTCAGAAGAAAATGGGGATTCTTCTGGTATACCATCCAGTCAGCTACCCAACAAATTCCCTATCTGAGTTGATGGAGGTGGTCTCAGATGGAGGTGATTCAGAACTACCAGAGGATGAAATCTAGATAATTTTAACTTCCATGCTAGGACTGCTTTGATTGGGGCTGTCCAAGAATTCATAGCTGCCATGCCAACCACGGATTTCTGTCAATTTGTTTCTGGCCCAGGACATATGGCAGATCACACTCCGAATTTGATTTGATTTTCTATTGGGTAGAAGAATAGTGGTCCCAAAGTGACAGATTTTATATCTATTCCTGTCATGGTTGAATCAATTCCTACTGAGATTTAGGTTGATAGCAACTATTTCCCTCCACAGAGATGTGGAACCTATTAGAATGATTGCCCATGAAAGCTGATGAATTGGCAATTGATTTCAAGTTCTTCAGTGTTTTCTGGTTAGTAAGCTTTATACTTCTGTCAAAAATTTGACTACTCCGAATTCAACATATATGTATCCTCTCATATATTGCAGATCTTATTCAGGCCCAACATAGGTTAAAATTCATATAGAATTCGACAATGATGGAAGCAAAACAAGTGTTTATTTTCCATTACTGCATCCTCTCAGTTTCATCCAGTAGACCTTTAAGCCTTTAGGGATCTGTTCAGTTAGAGATCATATATTGTAGATCCTTTGGTAGTTCACTTTAACAACTTGGCTAGAAATTTTAAAACCAATCAAATTCATAATGACTTAGATCCTAAAATTCCAGCAAAGCAATCTATAAAAATGTAGTCAAATTTGTCAGGTCAAATTTCTTTGGATAAGTTTCATTGTTAAAGCACCACTTTAGTGTGTAAAAAACTGCGTCGAGCAGCAATACAAGTTTAACTGGTGTCAGACCTATCCAAATGTGATGCCTGAATGTGAAGTGATATTGGTGGTGAGAAAAGTCCCGGATGCTGCTGCACAACAACATCAAGTCTTATGAGTATGGAGCTAGTCTGCCCCCTGTGGGTCACTCTGGATAGTGTACAAGCATGAACAGATCAGACTGGCAATCATTGATAGCCAAACAATCACTTTGTATTAACACTGTAGTCTCCGGACTAAACAAATGTTAAATAAAATAAGTTTCACTATATATGCTTGTCTAGCATTGTAATTTTTTCACTTTCCAGAATTGTGATTCTATTGTGAAAAACTTTTGCTTGAATATAATCACATTATTAATGTGAATTTATTTACTGTATTTATAATGCATTATATGTCTGAGATTGTTAGGTGCTTTATTCAAATACAACAGTTAGGAATCACATACTTATCATTTAAAAGGTACAAAAGAAACAAACTATTGAAAGGGAAAATTTTAAGTACTGTTTTAAAAATGGGTTGTATAAGTTATAAAAATGCCCCAATTATCTTTGTTTTGTGTAATAAAACTACTCTAATTCTTATTCTCTAATGCTTTTGGGTCCTGTTTCCATTCAAAAATTGGCAGCTTATCATCCCCCACTAAGAACATTGTGCCTCCTTTGCTATTTCTACTTTCATTCATATTGCAGGACCTCGAGCAGAATCTCAAGTAGAGATTGGAGAAAATAAAAACTAGAAGAGATCTTGTGGGAGATGATAGATTAATTAGCACTTCAGTTTATCTCTTTATGGTACTGTGTATTACCTCAGACAGAAAAACATTCATTGACAATTAAATTAAACAATTATATTTAGTTAGATACCACATTTATGCTATTTTATCATCACTTTACATATCGGATGCGTGAGTCCAAGCAATAAGACATGTATTTGTATTTATATTTATTAGTTTGTCAAACATGGTCAAGATAGCAGGTATAAATATAAACATGGATATGAATGAAAGAAATGAATACAAATAAATGGGGACAGTGTATTAATAGCTCATTTGTGATCTACACCAAAGCACACAACTTAAGATTTCTGATCAGTAAATAGTTCTGCTGTACTTTTACTGAATGGGATGCAATATGCAGTTATGCTTTTAAAAAAGTATTATAGTCTGCATTTGTAGATTCAATTGTTTTCTGTGAGCTGATTGAAACTAGGAATATAATTTTCTCTTGATGACAACACATACAATTTCTCAAAATCTATTCATTAAATCCATTTGCTGGAGGAAAAAGTAGGAAAAACTCAAAAAAGTCCACTACCACTAATAGTGCATGTAGGACAGGTGGAAACCGAATCTAATATGATATAGATGCAGCCTTTGGAAAGGCATTCTTGAATGCTGAATGGCTGCTATTAGATTGTTTTCCATAACTTGGCATTCCAGGTTTTTTAGACAAACTGTTACTAACAATGTTCTCAGGCTAATACAGATGCTTGAAAGGAAGGTAACAACATTTGCAGACTTATCTTCAAAAGAATGTAAATAATCACAATTGTGCAAAAATTGTTTAGAATGAACTGATATTCCTCAGGGTTAATAAATTGTTGGAACACATGAGGTTGAACTTATGCAAGAAAATGTTTTCTTAATTGCATTGCACTCACAGATCTAATGCCACCAGTCTTGAACAGAAGAGGAAGTTTTTTTTCCCCTCCATCTAGTGACCCCATTATAGCCCTCAATTTCCTACTGCCATTAGCATTGGGTAACCAACAACATACTGGGAAGAGAGATGGATAACACATCTCTCTGCATCCCTGCAGTTGTACTCAGCTGCAGGGAATATTTGAATGAGATGATAGCTCTCAAGACCACAAAAAGTTGCTCAGCCTTATTGCAAACAAACATGTATTATGATTCAAGAGCATTTATAAAAAAAATGAGACATTGAACTCAAAATAAACTACTGAAGGCTTTTTCTTGCTTATCCCTAACCATGACTGTAACCCTAACCCTAACAAAACGACACTATAGAGCACTGCACACCAGAACAACCAGACCCCCCCAAAAAAAGTTTTTTCTCGAATGCCATCACTCTGCTGAGAGAAAAAATAATTCCCTCAATACTGTCAAACTATTCAATAAATCTGCATTACTATTACTATTAATCTTCTCATTGTTATCACCCATCTCCTCCTACTTATGACTGTATGACTATAACTTGTTGCTGTATCCTTACGATTTATATTGATTGTTGCCTATTATAATTTGATTGCTTATTTGTACCCTATGACTATCATTAAGTGTTGTACCTTATGATTCTTAACGAATGTATCTTTTCTTTTTATGTACACTGAGAGCATATGCACCAAAGACAAATTCCTTGTGTGTCCAATCACACTTGGCCAATAAATAATTCTAATTCTAACAATACAAAAACTTATTGGCAACATTTTTGTTTACTCTTCATTACATTGTTTTCTTTTGTTCCCCAGAGCATGACCAGGAAAGATTTAGCTGTGTTATGCTAAGTCTTTCCTGGTCTTTCTCCATTAAACTGAGAACCTTCACTGAGAATAAATGCTTTCTCCATTAAGCTGAGAACCTTCAGATACCAGAAAGATCTTGTCCTGTGACCCCAGTAGTGTCTATGAAGGAATCAGAAAAGGCAAGATGATAGAAGAGGTGTCACAATTCAAGTTCCATCCTTTAGTACCTGCCTATGATGTTGACTTATGGGCTTGCATCCCAATACTGTCTTGACATTTTTGCCTCCCCTCCTGTTGATGTCATTATTTGCCACCCATTGAATCAGATATGAAATCAGAATACTAGTAATGTGGCATTTATTGGCCCTTTTACGTTAATGCAAGGATGTCTCAGACTCTGATCCCTTGACAACCATTCTACTCTTATCTCATTAGGAGATGGACACTGCAACATTATGCAGATGATCTCATAATTGCTCAGTAGTGTCAAACTGTCTGGCCGCTAGTACTGTAAGCACTTTAATTCTGTAACCCTTGTTGACTTAGCACAAGTTGAAGTAGTCAACCAACCAACCGATCTTATTGTCTATAAAAAGAACACAAAGGAACTTGGAACTTGGCATGCGTTTCCTATATAAAGAAGACAAAGAAAAAAAGTATAAATTCTAAGTAAACTGACTGCTTATGACTCAGCTCCCTTCATGACTCAAAGCTGTTTATTTTTTTAGCTTTTTTCCAGCTTGGTTACAACAGAATGTAGTGTAGGATGGGCACCGGAACAGAGCTTAGAGATGATGCACAGGGTCCCTTTTGAAAGCAAATCCAAAGTGTTGTACAACATTTTTCAAGAAAACTTGGGAGATTTTCATGCTTGCTTTATCCACTAAGCTATGGAATTATCACAGTAGTATTTCTGCTTATTTTGCAAATATAGATATCCTAATGCTGACCAGAGAATTTCCCATCAATAGGTAAGTCAATAGTCAAAAGTCTAAGAATTCAAAGAACTGGAGGGCATCATGCTGTTTTCCTCAAGGATATTTTCCCCCTTACATATAGGTGGTTTCATACAGTGATCTACTGTACACACTTATCTGCAGGGAATCCTGGAATACATTTCTATTGATCAGTATCTTTTAATGGAATCTTCTTCATATTGATTCGCCATAACTATCTAACTAGAGGAACACATTATGCCTCGTCCTAGTTGTGTTATGTTACCTTTCTATATATGTTGAATTGGATATCATGGTTATCCAATTCACATGTGTTGATGGGTTCCTTCCATGTAGAGCTAATATGGGGAACAATAATAGCATGCAACAATACTGTTGCCATGGTCACTCTAGGAACGTCTGTAATGCTTATATGCTTTCTTTTTCTTAAAATAGCATTGATGCATGAAGTATATAGGTCCTTTAAAATGAAGGTGCAGCTCCCCACACACACATACATTACACACACAGAGTGTCACAATTTGGGTAGCAAATCAGAGTGTTGCTAATTTCTACAATAATAACTATAAATCAACAAAAGGACTTCTGGAAGGGAAGATGTTCTAATCAGCCATCCGCTCCATCTGCAAGTTTATTCTACTTCTACTCATATATAACATTGGAAGCAGTTCTCTTGAAAAGTGGAAAATAAGTATAATAAATCAAATGTGTGACAAATATAAGCACAGAGATATTGATGTATAAGTAACTACAAATCATTTAGCTATTTAGTTCATTAGGAAGAAACAATAATCGCATAGCAGGATGTAACCATCATCAGACTGAATTATCACAAAATTGTGAACAGATGGCTGCATCCATCTGAAGGAGCAATCTGATGAAACCCAGAGGTAACCTCTGAAGAAAGAAGCATAGGATGAACTTATGTATCCAGTGGCTACAAGAAGGCACAGGGCCAGGACTCTGCAGCACATTTACAAGAAATTGGCAGAGGAGACAGCAGCAGAAAGCAAATGCATCATCAGTAGTATGCAGAGGCTCAGAAACAAGGTGACATATATGGCTCCAGCTTTAGCAGCACTCTTTTATTAAATAGCCCATACATTCAATTAAGCATCTAAAAAGAAAAAATGGAAAGCACTCCCCAGTGTCCAGAAGCTGGAGAGAAAGAGAATGGGGAGCCTGAAATGCAAGAAGATAGGAAGGGGGGGGTGGACATTGAGAAGCTACAGAAATCAGGGCTGCAACAGGAACACAACAGGAGAAAGTGGGATGACATGTGAAGCAAAAACAATTTTCTGCAAAAGGTTAGAAAGTGTAGGGTTTGGCTTTTTTATCATTCCTTCCCTTCTGCCAGCTTTTTAATTTAATTTAACTGAAACGGGGGAATTCGGAGACAGCAAAAGCTTGTTAGGTATCACTATCATAGCTAAACTAAGTTCCAAATACAAGGCATGATATACAAAATAAATAAGCAAAATAATATGAATGACAATTTATTAAAAATTATTTATATTTACTAACTGTAGGTGCATAATCCTTCCATTTCTTATTTGAGAAAGAAACTGCTGAAAACTTTAATACAATTCTGATTTATTATTCTGGATAAAGCAAGCTTCTTTAATATTTGGGGGAAAGGGAGTGTTCCATGTAAATTATTTACTGGATTAGTCAAAACATGCAATTTATTTTTTCAACTCGGATGGGCGGTAGGAACTAATAATCAACTTCAGACATTAATATTGAACTTCATTTCATATACTACGTTTGGATGCCATCAACCTCAACAGATTTTTACACGTGCATCACCAAAGAGGCATCCAGAAATACTGCCCACATATCCCCATTTCTTAAAGAGTTTCTGCAGGTTATACATTATTATGCTCTGTTAACTGAGGCGGTATTGTGTAAAACCTTTGTTCTTCTGAGCACCTTGAAGATAAAAATCTTAATGAATAAACTTCATCCAGTGACCGCAAAATGACAAATTCTTCACTAAGGATTTACATCTTATACGATCATCTCTAAATCTTGTGATGCTGTTGTTTCAGTAATAAAGACAGTCTTTTTTTATTTTCACAAAGATTTTCAAGTAACTCTAGAAGGTAAAACACTGGTGGAAAAATGGTCAATAACATCCAGGTTGAAAAGCAGTGTTTAGCAGCAGTATTGCCTGGTAAACCTATTCTGCTAGAAAAAGTGGTTCTCTCACCTAATTGTGACAACGTGCAATAAAAAGACATTAGGACAAGGCTGAAAAGTGGTACAAAGGTTACATATGACCCTGATTGTTCCTTTAATATCTGTTTAGCTTCCCTCCCCCCCCCCACACAAACATGGACTTTTACTTGAATGAAATTAAATTTTGCCATAGTAAATTCATTTTACTATGCCTTGGTGGCGCAGCAGACTAAACTGCTGTTAAAGTAGCACTTAGCTGCCAGATGCCTGAAATTATTGCGAGTTCAATTTTCACCAGGCTCAAGGTTGACTCAGCCTTCCATCCTTTCGAGGTAGGTAAAATGAGGACCCGGTTTGTGGGGGCAATAAGCTGACTTTGTATAAAATAGAACACCGCTGGGGGGAGTGTCAAAAAGCCCTACTAAGCAGATATATACAAAAGTATGAAGGCTATTGCTTAATGCATTGTAAACCCCCTGAGTCTCTGGAGAAGGGCGGCATATAAATCGAACTAATAAATAAATAAATAAAATAAATTACAGAGACAATACTAAAATTTCATACTTCACTTCAGTCTGTAAATATCTATTTAGCTTTTTAATCACCAGACAGATACCACAATAATACAGGTGAATACTACAAGTGATGGTGGAAGGGGGGACTTCCCAAAAGGCTTCATTTTGTCCCTATCCAAGTCCTCGTTAAGAGGAGTTTTTTTAAAAAAAAACATCCACATACAATTCATAGCAAAGCTTCGTTTATTGACAGACCGAGTTCTTCCTTTCTGGAACGGCAGAATCACGTAGCATCAAGGTCAACGGGGTGGGTGTGTGGGCATCGCGAGTAGAGTGCAGGCGGGGGGCTAGGAAAATACGGATGAACCAAGCTCCGAGTCCTTATTCACCTACTCCAAATCCCTCTATACGGCGTGCACTTGGGATTTCAGTCCAACTGATTTCCAACCGACAGCTGGGGATCAAATCAGGGGGGGACGGGGACCCGGAGCGTCAAAGCGGAGCATCTCGGCGTTTCCACCGGCCCGAGCAGCAGGAAGTGCCCGGCCATTACGTTTGCGACTCCGTTCACAAGGCAGCTTTCCTCCTCGCCTCTTCTGATAGGCTAATCCTGGCTGAAGAAAGACGAAATGCCCATCAAGGCAACTCAAGCATTAAAAGTAGAGACTTGTTGGAAAAGTTGCTTTCTGCTTCCGATCGTAAACCGCGGTTAGAAACGATGGACGGGAAAACCTCCCTTCCCGGCCCTCCTTCTCTCCCAGGTGAGGGAGGTTCAGAAACAGCACGTTCGCCACACAGGAGAGTAAAAAGAAATCTCGAGGTTTGCGGTTTTGAGGCGCACGCGCCCCAAAAAGGGGTTGCCCGGAAAAACGCCGCCCTTCGCTCTCCTGTGCCCTCAGGTCGCCGGTGAAGCGCTACCTCAGAGCGCTCCGTCCACCCACCCACGCATCCAGCCACCCCCAGCAGAGCCGTCGCTTTCAGGCATCCGGTGGCGGGGACTTTGGTGTGGGGAGCGGGCTTCCTGGCTCACGTGCGATTCTCCGAGAGTTACTCCAGCTAAAAAGAAAGAAGGAAGGAAAGAAAGAAAGGAAAGGAAAAGGGGTGGGTGGGGGGTGGGGGGAGAACAGCGGTAAGAATTGCCGCGCGAGCTTCGGAGGAGCCATCCGGCGCAGGGTGGGCGCGAAGCAAACCCCAATCGAGCACGTGGCTACGTGTTTCTGGCTAAGAGGAAAGGAGAGGGTAGGTGGCGCTTGCTTGGCCGTGGCGCCGCTCGTCCATCTCTCTCTCTCTCTCTCTCTCTCCCCCCCCCCGTGTGGGGGGGGGGGTGTGGGTGTGTGTGGTGCGTCCGCGTCCCAGCCGAGTCTCTGCAGGATAACCGCTGCCCCAACCGCCGCCCCCTGTCTGTCCCGGGCGAGACAGGCGGGACTGAGGACCCGGAGAGCTGGAGGAAGGGCTTGTGCGGGGCTGGGCTGGGCTCCGCCCGTTCGCTTACTCGCTGCCCGCCCGGCTGCGGGGCGCTGTTGTAAGCAGCTAGGAGGAGCGGCTAAGCTGGGTTGGGCCGGCCGACGGCGGGGAGGTGCTGGGTCTCCAGCTTCACTAGGTGGGTGGGTGGTAGGAAAGCAGGAGGGGGTGGCCGCGGCGGCCTTGGCTTCCCTCCGACTCTTCCCCCTCCTGATAGGCGGACGATGAAGAAGCTATACATCGGCAACCTGAGCCCGGCCGTGACTGCCGAGGAGCTCCGGCAGCTCTTCGGGGACAGGAAGTTGCCCCTCACCGGGCAGGTCCTGCTCAAGTCCGGCTACGCTTTCGTGGACTACCCGGACCAGAACTGGGCCATCCGCGCCATCGAAACTCTCTCCGGTAAGCCAGGAAGCGCGGCGCTCAGGACTAAGGAGAGGGCGTGCGGAGATACCTCTTCGCCTTGACCTCCCCCCGCTCTCCCCCGGCTGGCTCCTGGCCACTTGTCCGCCTTCCGTCTGGATGGACCAGGCCCCTTGGAGCCGGCAGGGCAGCGAGTGTCTCGGGGAGAATCCCTGCTTGGGCGAGATGTTGACGCAGGAGGTGGGGGGACTTTCCCTTATTTACTCAGCTCCCCCGCGAGGGACGGGGGAGTAAAGGGGACCCGGTGCCCCCCTCCTGACCGAAGCGATCCTTGATGCTTCTCAGAGGGCGGTGCTGCTGCCAGAGCCTCTGAGCCGGTGCCCGCGCCTAGGCGCCCTTTCCCGTTCGCCCTGAGCGCGCTGCGCTTCAGCAGGCGGCCCGGCGGGCGAGGGAGGGATTTTTCGCTGATTTTTTTCTCCGATTTTATTGAGCGGCTCCCGAGCGCGGGGTACCGCTCCCTTTAGTTTTCCCGGCATCCGCTAGATCTGGGGCACCTTTCTACGAGGTGCCCTGTCCCAACTCGCCGGGAGCCCGGAGCAAAGAGCCCCAAATCTGCCCGGGGGCCCGGAGTGACGCGCAGCCCTGAGGCCGGCCAGTCACACCGGGGACGAGCAGAGCGCGGCTTGAATTGACGGAGAGGGACGTTTGGGCCAACCCCAGGAGGCAGACCGTCCATCGGGTTTGAGCGGGCCGGCCTGGAGCGAACCAGTTGGAGTAGTTGGCCCTTCGCTCACACGCGCTCCTCGCCGCTTCGTTCCGGAGGCTGAATGTTAGCCGGAGCCCAGGCGGGGCGAGCCCAGCTTGTTTTAAGCACCGGCCCTTTAACATGGCCATTTGTCTGCTGACTCCTCGGTCGTCTGCTCGCGGTCCTAGGAATAGTTTGGGCAGAAGAAAGCTACCTGAATGGGCCGGCGTGGAGGTGGGGGGGAGGTCCGCGCGCGCACCAACGGAGCAGGCTCGGGAGTCTTTTGGGCTGAACCGCGGTGCTGGCGCAAGAATTCGTGTGAACGGTCCCAGTTGTAGATCCTGATGGGCAGAGGGGCACCCCCTCCCCCGTCCAATGTTTCCACGGGCATGGGATGAAGTAGCTTCTTTGGCCAAATAGTTCACTTGAGGAAACAAAGACGGCTCCCCCCCCTCCCCCCAGCATGCCTGAAATGCTTTCAAAGCCCATTTCTGCTTAAGGGAGTTTTTACTCCCAAAGGATGACTATTTGCTATTTCCCCCCATCAAATTTCTCTTCATTTTTCATTCTCTACCATCACCTCTGGGTAATCAAAAAGTGAGATGCCCACAGTGAGTTGCAACAGAGTTTGGATGCTTAGCATTCAGAACTCTCACACTTGAAAATGGATTTTTTTTTTACTTTTAAGGTAAAGCAGAGTTGCATGGCAAAGTCATGGAAGTGGATTATTCGGTCCCCAAAAAACTAAGGTAAAATATTTGTTCTTCCTGTTGTTACAAATTATTAGTAAATTGGAGGAAAATAAGCAGTGGAAAGTTGCATCTTGAAGTTTAAACTGCAGTGCTGAAAATACTTTAATAGTTACATTTTTGTTTTTGTTGTTCGAGAGTTGTTTTTGTTTCTTGGAAATCAGAAGAGTTTCCTCCTGTATCATGTGGTTGTGACATACAGTTTTTTTTTATAAACTTGATTATTCTTTTTAAAAGTCTTGATGCTGCAAAACAAATGTTATCTTACGTTTTTAAAAAAGTTTTTCAGGATTCTCAACTGAGACCCTGATTTTCACAAGGATTAAGTCATATATGTATTTTAGTACCCAGTCAGCCAGATGTAAAGATATGGCCAGGGACATATATATTAGCTCTTAGCTCAATAAAATAAATATAAAAACAACTTTGGCTGAAGATGATGGGAACTATAATTCAGCATATCTGGGAGAAGTTGTACTCAAAGCTACTTCATTGCTTCCAAGCCTCAACTATGTGGGAAAGCTTTATTTCTAAAAGCTTCTTTTATGTGACTTGTATAAACCATGTCTTATTTGTGGTACTTTTTCAAAAAGTAGTAATCAGTGGCAGAAATGTGAGTTACATGGGATGATACTAGTGTTTTCTAATTTGCTATTCTGGTTTTCCTATATTCTATGTTGGCATGATATTTTCCACTGTTGTAAGTGACGCATATTTCAAAAAGTTGTAGTATTTTTGATGAGAGAGCAGTGAAATTATAATGTTTTTAAACCATAATTTTTAATGTATTTTATTGATATTGTTAGATAATCGTTATAGCTATCTACACAATTTTGAAATGCTTTCACATTCAAAGTTCTGCTCTAGTTTATTTCCAAATTACTAAAACAGTGGAATGGATGAATAGTTATTGGTCTTTTTTTAAAATTTCTTTTAATTCTGTATATAAATTATTTGAAATTGTAGGGTTTGTACTAGTCCTTCTATAGCAAATTGGAAAACTGACTATACCTCTGTTGCTCTGGAAAACTGCCTTTATATTGCTTTGCAATGAAATCAATAAATTTTTTTGCACCTGGAAGTGTCATAATTTTCAATTTTCTGAAAATCTTAATTTGCTGGTCTATAACTGAATAAAGATTTGATTTGATTTGATTTGAAGATCTTAAGAGGATTCTTCATTCAGTTAGAGAACACCATATATTTCAACAGTATGTTTGAGCTTCTGTTTAAGAAAAAATTTCAGTGTTTAAAAATGGAACATTAAAATTTAAATTCCATGAATATGTGGTACCTGAGTATGGTTTTTAAAGAAAATTGTCTTAAATCTAAATATAGTATAAGAAGTTGGTTTCTAAAATACTTGTGTAACGTGAGGGAGTTTTTCTTTGTTTCAAAGTGTTATCAAGTCACAAGCATAAAATGTGTAATGTGATTCAGAACTTATCTGTTCATCAGTGTGGCATTTCCAAAATACGTTCAGTCTATTAGAACTTTTGTTTGAAAACCCTTGTTCCTGTGTCCCATGATATGATCCTCGCCTTTGTAATTACTTTTCTAAAGGAAGTTCAAAAAGTTATTGTAGTTTTCTGCACACTCACACAAAAGTAAGATTCATTGTACTTACTAGAACTGATACTTAGGCAGGCATGAATTGGGTTTTAGATTTAGTTGAAACACAATCATTTTTTAATGCAAAAGTAACATGTTTGATGCTATATGGTCAGATTCTAGCATGATGTTTTGTGTACAGTGCAATAAAATGTAATTGTATATAGCTAAAAATATTTTGAATTATATGATAAAAATATAGCATCCAATTATACAAACATTTTTGTGCTACTATGTGCTTTAAAATGGTAGAGTACAAAAATATGGGAATTGGAAAAACATAGTTATTGCTACATTAACTGTTGTGGTGACAACTGTTTAATGCTGATTTTTTGGAATAATTGTATAATTTTGTCTTGTTTTATGTCCTTTATGTGGTACTTAAAATTCTCAAATTCACTGTTATCGGTTGCCCCAAAATTGCAACCATTTTCAATTATATTTTTTAATTACTGCAGTCAGAATTATTGTTTTCCATCTAACCATGTATTTACAATGGTGTGTCTTTGTCTAAACTTAAGAAAATTTCTTCCATGCTTCAAAATTGAAGAAAAGAATCTTTGATAATATTCAGTGCAAATATTATCATGCTTTTGAGTTTAGTTAGAAATCCAGAAGTCCTTGAAGTTTGCATTAACTTTTATGAAGTGCTCAAAATCCAAACCCAGTTCCTTTCCTTAATCTATTTTTAGATGATTTTTAAAAAAAGAGTTGATTGCAAGGTGACTATTTTGATCAGATGCAAATATTGCCAAATTTAAGTAGGTTAGAAATATTATATGCTTGAATAGATTATTTTCATACTGTGGAAGTTAATATATACTAATCATTTTAAATAAATAAAGATAAATTTTGTATTTAGGGTGCATTTTAACATTGTTGATATTTGGCTAAGTATGGCAAGAGAGTGTAAAATTTACAATTTTGTGTATTAAGTTTGATTATTTAAATCTGATAGAAATAAAAGTGATGTGTATTGCAGTGTTGTCTGGAAATAACTTGAAATACAACATTCTGTAATTAAAGTGCTTACACAAAGCACCCACTGAAAACCAGAATTCTACTTAAATTTTAATGAGCCCAAAATACTCAACATTTCTGGTTTGATACATATTTCATTAAAACAGAAATCATCAGGTACCTTATAGGCAAAGGAATGTATTGGACACAAGACAGTTTTGAGCTTGAGTATATTCAGGCAGATTATCTGTTGAAATGCTGCCATAATCAGAATTATGGGTTTTGATCAGGATTGCTTATTTCACAATATAGTACCATAGCTAGTCTTTTACATGCTGCTGGATCCTAACTTCACAGCTGTCCACTCCAATTGCATATTTCCCATTCAGCACATTAGATGGAATCTATAAGTCTGCAAATATAAATACATGTATTGTATTAAATGAATTGTAAAGGGAAGTCTTATAAAGTATTGCTTTTCTTGGTGTTGTAGGTATGAATTAAGTTTGAATGTTCACTTTCCATTTTTTCATTAACTTTGGCACCGCCTTTTTATAAGAATCACCTAAGCTTTGAAAACAGTGGCAGCAACATGACAATACTGAAAATAGGGTCAAAGAGCCACAGATCAAATTACTCACAGATTTTTTGTCTTGTAGTTTAAACAGTAATTTAGAGAATATATATTCATATTTTTGCCTTCACTATATATTACATTTGTTGAGAAGACAAGTAGTATACAGTGTATCAATTCTCAGTATCTGTTTTAAAATAAAATGAAGCAGAACCTTTGATCAGGTGAAAAAATAATTTGTTCAGTAACTCTACGAATTAAAATCTATGTATATAGAATAATTATTGGAATGGGACAAACTATATAACTATTGTGTTTTCTAATTTTGATTTCACAGTTTTTATAGAAATTTCAGTGCTATATTCTGAATTCCTATGAGGTGCAGTTATAGGGAGTTTTTGTAGAAACTAAAATGTATGAATTTTAGAAAGACTTTCAAAATGGAAAAATATTGCAAAATATTAAAACTCTTTATTCAACATGTAAAAACTTATTATTAATTAATTATTTACTTTAAAAATAATATTAAAAATAAGAGAATAGCTTCATAGTCAGAACCTAAAAAGCCATTAGGTGTAATTGATTGAAATATTTGATATTTGAAAGAGACTTAGTCATATTTGGTTTCTAATTAATTTATATGAACAGGAAAATACCTTTAATCAATTATAGAAGGAAAGAATACTAAGATTTTTTATCTCTTGATTCCTCCAAATCTTCTAATTTTACACAAAGAGAAAAGCAAAGTAATGTTTGTGTAAAGCAAAACACATGAATTACTAAAATACTTTTTGTGGTGTGCTGTGAGTGGGAAACGGTTTTTCAACTGATGAGGGCAGGAGTTAATGGGTACCATTAATTGATCTTTTACATTATGAATGGTTTTGCATTCTTAAAACATAGAAGATGCTAGACTTTATTTTGCTAATATAAACTGTTATGTCATTATTCACTTCATCTTGTCAGATAGGTTGTTTTTAAAGTAGGTAGTTTCTATTTAATTTATTTTCTGTTTAGAATAAATTCCCAAAACTGTTTTTAGTACTTTCAAAGAATAATAGGAGGGTAGTTATGCTGTATTACACAAAACTAAAGTTATTCTTTAAGAGGGAAATATACATGTATTAGAACAACTTCTGATTAATAATTATTGAATTAACTATCATTTCTATCTGACATATGATTAAAACTTTATTAAATTGGTTCCTCAGGAATCACTTTAGTGATTCATCTGGATTTTGTTGCTTCTGTGAGTCACTTTCATAGTAGTTTCTGAATGAAAAATAACCAGCATCGTAAAAGAACCTGAGAGATTTAGAGAGATTAAGAAAGTTGTGATAGAAATAGTTGCTGAATATTGGGTCAAAGGGTAAAGAGAGACAAAGAATTAGTAAAGGGGGAACATAAAGAGAAGTCAGAGTTTCAACTTATTCTGTGATACAAATGGTCACAAAATATTTAGTTTGCATGGTAATTTTCAGGATTATAAACCATGATGTCCCTGTTCTTGGGCTTTTTAAATGCAAGGTAAAAGAAACAATAATATATACTGGGAAAAGAATTAGAAAGAACAAGTTAGTGGTCTTCAAATTATGTGGGAATTGTGGGAAAGAGTGTTGTCCTTAGTTGAAAAATGCATGGAATAAAATGTTTTTTTTTTCATCCTTATTTCTAATAAAGACTTGCTGAATGTACTGAGAATGACCACATTATTTATATACTGTTTTAAATGATTTGATATAAATAATTATCAATTTTGAAATGCCTATTATGTATATGAATTATTCCATTTCCTAAGGATACCGTTGATATGCCTTCTAAGGTTATAAATCACTATGTAGACCCAAGGGATATTTTTCAGAAATATTAGGTTTATACAAATATTTATAACAACCTTAAAGTCATTAGACTCCCTATAATTAATTCTCTCAGTAAAGATGGGAAGATCTTTTTTTGTGTGGATAGAGCTTCAACCAAATGATAGAAGATGGAACAGAAGATATATATGCATAGCCTCTAGTGGGAAGAAAAAGAAACTGCCAGGAATGTTTTCCTTTAATCCAAATGAAAAGTCAGTCTATTGATTATAGGGATGAACAAGGAAAAGGAATACTAGAAGTAGAAAAAAACATATTTGCCCACAATTGAGGGGAGAGAAAGGGACCACATCTTCCATTTCAGCATGAGTAAACATTTTTAGTCTAACATCTTAGATGTAATTGTAACTGATGATGTTCCTGAAATTAACATACTCATGAAATCCGTTTCTTCCAGTCAAAAGGAAGCCATATAGAAGGAAGAAATTTCTGCTTCTGAATGATTCAAACTGTTTAGATGTTTCTAGAGTAAATTGATTGTATCCAGTAGGTATAGAGAGGCTAAGACGCTGAGCTTGTCGATTGAAAGGTCGGTAGTCCAGGGGTTTGAATCCCTAGTGCTGGGTAACGGGGTGAGCTCCCGTTACTTGTCCCAGCTTCTGCCAACCTAGCAGTTCGAAAGCATGTAAAAAATGCAAGTAGAAAAATAGGAACCACCTTTGGTGGGAAGGTAACAGCATTCCATGTGCCTTTGACATTTAGTCATGCCGGCCACATGACCATTGAGATGTCTTCGGACAGCACTGGCTCTTCGGCTTTGAAACAGAGATGAGCACTGCCCCCTAGAGTCGGAAACAACTAGCACATATGTGCAAGGGGAACCTTTATCTTATAGACAACCATTGTTGTTTTATAAACATCTGGTTTTTTGGTGAAATGCACTCCTGCTTTTCAAAAATGTGTTTCAATTTTGTATTTACTTGTTCCATTTTTGTAATGTACTGCTGATGGAGTTTCTTGCTTTATAAAAGAACGATTGTATAGGTAACCAATGATATAAAATTTGTATATGCCAATTACTCCTATAAGCATCTACATCAAAGGCAACTGTGGGATTTTGTTTTGTTTTTGACCAATTCAAAACTGAATTTTCCAAAAAGAAAAAAGATGCTATCTGAAGTCTAATATTAAGCTAGGTTTTAGAATACCTTCTCAGCAGGTTTGTCACCAGTCATCAGAAATACATTGGAATTCTTTCTTTCTCTTTTTTTTTACTTTTTCCATCTTCTTATGATTGACACTGAAGTGATTTGTTATTTATACTACCTTAATATGAACTTGCATCAACTTTCCTATATTATATAAATATGGCTCACCCTGAAAAAGATCAAGGTCTTCCACTGATCTCTGTGACTCAGATTGAACTCATGTCATCCAGTCAAGATTTAGCCTGCCCTTTGCCTGAGCTCATGAAAGTGACCCTGTCTTTTATCTGAAATACCGTCTCTTGTGTTTCCCTTTGACATCATATCTTTTTCAATGGCAGTCACCCTTGTAATAGTGCCCTCTTTGAGGATTTAAATGGCATGACTCAGGTTTGTCCAGAATCATGAGACTGCTTTGCTCATTACATTTTACTGTAATCTACTTGGGGTACTTATTGTTCATTAATCTGTAAGAAATCGTGCTAGCCTTTTCTTTGAAAGTACGCAGACTATCCACAAAAGGCTATTCTTTCAAATGTAAATCAAATGCCGTATCATTTTTCAAATGCTAAAGCTGACTCTGAGTGCTGATAAATTTGTTTGTTATTCAAGTGTGAATTATTCATTCAGCCATATTTCTAATCTTGGACAATCCAAGTCCAGTCCGCAGCAAAGCATACCTACGGATGAGTTAAAATGGAATACTTCATCAAAAAAGAGTCACATTGAAAAGTCTCACACTTACTCTTCCAATAATCCTCTGGTAATGAATCAAAAAGGATTCAAAATATTTGCCTATTTCAAGTTCTTTTATTTGCCCCCAGGATATTATCTCTCTCACATAAAAGATAAAGGTAAGATAAATGTAGACACTGCTGGTTAAGAATATAAGCAGTGTCCTGTTGGATAAGACTCCTGACCAGTTTAGTACAGCAGTCTGTTCTCACTGTGATTAACCAAACACACAAGGAATTTAATCTCTCAACAATGACTTTCATTGAACTCACACTGCCATCAAGACTAATAATAATTGATCCACACAATTTCAATTAATTGCTCCAAGCCAGCCAACCTGATAGGTAGCACCATGTCTTGTAGCAAATTCTAAAGCTTGACTATGCATTGTGTAAAAAAAAACAAATCACATTTCCTTTTTGACTGACCTTATTCTTCCAGTATTCAGTTTCATTGCATGACACAGTTCACTAACAGTTCATAATATAATCAGAAGTCCTTTTCCTCTGGTCAGCCCCTAAAACATAATCTTATCATACAGTAACAGAAGATGCTTAAATCAGTGGACAATGTTTCAGTGTTGAAACTCACATGGAGAGATTTTCAACTAAGTATAGGTAGATCTCATTTAGTGACCAAATTGGGATTCGCAACTTGGTCACTAAGAAAAGTGTTTGCTAAGTGAAACCAGGACTGTGCTTTTGATCTTGCTTCAGCTTTCCTTTGCTTTACTGACTTACAAAGGTCATAAATGTAGGATTGGTCATAAAGTTACATTACTGTCACAATTGTGAATGATTGCTGAATGAGGCAGTTACTAAATGAAGACGTATCTGTAACTTCAGGCTGTGAATTGCCATCACCTACCCAGTAAGTTGTTGATCCTTTGAGACAGAAATAGTAGAAGATGGCCTCCTGTATTTGCTGACATCAGTAAGGAAATTCAGTCAAATCATTAACTACACTCTTCGTAGTTTTTTTTTTTAAAATAAAGTTAGGAGCCAGTCCTAACTATCTCCTAGATTATATTCAGAAATTGCTTTAGCATTTTTCCCTGCTAGTCTGGATTATTCTGCACCAGAATCACCAAAGATACTAACAACCTGTAATTCTGCCACCCAAATAACACTAAATCTTTTAGCTCCAATCATGGTAAAACTGGCCTCTGAAAACTGAACTTAACTATTTCCTGGTTAACTCCAAAGGTGCACATAAACTACCATCACAATGCAATGTCCATTCAAGCTAATTTTCTCAGGCAGCCTTTTGGCACCTTTCAATCCCTTTCAATTTCATTTCCTTAATACCTAATAAATATGGTAATTAATATGTACCCAGAATTGAAATGACCTAAGCTAAAATTTTAGCATTCAGTTCTAGTATCCTGAATTAGATGTTTCCTTGAAACAATTCCTATGATTTGTAGTTTCATAAGTAGATAATTTTGCCACCTTGCACATTTGAAAATCTATCCCAGCTTCATATTTTAAGATGAAGAATAGAGAGTGCTTTTGCCATATCAGGCACGTAACATTACTAAAAAGACATTACAGTACAGCTTCATGCTGATTTTGTTCAGTAAAAAACCAACTTTTAACTAGTTAGTGCCATGAAGAGCCATTTTATCCTGTAGCAATAGCTGAGAAAAATCTATATTGTCCCTTATTCCTTCTCCCCAAAGAGACAAGATTATATAAACTCTGAAAGTTCATTGTCAGTCCAGAGCTATTCTTAAAGGTAATACTTGATGTAGGATTTTGATACCCTCAGTGAACATAGGATATTGGATTCTGAATACCATTGAAGTATCCTTTGCTGGCATGCCAGGAAAAAGGAACAAAGAGGGAACAAGTTGAACCTTAAATGAATGAAATATTTCTCTCCAATTTTATTCTTTAAAAGAATGGGATTGTAAATAGTTTCAGTTGTAGGTAGAAATTTCACACTATTTATTTAAAATGTTTATATAGCCACCTATCTTCTAACCAGCTCTGGGCAGCTCCTAATCAAAAGTTAAAACAACACATAAAATTACATTAAAACTATAAAATTAAACAGATTAACACATGAAAACATTGAGAATAACAAAGACCTAGTGCAAAGTCAAACTTGGATAGTACAGTGGTCTAAAGCACCCTGTTATTAACACAGCTGCCTGCAATTATTGCAGGTTCGAATCTCACCAAGGCTCAAGGTTGACTCAGCCTTCCATCCTTTCTAAGGTAGGTAAATTGAGGACCCAGTTTGTGGGGTCAATAAGCTGACTTTGTATAAATATACAAAAAGTATGAAGGCTATTGCTTAGCGCATTGTAAGCCGCCCTGAGTCTCCGGAGAAGGGCGGCATATAAATCAAATTTTAAAAAAAACCTTCAAAATTGCAATTATCCAATCTTATCCCAATGCCTGCAGGGGGACGGGGACCAAGTCTTCAAAGCTTTATGGACAGCTAAGAGAGTAGAGGACTGCCAAACTTTTGGGGAGAGGGGGAGGCAGAGTGTTCTAGAGGACAGGAGCTGCCACAGAAAAGATACGCTTCCTAGCTCCCATTAGATGGCAATATTTAGGGGAATGGACTAGGTCCGTTCACTAGGAGCATGTCTACCTTATCTGACCTGATTGTTTTTTAACTTTACTATTTTTTTTAAACTTTACTATTCTTTACTATTCTCCAGCCAACTCTGGGAGTTGAAGTCCACAAGTCTTAAAGCTGCCAAGTTTGAGGATCTCTGGGCTATTTTTTTAAAATCATGGTTTCTGGCTTTGGTCTTCTTCATTGTCATTTGTAATTTCTTCAGTGAACTGTGGCTAAACTATGACTGACTACAGTCTGTGCATCCAGAATCTGGGAAGTAAGGTAGATGTGCAGTACTGAATTTCCGTAATGGTACCTTACAAATAAGCTTATTTTGAGCTATTTGAAGATTTCCCTGGAGCCCCCAGCACAGTACATGGTTGATGACAGCACCACCAAATGATATTCGAGGCTGTCTGAATCTTTCCAGAATATATCATGTTGGTGGAAAATTTAGAGAGTTGCCTTCTCTATACTTATGCAGAATAGCAGATAGGAAAGTCATGAGCTCGCAGATCTTAAGAACATTCCTGCATGTTAATGTATTAATATCATTGGTCCCATTGAATGGAATGGTTTCTTTCACTAGTGCAAAATGCATTTTTGAAGCCTGATTTGCTGAATCCATTTTACAATTCAGTTTGAGGATTATGGAATTCTGAATGCTAGCAAAAGTTTTGGAACAAGCTGCAGCTGTGCTTACCTGAAAAATATTTATAGGGATTACTAAGCAACTTTTATTATGTTTCTGAAGTGGTGGCATGCCAAAGAAATAGATACCCTACCCTGGGGTGTCCAGTCATGACTGACAGTAGAATTCTGGGAGTTGAAATCCACAGATCTTAAAGTTGCCAAGGTTGGACATATGTGCAATAGACCCCATAAGGGGAAGTAAGGATGTTCAGCTGGAAACAGGAAAAGGACTTAGGCTGTCACAAAAGAAAATAAATAGAAAAAAACCCAACCATTTCTTTAGAATAATACAGTCAAGATAGAAATCTAGCATATATTCAGACCCTTAAACACTTGGAATGAAAGCATCAAATATATTCTAGTAGATGTCAGTGAAAATTCTTGGTCATTGAGGTAGAATTGTTTGGAATTTGACTCATGGCAACTGGTCTTGAAACGTTTTCCACTTATCCAAGTAGCTGCTAGTACTTGCTTATTTTTTTTTATATTCCTAGCACCAGGAATGAAATGCTACCGGTTCGGGAGGACTGGTAGAGATAGGGGCTAGTTCACCGTACCGGTAGCAATTGCTGGCTGGCCACGCCCCCAAACTGGACCACGCCCTGCAGCCCTGCCATACTTCCCTGCCTTCCATGCGGCCTTCCCGTGACCAGCCTGCAAAGGCAGGCAAGTGGAAGGCTACATGGAAGGCAGGCAAGCATGGCAGGGCTTCAGGGAAGGGAGCTAGCAGCTTACTCCCTTCCCAGCAGCCCCACCATGCTTGCCTGCCTTCCACGCTGCCAAACTCATTGTTCGGAGCGTCAGCGATCTAAGGAAACATCTTCCAACTCTTCAAGATCGACTTTAAGAGTGCCGAGAAGCTGACAGGAAAAGTAGCAGGGGCGACGGTGTATGTGTGTGTGTGTCCCCCTCCGCGGTTGTCCTCTCCCTGGTGACAGCCAGGGCTTTGCTGCCTCCTCTTTCCCTCCAAGTCTGCCTCCAAGTCCTTGCAGAGGGAGGGACACACAGACACACGCCCCTGTTGCCCCCCACCGCCGCCACTACTTTTGCTGTCGACTTAAAGTCAATCTTTAAGATTAAAGAATTTTCCCCAGCAAATATCTTCCATTACTGTTCATTATATATCAATAGCAAAGATACAAATATACAGTGATTCAGAAAGTATAAGACTCCTTTCACTTTTGTCAATTTTGTTATTCTGCAGCCTAATTCTGCAATTGTTGAAATTCATTTTTTTTCATTAATCTACACTCAGTACCCCATAATGACAAAGTGAATACAGAATTTTAGAAATGTCTGTACATTTATTAAAAAGAAAAAAATGAAATATCATATTGGTATAAGTATTCAGGATCTTTGCAGCGACTCTTGAAATTTAGCTCTGGTGTCTCCCAATTCTCTTGATAGTTGCTGACATGTTTCTATACCTTGATTTGAGTCCACCTATGGTAAATTAAATTGATTGGACATGATTTGGAAAGGCACACACCTCTCTATAGAAGACCTCACAGCTGACAATGCATATGTGGTCAAAGGAACTGAATGCAGAGCTCAGAGCCAGGATTATGGCTGTAAAGCACTGTAAAGTAGTATATAAATCTAAGTGCTAGCGCTGTTATTGCAAGGTACAGATCTGTGGAAGATTACAATAAAAAATCTGTTGCACTGAAGGTTCCTAAGAGCACAGTGGCCTCCATAATCCTCAAAAGGAAGAAGTTTGGCATAACCAGGGCCTTTCCAAAAGCTGGTCATCTGGTCAAACTGAGCAATTGGGGGAGAAGGGCTTTAATAGGAGAGTTGACCAAGAACCTGATGGTCACTCTGACTGAGTTCCAGAGGTCCTATGTGGAGATGGGGTAGAGTTCCAGAAGGACAACCACCACTGCAGCCCTCCATTGATCTAGGCTTTATGGCAGAGTGGCTAGACGGAAGCCTCTCCTCAGCGCAAAACACATGAAGGTCCACTTGGAGTTTGCAAAACAGCACCTGAAGCAGAAGTGGGTTTCAGCAGGTTCTGACCAGTTCTGGAGAACCGGTAGTGGAAATTTTGACTAGTTTGGAGAATACTAGTAAATACCACCTCTGACTGGCCCGCCCCAATCAATTCTTTGTTTCCCGAGTCCCAGCTGATCGGGAGGAAATGGGGATTTTGTAGTAACCTTCCCCTGAAGTGGGGAAGGAATGGAGATTTTACAGAATCTTTCCCCTGCCACACCCACCAAGCCATGCCCACAGAACCGGTAGTAAAAATTTTTGAATCCCACCACTGACCTGAAGGACTCTCAGACTGTGAGGACAAGGAACAAGATTCTCTGGTCTGATGGAACCAAGATTGAACTGTTTGGCCGCAATTCTAAACATTATGTCTGGAGGAAAGCAGGTACCGCTTATCACCTGCCCAATATCATCCCAACAGTGAAGCATGATGGTGGCAGCATCATGCTCTGAGCTTGTTTTTCAGCAGCAGGGACTGGGAGACTGGTCAGGGTTGAGGGAAAGCTGAATGGAGCAAAGTACAGGGATATCCTCAAAGAAAACGTGTTCCACAAGTGCTCAGGACCTCTGACGGGGCCTAAGGTTCACCTTCCAATATGGCAACAATCCTAAGCACCCAGCCAAGACAACACAGGAGTGCCTTAGGGACAACTTAGGGAGAAATTCTGTTTTCATTTTGTTATTATGGGGTACTGAGTGTAGATTAATGAGAAAAAAATGAATTTCAATAATACTTTCTGAATGCACTGTACATAATTAGTAAAGGCTAATAAATAGCAACAAGATTTACACTTCAGAACAAAGCCTTCAAAATAATATGCAAAGTGCTAATTTCTTCCATAAATTTTGTCTATAAATATCTGAGTTTTGGTCATTTTTCATAACTGATAAATATATCCGTGTCCTCATACAAATCTTCCCACCATGCACATTGGTATTATAAACATAAACTTAATGGCAGAGAACAACAGAGAAGAGAACATGGAGCCCAGTAACACATGGTAGAACCAGGAAAAATTGTCCAGCTCACCATAATGAGATGATGTACTACTTAACATTGACGTATTTAGCGCATATTTCATTACTGCATTGCTTAAAAGGGAAGCCTCCATATATAGAGTGAGTAAATCAAAACACACTATAGTAGCAGCATATTAAGATATGAGAATTCCCGAGGTTTTTTTCAGCTTTCCCCTAAAAATGTATAGTTATGGAAATCGCTTGAAGGGCTGTTGAGAATGCAGGGAACATTTTTCCAATATTTGAACTTATTTTTAAGTATATAAGATCACCAAGGTCGGGGATTCTCGGTATGGTTGTTTGCAGTATATTTTGGAACTTTTCCAGGGGAATCCTTGCATCCATTGTTTTTCAGGACACTGAGATAATGTGAGGTTGTGAATCAAATGGTTTATTTCTTCTAGAAACTGAACTTCGAGGCATGCCCCCCCCCCCCCATGAATCTTTCTAACAGCATGTAGAAAGAGGCTTTTGGGGGGGGGCATTTCAGTTAACTGCATTTGACATGTGAGTAAGGCTAGAGATAATATGCAGGCAGCTCTGGGAGGCTGACTAAAATGATGTTCAAGCATTTAATCTAGAGAAACTAAGCATGTTATACTAGCTATTGGACAAGCTTCTTTTTGCACATGTGCAGTTCTTTATGCAGAAATGGATAGGACAAATTTAAGGTTAATTTCTGAGACCTGGTGGCAGACATTCACAAAACTGTAGGATTTGGATATAGAATCTGAGGTCCTCCAAATGTTGCTGTTCTACACTTAACAGCAGCCCCAGCCAGTATAACCAGTGATGAGGAATGTTGGGAGCTGCCATTCAGAAATGTTGAGAGGGCAAGATCCCACTCCTTCCACAGACACCTAATCCGTTAAGAAGGGGGCTATATAATGAGGGGGACAGATGGTACCATGACAACAGTAGGCATTTCTGTTCACATGGTTCATATGAGACATGGCCAAGTTAATGGAAAACTCCAACAATCCTGAGAGCATAAGCTGTTTTCTCAGATTTCAGATTCTAAAAGTCCAGGAAATCTATTTTTTGCGCTCTCGCTCAAAAAAAGGAGGGGGGTACATTGGACATATAAAGGCTATATATTTCTAGATTCAAGAATGGTAAGTTCAGGTTCTATTAAATCAGGCTATTTGTCTGTTCAGCATAAAATTGTCTGCTTATGGCTAGATGAGACAATATTAGGCTAGATAGACGAAGAGTCTGATCTAATAAAAGCAAAAAAAAAAGTGTTAGTCATGTTAAATGTACATAGAGAATGTATTGGGATCTGAGCCTCAGGCCAAATCATGTATTTGCCAACAAAATACTGTACAGAAAACAAAACAACCTCATTGAGGTTTGGAGAAATAAGAATCTACTTACAGAAATAACAAATACATATGCATACAAGCCCTCAGGCAAAAAAAAAATAAAAAAAAAGCCCTCCCTATTTAACACCTACAGTGATTATGTTCGTCCATCATGTTCGAAGAGGACCTTGACATCTAACGGGTTGTGGGCTGTCCATGGTGTGTCCAAAGGTGCCTGATAAGGCCTATATGGGCACGGAATGTTCTGCCACATGTTGAGCAGACGTGTGTGGGCACCATTGTTGCAGCATTTGCAACTTTGGCTTTGCGGAGTACTCACTTCTGTTTTGCTGTGGTTGTTCTTCTGTATTCAAATGTCTGACAGTCTTGGTGGATCAATGTGCACCATGTCAATTGATCTTGTACCAGGGTTTCCCAGGAGGTGGTGTCGATATCCAGGGACTTGAAAGACACTTTCAATGTGTCTTTGTATCTCTTTCTTTGTCCCCCGTGTGATCGCTTTCCTTGAGACAGCTCACCATAGAGGAGCTGTTTAGGGATGTGATGGTCTGGCATCCTTGCAACATGGCCTGCCCAGCGTGCCTGGCAGGGGTGAAATCTGGCAGGTTCTGACAGGTTCTGGAGAACCGGTAGCGGAAATTTTGAGTAGTTCAGATAACTGGCAAATGCCACCTCTGGCTGGCCCCAGAGTGGGGTGGGAATGGAGATTTTGCAATATCTTTCCCCCTGGAGTGGGAAAGGAATGGAGATTTTGCAGTATCCTTCCCCTGCCACGCCTACCAAGCCACACCACGCCACCAAGCCACACCCACAGAACCAGTAGTTAAAAAATTGGATTTCACCACTGGTGTCTGGGCTTTCATCAGCAGGGTGTGAACTAATGGCCTGATCTGGAGAGGACTTCTGTGTCTGGCACCTTGTCCTGCCACCGGATCCTCAGAAGCCTGCAGAGGCAGGTCCTGTGGAAGTGGTCCAGTTGCCTAGTGTGCCTCCTATATACAGTCCAAGTCTCACTGGCATACATCCGCCCTCCCTATTTAACACCTACAGTATACATACACATACACTGTAGAGCACAGGAACTTCCACTGGTCAAACTCTTTGGATCTTAAACACTCAACTATCTGCTATTTC
This sequence comes from Ptyas mucosa, assembly GCA_012654045.1. NCBI lineage: Eukaryota > Metazoa > Chordata > Lepidosauria > Squamata > Colubridae > Ptyas > Ptyas mucosa. The sequence goes on along the minus strand of WNWU01000032.1, from coordinate 16,596,073 downwards.
CAGTTTGTTTGATTGTTTCAACTGGTCACACACTTTAAAATGAAAATAGGCTTTAGCATTCTTCTCCTTTCTTCTCCTGGGTAGTAGAATTTGAAATTCTTTGAAATAAGAAAGGTGCTGAAAAGGCTGGTGCTTTGCTTTATAACAAGCTGACCTTACAGTTGAAGCCTAAAGCTAATCCCTTGTGGCACCTTACTTAATGTTTCTCTCTAATTTCATGAAGAACCTATTTAACCAATACTGCCCGGAAGTTCATATTATTAATAATACATGCCAATTGCCAAGCGTCCAAATTTTGATCACGTGGCAGTGTGGATGCTGCAGTGGTTATAAGTTTGAAAAAGTTATTGTTTTCAGTGCTGTTGTAACTTCAAATGGTCGCTAAAAAAATGGTTGTAAGTTGAGGACTACCTGTAGTATTAACAAATGACTTGATGACAAAACCAACATCTAAGGCTGCTGCAGGCTATGGCCCTAAATTTTTATAAGCAGACAAAACAGATTCTTTGCGAGCATGTATAGAGGCCTAACACTAAAGGCCCCTGAAGTGGAATTTTAAATTTCTGGATCATGAATCTATTCAGCATCTCTGAGTAGATATTACTTCACTGAAAAGCTTGGCTGTTTATAAGCATATAAATACATGCAAAACTAAGTAGGATTCCAGTTTAAGGTTGTACTTACTTATCAGTTATGTAGAGGTACACATGTATTTCCTGCAATCTTCTGTTGAAATTGAGGTGAAAGTTACTACAATCTTGATGGAACTTCACCAGGGCCTTCTGCCATTAACCCGGATAATAAAGATGTCATCAATGTTCTTCAAGTAGTGAAAAGAGCTTTTGGAATCAGAACTGAGAGAATATTGTTAACTGAGTAATTATTGTTCCAAGCCACCACAAAGATGTTAGTGTATTATGGGGATGTGTGAGTTCCTGTGGCAATGCCACTGATTTAGAGATGTACATGCAGTCCACAGCTGAATTAATTCTGAATGGGTAAATATGATATGACAGAGTTTGCTGGCTCTATATTCTATAATCAATAATTAGATTCCTTATTTCATCTGCATAAAAGACATTGGTATAAACTGCTTCAGTGTCATTGATGTTCAGCGTGATTCTTATGGCATATTGACAATATTATTTTATCCAAAAGTGTTTTTTCATATATGACTTGGAGTGTTGATGCCATAAGACTGAAGAATGGATTCTGTGTAATTAGATACCTGTGTTTCTTTCCAGAAGCCGGTGTTACAGAGTTTTGTTTAGGGAGTGATTTTATCTCCCAATTTTCTTTGTATTGTAAAAAATTGGGTGGGGGAGAGGCAGGAGTGTCCAATGGAGTTGTTGTATTGTTGAACATCTACACTGTCTTGATGTCTCAATTAAAGGATGGTATGGAAATTTATTTATTTTTTTATTTATTAATATTTATATGCCGCCCTACTCCCGAAGGACTCAGGGCGGTTCACAGCAATAAAACAAAACAATAAATAATGCTAAAAATCCAATTAAAATCCCCAAGTTAAAACTATAGCTCCCAGACAGATCAGAATATTTGTTGAAAAAGCCATATCTTCAGGTCACCGCAGAAAGAGCGGAGGTCAGGGGCCATCCGGAGCCCAGTGGGTAGCTTGTTCCAGAGGGTCGGTATGGCCACAGAGAACGCCATCATCCTGGGCGCCGCCAGCTGACATTGTCTGGCTGATGGCACCCAGAGGAGGGCAGTCCTATGTGAGCGCACTGGGCGGTGGGAGGCTGGTAGGAGGTGGTCCTGCAAGTACCTTGGGCCCATGCCATGAAGGGCTTTATAGGTGAGTACCAGCATCTTGAAGCGGATCCGAAGGACCTCCGGCAACCAGTGCAGCTCGCGCAGAAGAGGTGTAACACGGGAGTAACGGGAAGCTCCCGTAATGGAAATGGTGACATATAAACACACTGACTGAATTAAGTGTTGAATAAAGTATAAAGTGTTGGTCACTGGTCTTTAAAAGATGTAGGCGGGATGAAGAAAAGAAAGTGTAGAGTTTTCTATATGTGCTACTGATCGTACAACGTCCCAATTGTGCCCTAACTTGGTGACTTTCTAGTTGATTTAGCTCCTTTGCCCCCACTGCATTTCAGTGCAAATTAGTTTACATGTTCTCTGATATCAACTTGCTGCCCTATGTGGAGATAGGTTTTGGAAAGTTTTCCTTTTTAAATTTTAGAGTTCTATTGCATTCATGGGAAGAATTTGTAAATAGCAGCTGGATCCAGATTCTGGCATACAGGTCTTTAATAGCAATAGCAATAGCACTTAAACTTATATACCGGTACCTCTTTACAGCACTTTACAGCCCTCTCTAAGCGGTTTACAAAGTCAACAAAATGGGTCCTCATTTTACTGATCTTGGAAGGATGGAAGGCTGAGTCAACCTCAAGTCAATGAGACTCGAACTGCCAAACTGCAGGCAGCTGGAAGTCAGCAAAAATAGCCTACAGTACTGCATTGTAACCACTGTGCCGTCACAGCTCTAATCCCACCTGCATTGTGTATATGGACTATTTCAAGGCTCCTCGTTGTCTGGATTCTATTACTCTGTTGTTGGTTATCAATGCAGATATAACTATAAATATGTATTTTGATGCATGGTACCAGCGTTTATTTTACATGTAGAAGAATCCTGATATCCAAAGGGCAACACTTGAACAGTGAACTGAAGTCTGTGTCAGAGTAATAGGGGAAAGTTCACAGTATGGTTTTGTTCAGCTGCTGAGTATGAATATTTGAAGCATTATATTTATCTGAATTCTTCATAGTGTCATGTCTGATAATATGCATACAACAGAAAGGAACACACAAAAAATTCAAAATTAGAAAAGCAACTTGGTAAAAAATTATAGTCTTGCTTTTGTTCATGAGCTGTAAAGAAATAATATTTTGTAACTCTTATTAGCTTAAAATAACTAATCTTGTTTTATATAAAAGTTTATAATATCTTTAACATAGAACAGGGGCTTGAAAGTTGTTTCTGAACATAATTGCTATGAAATTACATTTCTTTATCTTGAAAGAAGTGTACCTGACTCTGAAAATCCATTATTATAAAGATATTTATAGAATAATAGCTACTTCAAGACCAAACAATCTTTAACTTTGCTAGTTATTTATTTATTTTTATTTTCTAAAAAAAATTGGACCATTGTTTTTAATATTCTCAGGTATTGCTTTTAAACGGTGTTGGCTTTATTAATTTTCTGAAGATCAGCACCCACCACCATTACTCTGATGTCAACATAAAACAGACAAGAAATAAAGCAAATTAATAAAGCAAATTAAAACATTGGACGTTATGACCAGAAATGTTCCACATGGTATATAGATAGATAGATATAGAGGAATATATACATATATATATATATATATATATATATATATATATATATATATATATACACACACACACACACACCAGCCCTAGAACTCGGGTGGAGCTTTCTGGCATTTTCCAAATAGGAGATAAGCAGCTGCCCCAAAGAAAGAGGGAAAATTAGCAGTGAAATCGGACAGAAAGGTTTAGTGACCAGACTCACCCATTGCACTAAGCTGTGCTTTACTTAACCATGTTTTATTGAACGAACAAAAAATGTCTTATTTCTGCTGTAATTATGTTTGGGTAAACTGGTAAGCAATACTCTCTTTAAAATAGATGTGACTATACATATGGAATGTTGGAATGTAGCTGTGATATTCCAAAGCAGATAGTGTGACATATTGTGGAACAGTGCCCTCTGAGTGAATATCAGGGAAAACCCCAGAGATTTTCTCTATGGAACATGATTGACTATATAAAGTCTATCTTTGGATTTGTAAATAGAATAAATATTTTCATATTTGCTCATTAAGAATGTAATTGTGATGTGCTTTTTAACATTTTTACTATATGAGAAAGAAAGAAAGAAAGAAATGTGATTGTTTTCAAGTTTTCTGAAAACAGATATAGCTGTGTTTAAAGGTTGCTTTGCTTACATTTTTGTACATTGACTTTCAAATCATTTTGGAAGCCTCCACAGCCCTACCCATGATGCTTGCTTGTAAAGTAGTACTGTATGGACTCAGGTGCATTGTGGAAAATTGTGGTGGTTCCACCTTTCAAACATGGCAGTCTTCTTAAGTCTCCATCACCTCAAATCAGTATTCTAGGGCAGCCAACCCTTGGCATATATAAAATAAAATGCCATGGGCTGATATGTGGCTGCTTCTGTATAATTGTTACAATGAGGTAACACAAATAGTCCAGGTGTTAAATTAAGCTATATTGTGCCAAGTGTTACAATCATCCTCAAATCTGCAAGATCAAAACCCAGGATTAGTTGCTGCTATGATACGTTATTCACTTGACTCTTTGCTTTTCTTGCTTTACACGGTTGAAGCAGCAGATACGTGGCACATCCAGCCAGATTATTTAATATGGTTTATCTTAATGTGGCTAATCAGAGTTCAAATCAGGAAATATGGATTTATCAGCAGATCAAAGGGACAATTTGTAAATGATCCTATAAGCACTGCAATAATATAAATATTTAATAACAATGCTGTTTTTGCCAATCAATATTATTTTAGACCACTTAGTTTCTATTGCTGTTTAGTGTGCTGAATATTATACATATTAGTAATATATTTTAGCAATTTTCACTCTTTTCCATTAGTGTTCTCATGAAAATTTGAAAGAATTTCACTGCTTTTTACTTGAAAATTACTGCTGAATTAAATTGATAAATACATTTAAACTGTTGTTTAAACTACTGTTTTGGATAGAAAATACATCGAGGGAGAAGAAGAAGATCTTATTCTGCTTATGAGACCTGTTACTACGCAGTATGTTAAAACAAAAAAACCTGCCCCATCTTCAAATAATTATAAGTTGTATCTCAATGTTTTTTAAACTTGGCCACTTTAAGACATGTAACGATTTGTAGTATTGTAACATGCTTATAGCAAAGTGGAGAAAAGGCTTAAAGAGAGATAACCTGCAGCCTGGCTGCGCTTTCAATGAAATTTTTGTCTTGAGTTTTTATTCTTGCATGTGCCAAGATCTTTCCAAGTATTGCTGATAAAGGCTTGCTGGATTTAGTTCCAACTTAGATTTCAATATACGTGTGCTGCTTTTCAGGGGCAATTCTATTCAGCAAATTGAAGGGAATGGTGTGTGTGTGAGTGTACACATTATTGGAGTACTTCCAGAAAAAAAGTCCTGAAAAAGCATGAATTATGCTGAGGCATCAGAAACATCATATTTTAAAGTGCACAATGCAGCTTTTCAAATGCATTGACATCTACTGCAGCACCGTTGCAGTTGATGTCAATATATAAACTGCACTTGGTACTAATTTATCTAATGGTAATTAGCAAGTGGTATTTGGGGATTCGTATATCTCCAGTGCACTTTTTCCCTCTTTTTTTGCTTGAATATTTATCCAGAAATGCATCCCCCAAATTAGGTTTGTAATGCTTTAGTGCATCTTTGAAACAACTAGATTATGATATATACTTCTTAGTCTCCGGTTTTATTTAAGTGACCATTATTTTTCATTATAGAGTTGTAGTTTGGTTTAATAGTTTTTTTTAAAACCAAATTTTCAGAAGCAGAGCATGAAATATAATGTCCCCGACATTTACAGATAATTCTCAATTTACGACCACAATGTAGCCCAAAACTTATGTTGCTAAGTGAGAAATTTGTTAAGTGAATTTTGCCCCATCTTACGACTTTTCTTGCCACAGTTGTTAAGTGAATTGTTAAGTGAATCTGGCTTCTTCGCTGACTTTGCTTGTCAGAAGATTGTAAAAGGTGATCACATGACCCTAGGACTCTTCAACTGTCATAAATATGAACCAGTTGCCAAGTGTCTGAATTTTGATCACATGACCATAGGGATACATACAACGGTAATTAGTGTAAAAAATGGTCATAAATCACATTTTTCTGTGCTGTTGTAACTTCGAACGGCCACTAAACTAAACTTGTAAATTGTAAGTGGAGGACTACCTGTACCACTGTGATGTCCTTAAGAATGCATGACATTCCATTGCAAAAAGAGAAAGATAGATTGGCCTTAAATACTGCACTAAACTATTACCTACTCTAGTTTCATTCAGGATCATTTTCTTAAAACCATGATTTATGGTCAGTTGTGATTTACACCATAAACTGTGCTTAAGTACCATGGCTTAATACAAGCCTGGTGAGATTGTAGTTGATAAGGGATTGTAGATAGCCACCAACCTAGCTGTGTTTTCACCGCAACAGATACTCATACTTAATATAATCACAGTTCTTTTAAATGTATTATCGAACTAGTGCTATTGGTTTTATATTTTTTGTCTTTTTTCACTGAGAGTTCAGGAGAATTTATAGAAGAGCTGACCTTAATTTTGTCTCCACAGCAAAATCATGTAAGCTACATTGGGTTAGTCTGAGACAGAGTTATTGACCCAAAGTCTTATGGAACTTGAACATAGGTCTCCCTGATCCAAGTACAACGCCTTTATCTAATTACATTGCTTTGCAGCTATTCTTCTTTCCATTCCTCTGAAGGAAGCATTCACTATAGGCACTTGAAAGTAAGCATCCCTACAATTTGTTTTCTGTAGCAAAGAAATTAATTCTACATTAGTTCTTGTATTAGTCTCATAGTTATGGAAACTCTTGATATTCTAGCTGCAATTATACTGTAACTGTTCTCCCATTTATTCCAATTCTGGTTGTTACTTCAAGATTTATAACCTATTACATCTCTTAAATGACTAGTGTTAAAGTCCTACTTCGAATAAAATGAGAACGTATCTTTTTTTAAAAAAGAAACCTATTATTTATTTATTTATTTTATTTATATACCGCCCTTCTCCCCGAAGGGACTCAGGGCAGTGAACAGGCAATCTTAGCATTATCTGTGCTAAGATGGATCAGATACTGAAACTGAGAAGCCAGGATCAAATCATTATTTAGCATTGCAAAAGGTTCTGATTCACCATGTGATCAAGTACAAGACCCATGAGTATCATATGTCAAAGCTTTAATTTCGAACATCTACAAATTTGGCCACCTCAAGAGAGCAGAGTCATGGAGAAGAATCTGGTCATACATCTTAGTTTTATTTTCTATTTCTGATATATATAGAGTAATCTGTAAAAAAAAAAGAGGGAGTGATATGGATAAAAGAAAAAGCACTTTCTATGGTGAAAAATGCAAGAAAATGAGAGAGTGAGACACAGAGAGAGAGATTATAGATAGAAATATTAGATGCTTTACTGATACTGTGTCAGATAACAGCATGGAAAATGTAGAAGCTAGCACGTATCTTATTATTGAGCACCTAACAGGGATATTGATTTCAGCCTACTGACCCAGTGAAAATAAAATTAGAATCACTGATTTGTGTAATTTGTTCATTGTTCATCCTATTCCTCCTTTTGCCCTTTGGTCTTGTTTGTTTGTGAATGCTCGCACTGTGTGTTGTCTGCTTCTGCAGATGATGTGTTAGAGGTTGGTTCTTTTTCTCAACAGCATTACCCTGCAACTGGACAACATGTCCTGCTATGTTGTCAAACTCCTTCTTCTTTCACTGCTAGCAAACTGGTTTAGGTTTTTCTGCAGAGAGATACATCCCATTACCTGAAACCATCCCTTCAAATGTTATGACATGTTTCTATCAACTTAACTTTCATTAATATATTGAACTACAAGATAAATAAATAAATAAAGAAGATAGAACACGCACTGATTATACTCTCTAAGATATGATTGACACTATACTCAAATATGTATTTTGTTTCGATACAGCAAGAGTGGACTTGAAGAATATTTATGTAGAGATTGTAAGTCTTTAATTGGTTGAGATATTTATTTCATGCATTAGATTTATATCTTCTCTTTTGTCCAGGTGCTCACTGTGGCATGTATAGAAACATAAAATGTAAAGTTCTATTTTGGAGATCATCCAGACCAGCCTTTACCCAGTCCAAACCATCTCTTCCCATCCACACATGACAATAATTCTGTGAAGCGGAGGGGGAGGAGGGGGGAGAGAGAGAGAGACTCAATTCTCACATGAGTTTCAGTGGCTGAGGATAGATTAACCACTGTGACTTTCTTCTATCACAGACATTAACATAGGAGTTGCCATTTTTCATAGCAACAAGAATGTCTTAAGTTTCTCACAATAATATAAGATAGAAACATTTTTAAAGAAGAGATTACAAACCACAAATGGATCTTAGAACCGAGTGGCAGAGATTGATTCATACATCACACTAAGTCTTAATATGGTTGTTTGCTTTCAGTTTGTGGGACCCAGTCATTGTTACTTGTAAACTCTAGTTTATGGCTTCATTCAGTGGGTGAACTCAATTATTGTACTTTATTCATTAAATGTTTAAGCAGACCATGTCTTACCATGATATGTGAGCCCATTGAATCCCGCGATTGAGAGAAAGAAGGAAACAGACTAGATATCCAAACTCCAGGCAATTAATGTGTAGAGGTCAAAACCAACACAAGAGTCAGTAGCTTTGGGGATAGAATTGGCACAGGAGAGTACAAAAGGTTCGGTTGTTTGAAAAACAGTAGGCACTTCAGTGAGCTTTGCTGCTATTGAACTGAATTAAACTTAGTTAACTGAGCATTACAATATCCCTGTAACTGGTAAACAGGTGGACCTGTACAAAACAAAAACCAGATTGTACTTTTAACCATCTAGTCTAATCTGGAGTGGGAATACTTTTGAATTGGGCTCTACTGCTCCTTAACGTTGTGGACCAGCTATGTGGCTAGAGCAGTGACTATAAGAGTAGTAGGAATTTGTGTCAAAAGAAGATGCACATTTGAGCACTAGATATTGGCTCCTTTGTTATCAACTGATGTACTCCTGTACCTGGCAGCCTTTAAGCTTTTCACTCATTGACATTTGAAAAAGGCAAGAAACTAAAATGCCCAACTGCTGCATTAAAACATGATTGCTTTCTGCCCAGAAATCTGTAGTTTTGAGTTTCTTCTATAGCAAGTAATTGGATTACTTTTTTTCTTGTGAAAAAAAAAGGCTAGCAGTGAAGCGGTATTACTAATTTATTTATTTATTGCTTTTGTGTGAGATATTATTTGTGAAGACTTGTGCATCTTAGACATAAATGCTAAATTTCAGTTGCCATTATCTTCTATTGTAAATCACTCATTCTGAAGCAAATAACCAAAGACCTGATCTGTTTGTATCTCAGTGCTAGACATAAGTAGTGTATAGTAGCAATTTTAAATCTATTTTGTATTATTTTCTTTGAAGAATTCTTCAGAGGAACAGAAACTGAAACAAAAAGGATATTTATTCATGTTTGTCAATGTCTGTGTGCCTGCATATTCAAATTAACTATTGAAGTCTGTTAACCACATTAGTTTCCACAGGAAAACCCTTGACTTTTCTAGAGCTTGTATATTTGTTTCAGTAAGATTTGTAACACAACTCTTGCTTTTCATCTATCTTTGGAATTTGAAGAAAAATGTTTTTTTTTCCAATTATTTGATTGTTTTGGTTTCTTTAATCGAGGAAATGAAAATAGCTCATTCTCTGAATTGACCTTCAGATATTCCAGGAACACTGCTGATTAACAATTAAACCATAGTAGGACAATTACTTCCTCAGAAAAGCAGTATTAAATTGCTAGTCTAAGTGAACTCTTTTAAGAAGCATATCTGTTATTAAAGAATTGTATAAGGTATAATCAGTGAATAAATCTGTGTAAGTGAGCAAGGCAGTGTTCGTATACCATACATACGATTGCTAATTGTAATTTAACTAACTGCTTGTTATGAAGATGAATTTATTGTTCAGTGTGTTATGCAAACTAAAAAATATTGTTGATTGACTAATCCATGGTTGAAGTAAACAAGAGCGAACATTTGCAGGAAAGAACCTTATAATATGGTTACTATTACCATCACCTGTTTGAACTACTGCTTTGAGGAAAGCTGTCTAAAGGCACACAATTTGAAACTCCAGTTGGAATAAAATGTAATGGTTCATGTCCTAACTGATGTTAGTAGATCTGTGTTGCAGACCCTTAGTAACTGTCAGCTTATTTCCAGATTCAATTTAAAGAGTTGGTTTTAACTCATAAAGTTCTCTTAAGATTTTACATAGTGGGATCGTCAGCCATCCTCCTTAAACTCTTTTCATATAAATAACATGGGGAAAAATGCTGGTGGTTGTCTGCCATCATGAAATCAAGGAGCCACAGATTAGGAAGAGGTACTTTTTCCACTATGTTGTAGAATAGTTTTTCATTGGACATTAAAGGAGTCAAAGAAGAGCTATTCTCGAGGTTTTTTAAAAAAAATTAGGATAGTTCTTTAAGAAGAACTCTGTTTTTAAAATGAGGGATGTTTTTTCTTATTTATAATTATTATTATATAATACAGTAGCTATTATTATATTATATAGTACAGTAGCTGTTAAGTCCTCGGTGGTACGACGCCACCTACAGACTTGCCGGCAGCTGGGCGATCCTGATTGGCTAAGACGCAAGCTACTGAAAAGCGGGAAACCTGAAGCCCTGTCATTGGCTCAGCCATCTGACAGCTCCGTATATAAGCAGCTGTCAGACAGCACTTGTGGTTGTTGCCTCACGGGAGTTTAGCCAGTTAGCTGTTATTATGTTAGCATTACTCTGTTAGCAATAAAGGTTGTTGTTGTAATCACAACCTGTCTAGCCTCAGTTCTTGCCCACCAAGTCTTCCTACAGAGCACTGGCGACAGAGGCGGTCCTACCTAAACTGAGGTAGCACCGGCTAAGCCACTAACAGAGCTGAGGCATAGTCACCAGAGACTATCTTCCATTCTCTCCTTCTAAGGATGGTAACCCAGCCCTCGCTAAAGCCGTTCAAACCGGCCACCGAAACATGGGACACATACCTCGAAAGTTTCAAGTGCTTCTTTCAGGCAAACGAGTTCACTAAACTGTCTAGCTCTCGGAAACTAGGCTATTTCCTCAGTTTGTGTAGCATTAAGATGTTCGGAATTGCGCGAGCCCTAGCAGCCCTTCAGCCAGTCACTGATGTGCCATGGGAGACCCTGCTGGGAAAGCTGAAGAACCACTATGCCCCAGTGCCCTTGCACATAGCCAGAAGGCATGTGTTCCACCAACGGATCCAGAGAGAAGGAGAGGCGATTAATGAATACATGGCCGCCTTGTGATCAGCTGCATTGCATTGCAACTTCCGTGACCTCGACGACGTCTTGTTAGACCAGCTTGTTCGTGGGGTCAAAGACATGAGGCTGCAGCAGCAGTTGTTAGCCCACACGGAGCTGACCCTCCAGACACGAATGGACGAAGCCAGAGCATCTGAAATGTCTGACAGGTCAACTGTGGAGATCCAGAGGTTCCAGGCATCTACCCTCCCGGCCGGGAAAGGCCATGCTGTCCATCATGAGGATTCAGACCAAGATGACACCTTGGATGAGGACGAAGGAGTGAGGCACCTCAAAACCGCGCTAAAAAAGAAGGGGAACCCTGCGGTCGAGTTCCGTCAGACCAGTTGTCTGGGCTGTGGCGGGAACCATAATAGAGCTGATTGCAGGTTCAAAACCGCCATCTGCCGGCACTGTGCCAAGAGGGGGAATCTGTCAAGGGTTTGTTGGGCCACAATGCCTGCAAATGATGCACCGCCTGAGTCCACCAACTACAGAAAAACATTCAAAAAACCTCCAAGACGTCGCAACGACTGCTTCTCGGTCAGCCATGCCACAGTGACTTCACAATAAAATCTACCTCACAGTAAAGCTGGAAGGTGTTCCCTGTAAGATGGAGGTGGACAGAGGGTCCTCTAAGTCTCTGATATCCTGGGCCACCATCCAGAAACTCTTGCCCGGAAACTCCAAGCAACGCCTCCAACCCTGCCAGATCAGACTTAAAGACTACCAAGGGAAGTCTTTTCCAATAATGGGTTGTGACAATTTCCACATCAACCACGGAAACATCTCTGGCCACCTTCCCTTGATCCTCATGAAAGGAAACCTGCCTAGGCTCCTGGGGTTAGATTGGTTTGCGGCATTCAGCCTCAATGTACTGGGCGTCCATGCCACAGTTCCTGACATCTACAGAAGCCTTTCCAGCGAATTTGCAGATGTTTTTGACAACCAGCTGGGTAAATATATGGGAAGCCCCATATCTTTCAATTTGGACCCTGAGGTAGCGCCAATCCGTTTGAAACCTAAAAGGGTGCCATTGGTGCTCTACCACAAGGTAGACCAGGAGCTGGACAAGCTCATTTCCCAGGGAGTTCTCAAGCCTGTAGATCACTCCAATTGGGAAACCCTCATAGTGATCCCCCTCAAGCAGGATGGCTCTATCAGGATTTGCACTGATTATAAGGGCACCATAAATAGGGCATTACAAGCCAACCCCTACCCTGTCCCAGTGGTGCACATCTGCTCCACTGCCTAGGACAGGGCACCATCTTTGCCAAGCTGGATCTGGTGCAGGCTTACCAGCAGGTACCTGTTGATGAGGCCACAGCAATGGCTCAAACCATCGTCACACACCGGGGAGCGTTTAAATGCAAACACCTCCAATTTAGAGTCAGCATAGCCCCCGGATTGTTTCAAAGCTTCATGGAGCGGCTGCTCCATGGGTTTACCAGTGTCATCCCATACTTTGACAACATGTTGATCTCTGCATTTAATCAGGCAGACCTCGTCAATAAGTTGAGACCTGTGCTATCCCGTTTCAGAAGCGAAGGTCTCAGTTAAAGAAAGAAAAGTGCAAATTGGGGGTGCCCCGAGTTGAATTCCTGGGATTTCTTATTGACTCCCAGGGAATCCACCCTACTCCATCTAAGGTAGAAGCAATAAAAAATGTACCTGCCCCTGCGAACAAGGCTGAATTGCAAGCCTTCCTGGGGTTGCTTAACTTCTATGTCATTTTTTTGCCCCACAAGGCTTCACTACTGGAGCCCCTGCATCGATTGTTGGATGCCAAAACACCTTGGCATTGGGATAAAAAAGCAGTGGGCGCTTTTAAAGCTGTGAAGGATGTGCTTATGTCCAATGCAGTACTAGTCCAATATGACAACAGTCAGCCTGTATCTTTGACATGCGGCGCCTCCCCATATGGCATTGCGGCTGTGCTAAGCCACATCCTTCCCAATGGAACGGGAGCCCCAATTGCCTATTATTCCTGGACACTATTCACACCAGAACAGAATTATAGTCAATTGGATAGGGGAGCATTAGCAGCCGTAGCGGGAATGAAGAGATTCCACGACTATGTGAATGACTGTTTTTTTCCATCTGGTAACAGACCACAAGCCCCTCCTAGACTTGTTGGCAGGAGATCACCAAATGCCACAAATCACCGCACATGTCACGATGGACCAAGTTCTTGGCTGCCTATAACTACCAGCTGCATTATAGGCCAAGCAAGATTCTTGGGCACGCAGATGCCCTCACTCGCTGGTCCCTCCCTGCCTTTGTCGTTGACCCAGCCCCGGCCATGACCGTCCTATTGATTGGTGAATTACAATCACCGATATCCGCAGCAGACATCGCCCATCATTCCACAGCAGATTATACCCGCTCCTGGGTGCTGGACTGAGTGCACAGGGGCTGGCCACAGCAATCACTGCCAGCGGAGTTCCAACCCTACCAGCGCAGACAGCATGAGCTGTCGATGCTGAAAGGGTGCCTCCTGTGGAGAAACAGGGTAGTGGCCCCCTCAGAGTTAAGGGTGCCAGTTTAAACAGCCTACACGATGCCCACCCTGGCATCGTACGCATGAAATCTCTGGACTGCAGTTATGTATGGTGGCCCAAAATGGATCAGGAGATTGAGGAATGGGTAGCCAAATGCCAGATCTATTAACAATCCAGGCCAGCACCCCCCGCAGTACCTGTCAGAAAGTGGGAAGAACCCAGGTCACCCTAGTCTGGACTTCGCCTGACATTTTTTGGGCCAGTCCTTTTTGGTGACAGTCGATGCTTATTCTAAGTGGGTGGAGCTGGCTCTTATGCCATCCACCATGGCAGAGGCTACCATGGAATGGCTATTTGTGACCCATGGGTTGCCCGACATCGTGGTGTCGGGCAATGGTCCACAATTCTCGTCAGCACCCTTCCAGATGTTTCTAGCCAGGAATGGCATTCACCATGCCCCGACGGCACCATTCCACCCAGCCGCTAATGGCCTGGTTGAATGAGCTGTCAGATCGGCTAAAGAGGTTTTAAGCTGCCTAGGCCCCGCAAATTGGCACAACAAAATTTGCCAGTACTTACTGGCTCAATGTTCGACCCCATGCCCAGCCACTAAGCAAAGCCCGGCTGAAATGCTTATGGGACATCAGCTCAGAACAATCCTACACCAATTGCATCCCAGCTATGCCACCAAACAACTTCCAGACAATCAAAATAAACCCAGATCCTTCACCAACGGAGATCCTGTCTTTGCTCAGAACTATGGTTCAAATCCAAGGTGTTTGCCAGGCCACATAAGTCAACTAACTGGGCCCTATTCTTACAGGGTCTAGCTTGCAGACAGGAGAGAATAGCGCAGACATATAAACCAGCTAAGGAGAAGGTTCCCAAGCACAGCCAATCAATGTCCAGAGCAGGCCTACCCATGTCCTGGGGAAAAACCTAGCCCAGTAGATCAGCATGCCGAGCCTGAGGCACTCAAGCCTTCCACAACTGAAGCATTCTTGACGCCAGACTTACTTGAGGAATTGGGCTCCCCAGTGATGACTAGGCCTCTTTCTGAAGCGGTAACGCAGTCTCCAGAAGTTCCGGAGGACTTCCCAGCAGCTTCTCATTCTTCAGCCGCCGCCCCTGAACTGAGATGATCTGGGTGGAGTTGACTTCGCCCAGGGTACCTATCTGATTACCCATGCACTATCTGGGAGGAGAAGGGTGTTAAGTCCTCGGGGCTACGATGCCACCTACAGACTTGCCGGCAGCCGGGCGATCCTGATTGGCTAAGATGCAAGCTACTGAAAAGCGGGAAACCCGAAGCCCTGTCATTGGTTCAGCCATCTGACAGCTCCGTATATAAGCAGCTGTCAGACGGCACTTGTGGTTGTTGCCTCATGGGAATTTAGCCTGTTAGCTGTTGTTATGTTAGTGTTACTCTGTTAGCAATAAAGGTTGTTGTTGTGATCACAATCTGTCTAGCCTCAGTTCTTGCCCACCAAGTCTTCCTACAGACCAGTAGCTATTTTATTTTATTTTATTTTTGAACTGCTGTGAGTCCCATGACTGTGAAGGTCTTAAAGCCCAATAAATAAATAATTGTATAAATAAATCTAGCCATTCATTTTAATTTAAAGCATTTATATCCGATTTTCCTGCTCCTAAAAGCATCAATAACAAATAACATAATTGTTAAACGTGATCTTCAACATAAAATCAAGCTAAGTAAGATATTCCCACAGAAATATCTGAGATTACATTTGTCTTCTAGTATAAAGTGTTTTGCATTAACATGAAAGAACACTTTATTTTTAATTAAGCTGATTTTTTTAAATAAAAAGATGGGGCAAAATTTTCAGATGCAAAAAATGAGAAAAGTCTTGTTCGGAGTTGTACAGCAGAGTATAATCCAGTAGTGTAGTTTCTTATGCAAGATGTAGCTTGTCTCCTTCGCCATCTAGGCTACTTTGTGTGTTCATGATAAAATAAAAACATTTGCATTATTTACTCCCCAAGAAGTTCCATTATATGTAAACTTCTACACAAAATTATAAAAATAAATCATACTAACAATGATTTTTAAGAGCTGGCTATGCATAAAATTAGGTGAAACTGAAATAAAATATTCCCTTCAGTTTATTTTCCTTTATTGAATTACTATACAGTTCTTTGAAAATTGGACAGCATGCTATTACTAGAAGCTTCACATTCATGAACTAGTGAAAATGTTTGTAACACTTAGATATTATCAGTTATTATCAGTCATAACGGATTGAATAGAAAGATTGGCTATAGCTATGGGGCTAATAAGAACGTGATTTAGTTTATTCTGACTTGTTTAATTCATATTTATTCCTAAATACTACTTTAGTTTGTAATCAGTGATAATTACAGTTCATGCATTTCAATCCTGCATATTTTCTAATCCTTCCTGCCTTGCTCACTAACTCCGAAACTTGCGTTCATTCACAGATAAAGTAACATATCTGCAGCAAGTTTCCCTTTACTGTACACTGTTTGGCCATTGTTCTCAAATATTAGCAATAAACCCAGAGGTTTTACCACTTGAAGCCCTGCGGCAAAATTGAATCTAATGATTGATGTCAAGACAAATGTTATAGTAAAAGCGGCATTTGTAGTACATCCGGATCCTGAACGAAAGGGCTGTATGCCCTCTTGTGGCCAGCCAGAAAATAGTTTTAGATTCCATATACAGTACCTAAAAATCCTCTGTGCCACAGCAAACATTACTAAGAGTTTTGCCAAACAAGACTTTTATTATGCAATCAGTTTGCTTCATTCATGGAATCTTCACCCACCCCCATGCCAGTTCCTGAAGTTTACCTATTTCTTTGTTTTGTTTTAATTCTACAAAAAGAGAGAGAGAGAGAGAGACAGAGAGAGTCATGTTACAGATGATTGGTGGAAGACCTGATTTAAAAAACAAAACAACATGCATCTGAAATTGAAAATTTGCTAATTTGCTAGGCATAGTGGTAGAGTTTAAACAACCTCCCATCCGTACTTTCAATTGCCGATAGTTTCTCCGAACCAGTTGCTTTTTCTGCAAGGAGCCAGGTTGCAGTTTTGATTTGCAAAAGGATAGATTCTCCCTTTTCCACCATTGTGAATAAATTTTCTATCCCTGTCTCAGCGCTGTGATCACATTTTAGATTGGTTTAGTTTGTAAAAAGAAACTCAATCAATGATCTCATGAGTAATGTTTTAGTCTAAACAGAAATACCATTTTATTAGCATCTTTTAGTTTTCTTTGAAACATAAATCTTACCAAACAGGTAGCCACACTGACAGGCCTGTTAAGATTTGACTTTCACAATTGATGTCCTACTACTCTTGAACCTCTCTTTACTTTCTCCTGAGATGCATATCTAATCAGTTTCTGAATACAATATTCCTCTCTCCAGTTTGAACTGAATACAATATTCCTCTCTCTAGTTTGGCATTCCCTCTTTGAGGTCATTGTGAATTAGACAACACTAAAAATTAGATGTATATTCCCTGGATAGTGTAGAAAAGCAATGTTTTAAGCATTCAGGCTTGTGTATAACTATGGATATATGTGTTGATGTGTTTGCATGTCCAAACTAGACATATACTCACAGGTAATTCTATAAATTTGATTTTCCTTAGCCTTGAAAAGTAACACAACTATTCTACTAAAAAACATTTTAATGAAAGCACAAAATATAGCCAATTAGAGTGGCGATTGATCACATATATCTGCTAATCAAAATAATTTCTATTCTTTGAAAATTTAAGTAATGATAAATCAATTAAGTTTTGCGGAGTTACAATTGACCAAGATAACTACTCTAGAAAATTGTCAGGGAGAACTAGTTCTGGAATAAGCTTGTCAGACAAAGAAAGAAACATCTGTTTCTCAGATTAACTTAATAAATGTACACATTCTGTTTTAGAAAAGGCCAGCAACTTCTTATACAGATTGTGCATGTTTTATTAGGCTCTAGCTCGACTTGAATATTGCTATAGTCTTTGATTTACGACCTCCTTGGAAAAGCAGAGTTACAACCTGGTTTTGAAGTTCTGACAGTTGGAGGCCTCCTCTCAGTCAATTCAGGTACTTGGTGACACTGCTGTGTTTATGGCTTCTGCTAAGGCTTCTGTCTAATGTTTCTTGTGGCTATATGAACAAGAATTCCTGATAGATTTTTAATTCATTTATACTGGAAATATAAGGAATTAACTAAACATTTACCAAGAATTTTCAAACACATTGGAAACAACATGGGAGTTATCAATCATCGTCACCTTCATGCCTTACTACCTGATAAAACTGGAGAATAAGTCAAGTAAAAAGATCAAGAAGTGCTCCCTTATAAAGAAAAAATGCAGTGCTTCGATTTAACTTAGAAGAAGGGCAAGTATAGGAAATATGATAGAAATGTATAAAATTATTACGTAAGAAAGTTAGTGGGAAAGCTCTCACTCTCTCAAAAGTATAGAATTATAGGCCAACAAATAAATCTGAAGGCTGAGAGATTCAGTAGAGACAAATTAAATATTCAATCCAGCACATATTTATACCATGGAATTCACTATTGTAAAATGTAATACTACCCAACGTGAATTGGATTAAAGCCCAGATTAGACAATTAATGAAGGATAAATCTACTAATGGCTTCTAATTATGATAGATATATATGCTACTTCAAATATTGGGGACAGTTGTTTTCTGAACATCAGTTTCTGGGATAAGGACAAAATGATTATTTTGTCTTGGTTTGTGGGCTTCCCATTGCCTTCTGATTGAGCCCTGGAGCTGCATGCTGGACAGATGGACATATGATCTGATTCTTTACTGTTTTACAGCCTTTAAATCTCTTAGGCACAGTAAAAAATTAATTACTACCATTGTAGAAATCCATGTCAGAATTCAAACTCTGTTTAAGAAATCACTGTGGATTGTGGAATTTGGCAATTAAAACACCATTAACAAAAAAATCTAAACTTCTACAAGACTTAGTTGGATAAAAATTTTATAATTGTTTAAAATACCCATTTTACCAATTCATTTTCCATTTGGATTATTTCTTAGAAAATGAAAATGGAACCTTTATAGTCTGTACTAATGCTTTGATCTTATTCTTTATATAATCTGAGGAAGGAGAATTGTTTGATTTCCCTTGAATATATATTGCTATTTCAATTGACATGGGGTGAAATACAATTATGAGATATTATTGGACTCTAGAAATTTTCCAGTAGAATCATAAGAGCAGTAAATAGTAATTAACTAGAGTATCACAGGTGCTGCTGTACTAACTGGAGAGAAAATATACTTAAGTATATGGGATTCAGGCTCCCTTTATTATGCTATATTTGATTTGCAGGGAGAAATCTCTTTTATTCTTCTATTTGCCAGCATGAGTGAGGCAGTGGCTTTCTCAGAATGCTCCCCTCAGATACTCGTTCCATTTTGCCTCTATCTTGGCTTGTGCAAAGGAGTCCTTTGCTGAAATGCATAACAAGAAACACTAATAGAAGCTTTCACAAAGGAGCTTCTTATGAAAATGAAAGTATCGGAAGTACCTAATAAAGAGAGGAGATTCTTGAATGACAAAGTCTTTGAAGCTTAAACTACTCTACACAAATCATGCATTGCTGCTTGTGTGTCTGGTGGTAACCCAAGGCCAACTATGTGTTGTTTTATCATAAACAAATTAGTGTATGTGACATTTGCCATTTGGATGCATTTGAATACATAAATAGACGTGACCGTGAAGGTTTTATTACAACTTAAATTGTATATCAGAGAATGAATTGTTACCTAAATTGTCAGTGTGTGTGAAAGATCATGGAATAATAATAATGGCATATTATGCTTCAGTGGATGATGAAAATGAAAGATTCCCAGATGAGTTTTGGCAAAATTGCACAACATTCTCAATAAATGTGTTCTGGGAAAAAACATAGATGGGTGAATGAATGGATGGATGGGAATGAAACAAAGATGTACTTAAACTGTGAGTCAGCCATTCAGAGATCTAAGAATGAATCAGCAGTGTGACTGGCAGCTGCTTAGGAAAAGATACTATTTGTTTCACTAAGTGGTTTAAGTATGTTTATTCCTGTGTACACGTGGCAAAAACTTAAAGGCATGCTTGATTTGATTGTTTATGGTGAAAGATTAAGAGGATTAGTGAAGAATGCAAAGGTGATAAGAGTCTTGGTTAGGCAAGTAATTTTTTTGATAGTGTCAAGAATGGATCTTGACATAAGAGGGAAAATGAAAAAAATACCAGAAGTGAAAATACTGTGCACGTTTTGTATGAACAATGTTAAAAAATAATCCACTGAATGAATCGAAAGCAATGATAAGGCAAACTGTGACACCACACCCCCCCAAGGCAGGGGTACAAGGCAGTCCACTGTAATTTCCCCTTGTTCACCACCAGTCACCTGGCTAAACCCTTATCACCAGTTAACTGGCTTGCAGAAGTGGATCAGTGACCAAAATATGGTTCATCGAAGCCTACACATGGAATAAAGTTAAGAGTATAAGTATAAAAATTCAGAAAAATAATAGTAGTGAATAACACTTGAGTGCAAATAATGCACTCAATGTGCTAAATGGAACCGAACCCCAAAAAATGATCATGCTAAAATGAGATTTCATTGGCTCTACTTACCCTCAATTATGGTCTGACAGTTGGAAAAATGCCTTATTTTTCTCCTATACAAAGGAAAAATAAGAGGTGAATACAATAAGGTTAAGCATTTCAGAAGTGTTTGGCAACATCTGATTGAAAAGGTATATGAGGTGACAATGTCCACACGTTTTGAAGCACAGTTATGTAAAGTATGTGGTGTCCAAAATTTGTCTTTGAGGGTAGTTGTTTGCTTGCAGACATTTCATTATCCAACTAGATAACATCTTTAATGTTAGAAGGGAGTGGGGTTTTTTCTCTATTAATATATGTAACTTGCCCTGTCAGCTTTTGGTTTTCAGAAGATCATTGAGAAATGTATGAAAGTGAAGGGGAAGAAAGGTGTATTGTATCTTTATTCATTTAAAGATAGTACCGAATGTAATAAATAAATACATCTTTTTGTGAGCAATAATTTTGAAAAAAAGCAGAAATAGCTATGTATAAGCATGCTTCTACTCACCTAGTCATGTGGGATTGAGAGTTAGTATAATGTAAACATAAAACTAAATAATGCAGTGGGAATTGGCTACTTAAGTAAATACATGTATGATCAAACAAGGAAAGGCAGGGTCAGAAAAACAAGGGTGCTGAAGGAATGTGGACTTAATACAAAAGTGAGTGGCCAGTGTGAAAGAAATACATTGAAGTAGCTTGGTCAGATAAAAAGGACCAAACACAAAATAAATATATGAAGGAAGAATGTATGAATCAGAGAAAAGGAAAAAACCAAGCAAACTCTGTTTGAATTAAATTGATGAAATTCTCATGAACAAACAAAAGAAAATTGTATAAAGCTGCATGTGTAGTCAGAGCAGGCAAAGGGTGCTATGGAAAGATACAAAGTTGATAGATGTAAGAAATTGTGTCTTTTTAAAATTAGGTTTACATTTCCTTAAAAACAAATATCTTGTTTTTTCTGTTGCCCATTACTTCTGTCCTTTTTTCTAGCTTTGCATAATATAGTTTGCCCCAGAAGGGATTAATATGACATATATGAATGAATATGCATGCATACACACACACACACATACATACATACATACATACATACACACATTTTTCTTGTCAACGCTTTCATATTAATCTGCCCAGATGTAACTCCAACATCTGGAGTTTTCCAACAAAAGAGGCGTACCAAGCAGCGAGATGGGCAGTATATAAATTAATTAGATATATGATAGGTAGGTAGGTAGGTAGATAGATAGATAGATAGATAGATAGGTAGGTAGGTAGATAGATAGGCAGGCAGGCAGGCAGGCAGGCAGGCAGGCTGGCTTTAAATTGCAAATAAACCATGATACATTGAATTTTGGAGGAAGCTGTGGCCGTAAACTTAACTGCCTCCATTCATTTATCTATCCAATTAGACATTACTATGTATTTGCTTTTTGGGATGTATTAAGAAATGTAGTTTCTGAATCTGAATTTATGCTATATTGTCATATAAAAGAATTCATAGGCAAATATAATTTTTTTTACCCTTCTGCAGGAAATTTGTCATACATGAAATCCTCCTAAGGTTTAATGTTTCTGCATTTAAACAATTTAGGCTTTTGCTGCATGTTCAAGAATTCTTGAAAGTATTGAGTTTAGCTTACTAAATATAGGGCCAGAGCCTCCTTCCACCATTGCTCCAGAGCAAAAGATACCATTGCACAGAAAACCAGAGGAGAAGCCTCACCCTGGACAATGTGCCATTGTTCTCCTCTGTCTGCTATATATCCTTCGCCACTGAGGGGAGCGGTTCACAATTATGAATGCGCAATGCCACAATTCCCATTTGCACAATATCTATTTATCAATGCATTTGTACCCTGTATTACTGGGATGTTTATCCAATACTGAAGACATCCTTACAATAAACATATGAAATAGAAAGCAAAATTAATTCAATTAAAATTATCCACAATTATATTTCTTTTAAAACCAACATATTTCTTTTTAAAATTTAATAACCAGAGAATGCCAGGGAATAGCAATCATGTGGCCTGAAATGCAAAAATCAGATAACTACATTTTCTTGGGGGAAAAGATGAAGTAGATGAATGCTGTTTAGAAACTTGCTGATAACTGAGATTTGTTTTAGCTTTATTGTCAGTTCATCTTATGGTTCTTCTAAATATAATCCAAAATTAACAGTTCAGATTGTAAATCCTCTGTTATTTAAAGTTCCTCACAGTTGATATTTATTATATTCTAAAGTATTCTGCCCCCCCTCCCTTTTTTTTTTTTTGGTAAATAAATATTATAATCTACCCTGGGATTTTTTGTGTGTGTTAAAATAACATTCAGCTGTTAATGAAGGAAAATGATTTTTATTCCTGTTTTTTTCATCCAACTTGGTACAGGATCATTAAAGCTGAATCTAGCATACATTTATCTGGAAACAATTTTTAGTGAACTTAATAGGACTTTATTATGTGTAGATATGTATGAAACTTGAAACTTTAGTACAGCCTAAGACCAGCATTGTACAATACCATATGTATGTTCAAGATGTTAATACTGTATTGTCATACATGAATGCCTCCTACATTTTAGACTGCGCACCTGAAACTCATTTAAAAAACTCATTTTTTAAAAATGTCAATAAAATGCTTTGATGTTGATATCTTGGATTATGTATTTTTATGTTGATTTACTATATGTTACTTGCTAAGAATGGATTGCTTATAATTCCAAAATATATTGAATGTGACATATATTTCTTAATCAGGAAGTGGGTGAATGGCGCAGAATTATATTCTGAACTGCTTTTGTTTTTTGTCTGTTGTGATTAAAAGAGGTACTTTGCAGGAACCAAATGCATTAGGTATTTCTGGGTTATCGTAGTTTGGTTCATTGCATTCAATTAGAGTTGCTAGAATTTGATGTAACACTAGATAAACCATGTTCTGTTGTACTATACTAAACTGATCTTGCTTTGTGAACTCTTTCTTCACAGAAGCAGGAAGATTCAAATCCGGAATATTCCTCCACATTTACAGTGGGAGGTAAGGGATAAGATTAATTATTTTCTGCTATTTTCCCCAAATTATGTATAGGAATTATTTTTACTATTTCTCCATAACATTACGCAGGATATTATAGTAGACGTACAGAGGATGAAGTACTTATTGTAATTTGTATTGACTCAATGCCAGCAGCATATGCAAAAAATTAAAAGTTTGAAACCTTTAAGCTAAAATGGTCCATTGTGGTCAACACAGCAGTATTCTGATTTCAGGAACCTCTGGTAAGATCAGAACAGCTTTGGGACATTTCTGTAAAATCAAAGTAGCCCATTTAAAATAAAAGCCCATATAAAAACTGTATATGCCTCTATTTTATGTCCAGTAAGTAAGTGTTAAATGCTATTGTTCTAATACGCATATCAGAATAGGTGTTATGAGCATATCTTGTCATATTATCTCTACAGCTTTTGCTGCCTCTATTATTTTTTTATATAAGTGAGTTAATTCAGTCAGGATTAGGGTCCTGCAATTTAGTACATTTGAACCCATGTTCCTGTTGTTCTGTTTTAGTTTTGTTTCATATAGTAGGCTAACAGAATGTGACGTACAATTGGCATTTATATGTGATGAATGCTACTTCCAAATGTGCCTCAGTCACAGTGAGGTCTTAAATCCATCAGTTTCCAATGAGGCATCAAGTAGAGATGTTATAGTTCAGTGTTAGAGCACATGCCTTGCAGGGGTGAAATGCTACCAATTCAGGCTGGTTCGCCTGAATCGGTAGTAAAAAATGCTACTGGTTCACTGAACCGGTAGTAAAAAAAAAAGTTCCGATGATCAGCTGAGCGACACATAATCATTGGAACTTTTTTTTTTACTTAAAGCATTTTTTTACTACCGGTTCAGGCGAATAGGAAGTGAAAAAATGCTTTTAAAAAATGTAAAAAAAAAAGGCTCGGACGATCATGTGACACAACTGTGATCATCCGAGCCTTTTTTTTACTTTTTAAGAGCATTTTTTACTACCTATTCACCCGAACTGGTAGTAAAAAAATGCTTTAAAAAGGTTTTTAAAAAGGTTCCCAAGATCGTGCGCCACAACTGATTGCCCCCCAGCTGTTCTACTTACCTCCCCAAGCCTCCTTTTGGTGTGTACTGTGCATGCGCACGCAGTGTGCATTTGGTGCGAACTGCATGGCCAGAGAACCGGTAGCAAACCGGTTCAGATTTCACCACTGATACCTTGCATGGAAAAGATCCCAAGTTACATTTGTGTCCTCTCTAGGTTTTTCTAAAATTTGAGGAAGTGCAACACTAAACTAGATGGAACAATTATTTAACTGGAGACAAGGCCATTTGTTGCAGGAATCCTGTCACTAAATTTCAGGCTTTTAAAAAGCTGACCATAAGTGCAATTATGAAACACAGAGCAGTTTATAGATTAACCAGGTTGATTGCCTTGGTCTGCTTTCTTAAGTTGGCTGGGGTAATGAGAGCAGTGGGTCTTGTTTGGCCAGCCATAGCTTGAGAATGAAGTCTTAATGTATCTGGAAAGCATCAGTTTTTTGGGAAATGGATCTGTAGAGAGTTTGTGAGTGTAATTTGTGTCTTGTTGTTTCCTTAGTACTGTATATTGGAAAGATTTAATTAAACCAAAGAATGAGCCAGTATGATTAATTTCCATAGTTTTGGAGTCCTAAAATTATAAAAAGATACCTTCAGGTTGATATAGAAACTTTTGGTGATGGAACCTTTTGTATCAATAGTCTCAGTTGCAGGACTAGATTATTTTTCCACTCTGGGTATAGGAGTTGGCTGCAGGGATGACTACATGTGAGTGTTTGTTTTTCTTAGTCATCATTATCACAAATATGATGATGTTACTCATTAGCAGGACTGTTGTGCTGCTTTTATATAGAGGCCTATTGTGCTAGTAAAATGACTCGTTGGCAATAAAAATCGGGTGATTGAATTTCTGCTTTCAGGTATTGGCTGAAGGGGACAGCTTAAATGTTTAATTCTGGGAAAGGGGGTTGCCTGGCAATTTGTGTTGGGCAGTTGGGAAAGAACGAAGCATCTGTAATGGTGTCTTGCCAAGGTGATTATAGATGTATCTTTATTGAGCCACATTGTCTCTAATATTTGTTAGCATCTATTCCTGCTTAATATCCCCTAGGCCATGAATAAGTTTGATTTTATGCATCAGGATCCCCAGTTGTAAAATTATGTTTAAAAGATATCATATCGGACTTTGTCTGTGGGATTGGAAGTAATTTCAGCACAATTTGTGTAGCTGACTTAAAAGTAGAAACTTGTGTGCTTCTTTGCTAAATCGTTGGAATATCCCGATTACCTGAACCTGAAGCTGCTTTGGTGGTTGCTTTGTTTGCTGTAAATTTCTGTACCCTTTTTCCAAAGCATTCATTGTTCAGTGTGGTTGTAGAAAACCGCATTGGGCCTTAATTGAGCAATATCTTGACACTGCCTGGCAGATTTTCTGTCACTACTTTTTGTAATATAGAATAGCTTCTCTCAACTTGATGCCCTTCTAATAAATTGGAATGTGATTCCCACAAAAACTCAGTTTACAGTAATTGAACTCTAATGCATCTGGAGAGCCAGTTTGGGAAACAATTATTCAGACAATTCATATATTCAAACATACAGACATATATCTATATGTCTCGAGCTAAGGGAAGGCATAGCTTTGATTCTTATATTCTATGGAAGACTAGAAATTTGATTGGTTTGTTAGCCTAGCACAGTGCTTCTCAATTATTTTCTGTCATGCCCCCCTAGGAAGAAGAAAACATTTTCCGCGCCCCCCGCGCGACTGTAAATAGTATCATTATTAGAAAAAGGTCTGTTCTCCTTGAAAGGGAGGAGCATGCGCAGTCACATGTACTGGCTTAATGCTCACTATCGATGCAAATGTCAGCAGCGGTAGCCCGATTTCTTTAGCAAGTTTGATTAATTGGGGCAGCGTTATGTTTCACAGGAGAAGGTCATTGTCAGTCATTTGAGCATCAATTGGGCGCACATCCGTCGGGCAACAAAGTAAGTGTGGACAGACGTCCCACACTAAAGATGGCTCCGACAGGCTCGTGTCACAAGGGTTTTGGACAGCTAATCAGATGCCGAGGTCAAACACGCCCCCTTTTACGGAGCCTCGCACCCCCCCTGGGGGGCGCGCCCCACTATTTGAGAAGCACTGGCCTAGCATAAGGATTATATCTTTCAGCTCTAAGGCTGCACTAGACTTTGTGCGGAATAGAAAGACTTATATACTAAACTGAGGTGTGTGCAAGACCCATTTTTGAAGAAGATTCATAGGTTTTATGGAGTGAAATAGGTGTCTTTAATAAACATCAATTCCTTCCCCTCCCCAGCTAAGAAAGGTCAAATCATTGGTTCTGCTCATTATAGGGCAGTCACATACCGACCCCCCCCCAAGTCCTTTTTGTACCTAGTCTATCAACTGTATTTAATTCTCATAAAATATCATTGTAGGTTGGGAATTGATCTAGCTATTTATAAAACGCTTAGAGCAGGGCTGTCAAACTCTTAACACTCCAAACGTGGGCCAGATGTGTCATGCGCTGGCCATGCTCACACCTGGTTTAGCGAAGGGGGAAAAGTCCCGATATGTTACGTGGCGCTGCCGTGATGAGGTGAGTTTGACTCCCCTGTCTTAGAACTGTTATTTTATGAAAATCTTTTTTTTTCACTATATGAAACCAATGGGAAAACAAAGAGGAACAGAAAAGAAGTCCGGAAAATTATACCCTAAAAAATTATTTCAAATTGTTTTTATTACGTTCCTCTTATTCCTTATCCTTCATTAAAAATAGGCTAATTCAAAAGTTGATTTCAATCCTCTTAATCAAACAAGTATAACTTTCCATTCTGACTGCTAATAAAATTAAGTTGGAGTGAGTTGAAGAGAGAGCTGATTTGTGTTTTATTAACTTAATTTGAATGACAAGTTTTCAGGATTTTGTTACCTATATTTTATGTCTGATTTCTATTTCAGGTGCTAGATGGTCTTTTAGCTCAACATGGGACAGTAGAGAATGTAGAACAAGGTAAATAAATTTCTTACTGCTTTTTATTTTTATATAATTTAAAATGCTTTATTAACATTAAACATTCTTTAGAGACCAATGTCTGTATTGAATATCTGCTTTATAGTACTTGAAGATAATAAGTTTACTGTTGACCTTGTGATGTTTAAGGAGATTTTTAGTGAAGTATAAATGCTTAAACATTAACAAACAGGTTTTCTTGAAGTTCTAGGACTATTTATTCACCTTATTCAAAGGAGGAAGATCTAGGGCTACTTCCTGAATGGTTCATATCTCTTTAACCAGATCAAAGTTTACTTACTGTGACTGCAGTAAGGCAAACTTACTTCTTAATCATAGTTTAGTTCATTTTGTTACCATATATAAACTTCAAAAATGACTTAATTTAAGTAATTAAATCTTCTGGGACTCCAGCTGTGATATATCACGAAAAGATCTGAATATCATAATGTATGAGGACATAAGTGCTACTGTGTGGGCACTTGAAAATGTTCAATTAGCAGGAGATTCGCAGTAGTTGTCTCCAGGTTTTCTACAGGTTTCCAAGAGTCAGAAATCTTGTTAGCCTGCAATAAAACTATGGACTAAGCAATTTTTAGGTCACCTTAAAGAATTCTAACATTCCTTTATTAAAAAAAAACATTTAAAAAATGCTCAAATGGGAATTTTCTTATTGACGTTTTGATGACTGATAGGTGCATGATGAGGTAGCCAAGTTATTTCCACATTTCTGACCTTTGTCCATGATTCTAAATCAATTAATAAGTCAGGTGAGCATATAGGCACTGTTTAGAAGTGGGAAGGGAATTTCCAGCCTGTTAATTCTCTTTAGATGACTCAACATGGGTTACAGTAACTATAACAAAAAGGAGCTTGAACAGATGATTTGCTTGTTCAATGCCATTGGATCTAATTGTCCTGCATTTGTGTATATATGTATTTACTCATAGTTATTTGCTTCTGTTGAGAACGGATATCATCATCCTGTTCTGAGACTCAATTGTTTTCTTTGAAATATGAAAGCTTTCTTGAGGTTTTAAGTTGGTGTGAATGTAGATTTTCAGCATGATTGTTACTTGTCATGATTTCTTAACATTTAGAATATTGTCAAATTAAATGTCTTATTATAGATTACTTCTTCCTTGCTATTCAGGAAATGCTAGGTCAATGAACACAGTATTTTGTTACAGAAATGACCACTAACACTTCGTATTTTGAGCCTGCATATTTCATCAGTTTACGTATTGTAGCAAGAAACGCAAAGCTGTTTCTAATTAAAAGTATCTCTTTAAACCAGAAGATGACTGTAATGAAGGTACTAGTTCATAGAATTATTTAGATCATATCAATAATGGAAACTAGGTGTCTCTCAGGCTGTGTGCAGATGGATTCACTTCATCTTAGATACAGATTGTGGCATGCCATTTTATGAAAATGTGCAATACCAAACCTCACTCCAATTTGAATTCTACTTCCCATATCATATGAACTAAATAAATGACAATAGAATGATAATGTGTTCTAATTTTGTCAAGTTCACATGATTTAGTAAAAAAATTCAACCAGTTTCAGAATTTATTTTCAGTTGATCCAAATATGAAAATTCTAATTTTTGTACTCAGTTTTCCCTATATAAAATATTATTCTATGCCATATTCTCTAATTTACTTTAAAGCAATCTTAACCTGGAATCACATCTCTAAAATGGCAGAAATATACTATCAGAAGGATAGATATCTTCTAAGTAGCCTATTGTGAGCCGTATTGGGGTGGCGGTTTAAGCACTGGACTAGAAAACAGAAAACCTTGAGTTCTAGTCCCATTTTAGGCATGAAGCCAACTGCGTGACCTTGGGCCAGTCACACACAGTTTCAGCACCAGGAAGGAGGCAATGGCAAATCATTTCTGAAGTCTTGCCAAGAAAGCTTCGGACTTGTCCAATCAGCTACCAAGAATCAGCTTTGATTCAAAGTCAGCAAAAAAAATATCTGCTTACTAATTTGAGATGTGCAGACTTCACTAGTTTGCTTTAAAAAGTTGGCCACACTAATATTTGCCCTATTCCTGTTTTCTTGGATTGAAAATCTGCACAATTTGTATTTTCTTGTTCAGCTGCTATTAACTTTGTCTTTGTACAAGGCTCTACAAAAATGTTTGTTCTGATGTTATTTAATAAAATACACCTTTCTAAAAATTTTCCCAGATGGTTACCACACAAGTATATTTCTTTTGTTTTTGTTTCTTAGTTAACACAGAATCAGAGACAGCAGTTGTCAACGTTACATATGCAACAAAAGAAGAAGCAAAAGTGTAAGTGGCTATGAGTGTTTCAGTTGCATTTTCCACCTCTCCCGGTCTTTGCCGTTTTAGTTTATTCTCTTGGCAGGTTCTCTTAAATTTTCTTTCTGAATTTACAAGTTTAAAAAGTGACACTGAATACCCCTGCTCAGTGGTGGGATTCAAGTAATTTAATGACCGGTTCTCTGCCCTAATGATTTCTTCCAACAACCAGTTTGCCAAACTGCTCAGAAAGTTAACAACTGGTTCTCCCGAAGGGTTGCGAACTGGCTGAATCCCACCACTGCCCCTGTTGCTGTCATGCCATAAATTTCAATCTGTTGCTGTCTCAATTTTCTGCTGAGTCAGAGCTGATACTAATCAGCTAATGATCTTTGATTTTGAGAGCAGTGCAGAATAAATATTATCAGATTGGAGTGCCATGTATGAGATGTTAAATACTTCTTAAAGCACTACTTGAAAAAAGGAATTCTGTGCCAAGGAAAGGATTGGCGAATACATTCCCATGTGGATCCACAGAAGAATAATGAGCAACCTTGGTTTGTGTCCTACTTATGAAATCGTACAACCAGAAATTTGGGTCACCATGTCTAACTCTGCTCAATGCAGGCATCTCAATTGAAGTACACTTGACAGATTTTTGTCTAGCCTCCAGTTCAACATACCCAGTAAAATGGAGTCTGCAACCTTTCTAAGCAATTGATTCCGCTGTTAAACTGCTCTTTCATAGGATTTTTTTCTTAAAACTCAGTTGGAATCTGCTTTCTTGAAGCGTAAATCTTTTTTTCTGCATTTAGAATAATAGAGAACATGTCTTGATCTTTTTCTGAGTGACATCCTTCCAGCTATCTAAAGAATGCCATCATATCTCCTCACTCTTCTTTCTCAAAGCTAAGCGTTCCCAGTCTTCAATCTCTGTTTATAGGACTTTGATGACTAATCCTTGATCATCTTCATTGTCATTCTTGGAGTCTATCCAGTTTGTCTGAAACATTCAATCATAGTTCTGATTTATCTAATAAACATTCAGCTTCTCTCATTCAACTGAAATTGGCTTCATTTCATATGCTACAGCTTATTTTCTAAGTAACTCTACCAGTGGTGGGTTGCCCCCGGTTTTGACCGGTTCTCAAGAACCAATAGTAAAACCGGAGGGAGGCCCAACCCACCGCCCTGGATGTCATCATCAGCGATCTGCGCATGCACAGAAGGTTCTGTGCATGCACAGAATCAAGGCGCGTGAGCGAAGCAAGCACGCGCAATCCCATTGCGAACCAGTAGTAAAGGTAAGTAGAACCCACCCCTGAACTATACTCAGAATTATGGCGCAAATTCCATTGAAACCACTGGAGCAAACCATTTATTTAACATACCATTGTGTCTGCCATGAGATCCCAGTGGTTTAGAATCATAAATCAATAATTAAAAGATCTATTATGAGATTATCAATAATTAATTAAATGATGTTGAAATAATATCACAAAACAATGTAATAACATGATAAAACAATCATAATAAATAATATTTGATATTAACCATTAGATGCTCCCTGGAAGTATCTTCCAGAAAATAGTAGATGTAGCAAGCCCTGGTGTTAAAGCCTGGTGGATCCATAAGGTTGGGTCTCCCGCTGAAAAGTAAAAATCCTGAATTTCACCCAGTAACTTAGGAGCAACTAGTGTGAAATGGGCGTTGGTCCTACCTGATACGCCCTTTCTCGACCAGGCGCCCACGGCAGTCACGATTGGTACAGGCACGTCTGGGATCCATGTGACCGAGCCTCCTAGAATTTTTGCGCCGCCCCTTCCTTCATCTGCCCAGTTTTGAGGCAAGGGCGTCCAGGAGGCTGGAGTGTCTGTAGAGATATAAACGTAAAGGTAAAAGAACTCCCACCCACCGCAACCCAGGTACGGCCGAATGGGTGGGGCTGACTGCCGTGGGCGCCTGGTCGAGAAAGGGCATATCAGGTAGGACCAACGCCCATTCTCCGACTCTAGCGCCCACGGCAGTCACGATTGGGACATACCAAAGCTAGATGTCTCCGTGGGAGGGAAGCGGCCGGACCTGCTGTAGGACCCGTCTGCCGAAGGCTGCATCCGCTGAAGCGTAGGCGTCCAGCCGGTAATGCCGGATGAAGGGTGTAACGGAAGACCAGGTGGCCGCCCGGCAGACCTCATCCACCGGAGCCTGGGTAGACCACGCCGCCGAGGTGGCCGCGCTCCGGGTGGAGTGCGCAGTGATGTTGCGAGGGACCGGCAGAGAGTGAGATTCATAGGCCAACGCTATTGTGGCCCGGATCCAATGTCCAATCGTAACGGAGGAAGCACGGGTGCCCATTGACGATGGGTGGAATGAAAGGAATAGTGCCTCGGTCTTTCGAAAGGAAGCAGACCGGGCAAGGTAGATCCTTAGAGCCCGGCGCACATCCAATTTATGCCACAAATATTCCTGACGGTGTCGAGGCGAAGGACAAAAATCCGGGAGCGAAAGCTCCTGAGCCCTATGAAAGATGGAATTTATCTTCAGGACGAAGGCCGGGTCCAGGCGAAGGACCACCCTGTCTGCGTGGAAAATGCAGAGATCGGATCGCACGGACAGGGCGGCCAACTCCGATATCCGGCGAGCAGAGGTGATTGCGACCAGGAATGATGCCTTCAGGGACAAGAATTTTAGACCGACCTCCCGCAGGAGTTCGAAGGGAGGCCCCGTAAGGGCCATCAGGACTCTGTTAAGGTCCCACGTAGGAAACCGGTGTATAGTCGGAGGCCGGAGGTTGGTGGCGCCCCTCAGAAATGACCGAATGAGAGGGTCACTCGCGAGGGAAGCTGTTGATCCGCATGCGAGAACGGAGGACAGGGCGGCAACCTGTCGACGGAGGGTGTTGGGAGACAGTCCCGCCGCGAAACCATCGTGGAGGAAGCCGATGAGTTGGGCAATGGAAGCCTTAGTGGGGTCCGTATCATGCGCCCGACACCAACTGTCAAAGGATCTCCAAGTAGAGTCATAGATTCGAAGGGTGGACGGACGACGAGCCGCCTGTATGACCTCAATGGCGGCGGACGGAACAGAGGCCCTGGTCAAGAGGAGCCGCTTAACCGCCAGGCGGCCAGCTGGAAGGACTGGGGGTCCGGGTGGTAGAGCGTGCCCTGCTGCAAGGAGGTCCTGCTGTCGGGAATCCGCCAAGGAGGAGCTAAGGACAGGGACACTAGGTCCGCAAACCAGGGCCTGCGTGGCCAGTGAGGGGCCAGGAGGATGACCTCTGCCTTCTCCTGGATGATCTTCCGCACTACCCTGGGGATGAGGGGTAGGGGTGGGAAGGCGTAAAGGAGCTGTCCCGGAGGCCAAGGGCTGCGAAGAGCGTCCACCGCCTCCGCTCCCGGGGAGGGGAAGCGAGCGAAGAAGCGGGGTAAGAGGTGATTGTGGCATGAGGCAAAAAGGTCCACCGAGGGTTCTCCAAAGCGGGCGACGAGCTCCTGGAACAGGAGAGGGGGAAGACTCCACTCGGCTGGGTCGATTAGGTTGCGGCTGAGGGCATCTGCCCGGGTGTTCGCTGACCCCGAAATGTGTTCCGCCCGGAGTGACGACAAATGGGCTTCCGCCCATAGGCCCAAACGGAGCGATTCTCGCATGAGGGTCCGAGAGCGGGTCCCCCCCTGCTTGTTGACATGTGCTTTGGCCGAGACGTTGTCCGTGAGGACCAATACATCCCGGCCCTGGACCTGAGGCAGGAAGCTTAACAGTGCCAGGTAAATGGCCCTCAATTCCAGGATGTTGATGCTGAGGGACCGTTCCGTTGGTGACCACTGACCCTGGGATATGAGGGAGTCCAAGTGGGCGCCCCACCCAGATAGGCTGGCATCCGTTGTGAGAACAATCCTTTGCACATCGCCGAACGAAGAGCCCCGGGATACGGCTAGTGACGTCCACCAACTGAGAGAGTCGGCCACTCTTGCCGACAGAGGAATCCTCAGAGTCAAGGAGGAGGAGGGCGTCCGTTGGTGCGGGAGGAGGAGCCACTGGAGCTCCCTGCTGTGAAGGCGAGACCACGGCACGATGTCATAAGTCGAAACCATTTTACCGAACAGGCTGGAAAGAGCCCGGAGGGAGGCGGAGTCACGCCTCCTGACGTGGGCCGCCATACTGGAGAGGCTCTCCTGTCGGTCTTGCGATAGGGACACCTGCAGGTTCTCGGAATCTATGACAGCACCTAAGTGCTGGATGCGGGTGGATGGGGAGACATGGCTTTTGGCCCAATTAACTGAAAAACCATGTCCCTGCAAGATGGACACCACTGAAGAAAGATCCCTGCTGGCCTGAGCAGGGGTGCGGGAAAGGATGAGGATGTCATCCAAATAAAATAGGGCCCTAATAGGAATGGAGCTAATATGAGCCATCAGGGAGGCCATAATTTTGGAGAATACCCTGGGGGCCGAGGAAAGGCCAAAAGGTAAGGCAGCATATTGGAAATGCTTGCCGCGATAGGCAAACCTAAGGAATTGACGATGGCCGGGGAGGATGGGGATGTGAAGGTAGGCCTCGGTGAGGTCAATGGATGACATCAGGTCACCCTGGCGAATGCAGAGCAAGATGGTATGAAGCGACTGCATTTTAAAATGGCGGTAGATGACCCGCCTGTTCAGCGACTTTAAGTCAAGTATGGCCCTCCAACCGCCCGAGGATTTGGGAACAAGGAACAAACAGGAGTAAAATCCCCGGCCATGCTGAGAAGGGGGAACCGGTTCAATGGCCCTGATAGCCAGGAGGTGGGAGATGGCCTGGTCCATCAGGATCCGTCGGGACGGGTCCCGGGAGACGGGGCAACAGAGGAAGAGGTTGGGAGGGGAGGAGGTGAACTCAATGGAAAGGCCAAACCTAATGGTATCCCTAACCCAGGAGTCAGAAACAACTTGATCCCATTGATCAGCGAAAAGGGATAAGCGACCGCCGATCAGGGAGTCAGGCAGGTCGTTAGCGAGACCGCCTGAAGGGACGACCCCTCCCCCCTCAAAAGGGCCGCTTAGGGGGAAAGCGGGATCCCTGTCTGACCTGGCTGTCGTGCATCTGAGGAGCTCTAGAGTGGAAGGGACGCTGCTGGCGATGTTGGGTGTAGGCAGACTCTGAGCCTCGAAAGGAAGAGGTACGAAAGGACCCCTGCTGACGGTAGTCCGATCGGCGGGAGAGAGGGGGAAGAATCTTACGGTGGTCCCTAGTTTCAACCAGGAGAGGATCCAACTGCGAACCAAACAGCTTGTCCCCGGAGTAAGCCGAAGATGCGAGTCTCCATTTGTTCCTGGCATCCGCCTGCCAATTGCGGAGCCAAAGGAGTCGTCGAGACGTTACGGAGGTACCAATAGCCTTGGCGGAAAATCGCGCCGCGTTGAGAGTAGCGTCAGCGGAGAATTCAACAGCCGCCAGGATTTTATTGATATCCTGATGGGAGCGTTGATCAGTCGGGGCGATCCGTTCCTGGAGCTGGCGCAGCCACAGGATGGTAGCCCTGTTGAAAAAAGACGCTGCCGAGGATGCTTGGACAGCCCATGCTGAGGCCTGATGTCCCTTGATCAGGGTTCGCTCAGCTTTCTTTTCCTCCGGTCGCAAGAATTCCTCTGACGGTCCGGCCAGAGGAGAAGAGGAGTAGAGACCTACCACCGGGGGATCTACTGCAGGTATCTGCAACAGGTGAGAAAAATCCGATGCCATGTTGTAGAACCTCCTGTCCAGAGAATTTGGGACAGGACCGTTGCTGGGGAAGGACCACTGTCGCCGCACTACATCGGAAAACAATTTGGGTGCAGGAACGACGTCCGATGAGATCGTGGGTTCCTGGAACAAAGCTGTAGTGGGATCTGCCAGAGCAGGAGTGGTCTCTGCGCCAGAAGAGATGCCCCCCAGGCGAGTGGTAATTTGCGCCTTGTGGAGAAGAGAGCGAAACATATGAGGCTTGAAAAGGCCCACAAAGGCCGGTTGATCTGGCTCGAGCCCCTCATCCTCAGAAAGATCGTTTTCAGGAGCGATTTCTCCTTCAGAAAGTGAATCCTGGCTGTCAGAAACCTGGTCTTCGGCTTCCGTCAAGGATAGCACGGGCTGGTGCCGAGAGCGAGGGTGCAACTGCTGGTGTTGTGCAGAAGAAGATGCAGGGTGTTGCTGTAGGCCCTGGGCAATGCCCCGTTGAATCACCTCTGAAATGAGGTCAGCCAAGGAAAGCTGCATGTCAGGGGCCAGTTGGTTAGCCAGAGGAGCTCCCGCAGGTGGCACGGAAGGAGAAGGTTGTTCAATAGCAGCGGGCGATGGAGGCCTCTGAGCCTGTGCCTGGGATTCCTCGGGAGTAGCAGGAAAGACTGAATCCACATCCACATTCCGAGGAGTGTCCCCGTTAAGAGACCTGTCTGGTGATAAGGCTGACGACGAAGCCTGCTGCACCGAGGTAGAAATGGAGCCATGGGGGGGTGCGATGGGAGGTGAAATAACAGCAGGGCAAGCCTCCTTAAGCGTCTTGGACTGAGCCCTATTAAAGGCCTTGTCCATAGCCTTTTGACGCCTGTGGTCCGCCTTGGTGAGGGAAGAACCCTTAGGCTGGGAAGGGTCTCTATGAATAGAGCTGGAGCGCTTGGGCCCAGAGGAAGGACCCTCTCCTGCATCCTCGTCGTGGCGCCGTTTGCCTTTTGAATGCGAACGGGCCGATTTATGGGCGGGAACGGTCGCCATCTTGGGAGGGAAAAGGGCACGCTGCAGCCGCTAGCCGGGCGAAGTGGAGGAGGCTGGAAACTAGCAAGGGCTAACCCAGTACCTGCTAATGGTGGCCGCTGCCGGGATCGGACAAAAGGGGCAGGCCCTGTGGTCTCGCTAACCGTCCGGTTAAAGTGCGAGAAATAGGCGCGGAATGGTCCTCGCGCCTCTCAGCTGTTCAGCGGGGAAGCGCAGCAGCAACCTTCAACCACAATCTGAGATTCGGGCGGGAAGGCAGGGCTCAGCGCGGCAGGGACAAGCCCGTGCGCGCGATCGAAGGGAAACTGTCAGCCGACAGTCCCTGCCGCTCGGCGGCCCTCAGCGGAGTCAGGCGAAAAGCCCTTCACGCTGGAAAGCGAAGATGGTAAACGCTTAACCAGGAAAGGACTGCTCAAGAGCAATACGTGAGGGAGAAAAACTACAGACACGTCTGACAGGATCAGACCGAGCCGAAAAACTGGGCAGATGAAGGAAGGGGCGGCGCAAAAATTCTAGGAGGCTCGGTCACATGGATCCCAGACATGCCTGTACCAATCGTGACTGCCGTGGGCGCTAGAGTCGGAGAATGCAAGTGTAACATGTTACTAGTAACCAGTATCTGCCATTAAACAAGCCACCATATTTTGTATCAAATGTATCTTCAAGGTGGTCTTCAAAGGTAGCCCCGGTAGATAATATGGCAGTAGTCCAGCTATGCTAATCCAGTAGTCCAGCTATAATATCCATCTGAGGACATTAGCTGCTATTTCGGAATACTCAGGGCTGCTACTACCTAGTATAATAGCCAAGCCTGACCATCCAGCAGTGTCTATGAAGCTAGAAGAATCTCTAAGTCATGGA
Organism: Ptyas mucosa; assembly: GCA_012654045.1. Classification (NCBI taxonomy): domain Eukaryota; kingdom Metazoa; phylum Chordata; class Lepidosauria; order Squamata; family Colubridae; genus Ptyas; species Ptyas mucosa. The sequence continues at coordinate 16,558,767 of WNWU01000032.1, read as the reverse complement.
CCTGTTCCCTTAGGGCTTTTCCCTCAAGAGACAACACTGGAGTTGACAAGAATCTCAATAAACAATCAGTAATGCTATCTTGGTTGGATTTAATTTCAGACCATTCCATTCCATCCAGAATCTACAATGTCCAGACATTAAAATAAGACTGCCATGCTTCAGTGGAACTATTTAGCAGATAGGTGGAAAATTCCATAACTGGAATCCATCCAGTTATGAAGCACTTGGGGTGGACCATTCTAATTGTCGGTTAGCCTTGCAGAAGTCCCAGGTAACAGTCTAACAGTCATTATCATATGGACAGAGTTAATTTCATCAAGGAAGAGGGCTTGCCCTGCTTATCCAGATCATCCCATAGTTGTTTAGAGGCAAAGATGAGGTTCAGCATGTTAAATCAGAGATTACTGGGATGACCCCATGCTTGCCATGAAGGTCATGAAATCCTGAACTTACCAGACTGAAATCCAAGAGCATGAAAATTAACGTCCTCAGACACAGAAATTTGGGGGATTCCAACATCAGCCCTGATATTAGATAAAGCACATATAGGTTCTTCATCTTGCCCCTACAGTCCACTTTAACACAGAAATACAATATCCTACCACTGCAAAAACAGAGTACCTTATTGCATGTGTGATATCTTTATAGATCTCACACAAACACACCAGCTATCAAGTCTACTGTAGGACCTCAAGCCTAGGAAGGCAGATCTCAGGGTGATAAATAGTAGTTGACCTAGTCCAAAGTTTCAATAATACAAGTCCATCCATTCATCAACTGTTAAACTGAATAACAAGCTCCTTTTACAGACTGACTTGGCGTTTACCTTCAGCAATTTTAGGCTGAGATCTCCAGTAATTTGACAACCAGGTCTTGGGTTCAGAGCCAATGAGCCAGAAATTGAAATCAACATCAAATTATCAATTATCAATTATCAATTATCAATCAGTTGGTCTCCTCCGGGTCCCATCGGCTAAACAGTGCCAGCTGGTGGGCCCACAGGGGAGGGCCTTCTCTGTGGCCACCCCAGCTCTCTGGAACCAGTTACCTCCTGAGATCCGGCCCATCCCCACCCTATTGGCCTTCCGAAAAGCGGTGAAGACCTGGCTTTTCTGGCAGGCCTGGGGCCATTGATCTCGCTGTTGCGATCTGGCGAGATCTGGCCATGAATGGTGTGAATGGATTTTAATTGTTTTTAATGTTTTAATTTTTAATGTTTTTATATATGGTTTTTAAATGCATTGTAAGCTACCTTGAGTCTTCGGAGAAAGGCGGCATACAAGTTGAACAAATAATAATAAATAATAATAATTCCTCTTTGCCAGGAATAGCACACTTGCCTCATCTCCCTAGGTTCACTACAGCTGTGATTGTCTTGGCAGATTCAGTGTTAAATCCATTCCCTGCATTCCCAAGGGAAAATAGCCACCTCACAATCTCACCAATTAACTGGGTGGCCAACAATCTGGTGATCTATTTGACCCTTTCTCACTCATTGTTCCACGTGTCCTCTTTTCATTCTAGTCTCTAAAAATCACAACATTAGGAAAGGCCAAACCATAGCAACCTCTCACAGTGCCCACCGCTCAAGGGCCTCATGTATGGCCTACATTTTTACTTTAGATTAGGCAACCTTCAGACTTTTAGAAAGCCAAACAAATCTAGAGTCCAACTTGCACCCCTTGAGCTCCTTCTTCACAATTGATACAACCAACCTTGGGGTACTGATGTTACTGGAGGCTCCCAGTCAGGTGTGAATCAAGGCCTCACATTCTGGACATTCATGTTAGATCAGCCCCTACTCGGCTGCTAGACTGACCTCTGTCTGCCTTCTGTGGTGCCAACTTTAACCTTAGCTCCAGCCAAATGGAGCAATGGCAGCTATAGAATTGCATCCTGTCACTGCAGCCTCCATTGCCATTCTAGATCTAAGCATAGCTCACATGTCAGTTCCTGAGCTTCATTTCATTTTGCTACCACACCAGAGAGCTGACTCAGCTGGCAGTCAGCCTTTTTAACAACCAGCAGACAAGATGACCTTCCAGGTTAGCAAATCCTTCAGAGAAAGAAATCTGTCTCCATTTCTTCATGGCTTCCAAAATACTCCAACAAAAGAGAGCCATTCATTTCCACAATCATTTCAGCCATTGCTTGTTTATATCGTATCTCTAAATCCCTTACTATTTGTTCAAAATATTATTGCCCTGTCACCTAACATCCTAAAATAATACACCCCTTATAATTAAAAATCAGTAGCATTTAATCATAACTATCATGTAGCTGGATGTAAGCCAAACATTTATTTCTGCTGATTCCTAATAATTCTTGGAATATATTTGATTTCATAAATTATAAGCAGTCATTCCACACAGTTCCTGCTCTGTAACACAATATTGTTGAATCATTTGCAAATGGCATTCAGGCATTAACAAAATGTATTTGGTTAATCTGTGCTTTAAAAAAATACATAAACAGTTTTAAGGTAACTATGGAAAACCATTCAGTGCAATTGAGGGGAATTATTTAATATATCTAATTTCTGCAGTGATTTGACAAACAGGATCCACGTTCAAAGACAGTGGGTGTCTAGAATAGCTTATCTTGTGTCGTGCCCTGCCTTCTAATCAAGATGTATTACTTGTTTTTTTTGAAATATTAATAACTTGTATCAGCAATGATACAAAGTATCAACTATTTTTATTAGAATCTTATTTTCTATGTTGTTTTGTAAATGCAATATATATCTGTGCCTCTTTTGCTTTACGTAGAGGTCTTTCACCAAATCACTCGCCTCAATGTGTCACTGCCTTTTCAGCATGTAATATTTTGAAAGAACTAAACTGCAGTCTGTACTCTTGATTTCATAATTAAAGAATTTTGATTAATGTATCTTTAAAAATAGATGACAGAAGGATCTTTGTTTTGTCAGTGAAGTGAAAGTCTCTGAACCAAATGGCTGAAGATAGTCTGAACATTACCAGATTTTTCCATTTTAAGACAGGGCTGGGCAACTGCCATTCAGAATAAAGACTTAAACCTGCTTCCTGCGTGGGCATATAGAAAAATGTTGGGGTGGGACTTAAGGCAACAAGACTTGGTTCTTTCCCTAGTGCCCTCCTGCTCACTTTCATTCTCTGTGCAAGATGAAAAGAGAGAAGCAGTGAGATCTTAACTGCTTTTTTTATTTCTTTATTCAAGTGGTAGGCCATCTAACCCTGTATCTAGACAGCCTATAATAAAAACACTAATAAAATATAGAAAATACAAATAAGAAATCCCAAATATCTGGGGGAGGGGGGGAAAACTATTCTAACCACAACTGAAAGAAGAAATACAGAAGCTCCACCATCCTTCAACCAGGTTCTGGAGATAGAACCATGTCTTCAAAGTTCTTTTAAACAGTCAGTATGGGAGCCAGATAAATTCCAGAACGAATAGTATTCCAGGGGGCAGATGCTGCAATTGAGATTTGCTATTGGTCATACAGTATGAAGTGGGGAGTCTGTACTTCCTATGTTGTTCTGCATGAATTGCTTGAGCAAAATGTGGAATGACCAAAATATAGATGCCACTTGGTGATAGAAACTATAATGCCTGCAAAGGCTATTATTGCTTGATCTCAACACCTTTTATCTTCCTCTGTAAGGTAAGTGCTCCATTTGGGAGGTAAGAGACATGGATTGGGGAAATGGAGTCTCATTCAAGTCTCTATGATCCAGATCAGGGTTGTAAGCATGAAGTTTTATGCAGGGTGGTTTAAAGCACCCTGTTATTAACATCTATTAACATCTGCTGCTTGCAATTACTGCAAGTTCGAATCCCACCAGGCTCAAGGTTGACTCAGCCTTCCATCCTTTCTAAGGTGGGTAAAATGAGGACCCAGATTGTGGGGGCAATAAACTGACTTTATATAAATATACAAAAGTATGAAGGCTATTGCTTAACGCACTGTAAGCTGCCCTGAGTCTCCGGAGAAGGACAGCATATAAATCAAATTTTTAAAAAAAGTTTTACATACCTGCTTCAAAGAAATGTGCAGGCCCAATCTACTTGTGATGGTTTTTTCTATATGTGACAATTCTGTACTTTCAAAGCACAAGGCAGCCAAACTAAGGCAGGATTATAATTATAAACATCAAAATGCCATTTGCCAGTAAATAGAAAATATTGGCTCCTAATAGATACCTACTTTTGCGATCATATGCTCACATATAATATTTAGATATTCCGAGATAATTTAAATTTTTGTTCTGATTTTGAATGTTCAATATTTCAAAATTCCTCTTGTGTTTTATCATGGTATTTGTGATTTCCAAAAGGTGAAATCAACCATTAGAATTGAGATATGCATTCATACATTAGGAATGTCATATACCTCTATTTTAGTAAGCATATTGAAATAAAACATCTCAATGTTAGTTCTCTAAGTCTGATAATATCCTCAGTGATCTGTTGTATTGGTGGTAGTACAAATGCCATCTAGGGAACTAAGAATGTTATTGGCATGATTTTCTTTCAAAAAACATTCTCCAAACTATTAATTCCCATAATTATTTGAGATATATGGATGGATGGTGATTATGGACCTTCATATGCAGGTGCCACATGTTGAGGCCGGTTGTGACAGAGGCTGGTGTGTTGAAGTAAATATTTCTTGTAATTATTTTCCCCACTCCTTTCTTTGTATTTCTAGAGCAATTGAGAAGCTTAGTGGTCACCAGTTTGAGAACTATTCCTTCAAGATTTCCTACATCCCAGACGACGAGGTGAGCTCCCCTCAGCCTACCCAGAGATCCCGGCGTGGGGGCCACTCTTCCAGAGAGCAGGGCCCCTCCCCTGGGGGCTCCTCGCAGCCCAAACAGCTCGATTTCCCTCTACGGATCCTGGTCCCCACACAATTTGTTGGTGCAATCATAGGAAAGGAGGGCTTGACCATAAAGAACCTTACTAAGCAAACCCAGTCCAAGTAAGTATCACAGATGGTTTAATTTCCTTCTATAAGGGTTCTGTTTGTAGCTTCGTGTCTTTAGCTTGTGATCTTTGGACCGAATGCTGAACTGTGAGCTCATCTGTGCATTACATAGCAAAAGCTTGTTACCTTGTGTAAAACCCTTTTTAACTCACTATTGATGTGTTTTGTACAAATTCTTAGGAATGTTTTAATAGGTACTGTAGTCCTGTTAATGTTTAACTGTCAGTTTCACTCATCTTGTTTTTCAAAATTATGGGCAGGTTCTACTCATCTGTTCTAAGATATTACTGTAACCCAGCATGTTTTCCCCATTCCAGATTTTTTTTCCTGCTTCTTTTCAGCCACCTCTGGATGATTTCTACTATTCAAAGAGAAATATTTTCAGCCAACTGATGAGATTAAAAATATGTTTCTCATTTTGTCATAAATAGTATAAATCATTGTGGAATTACTATTTGATCTTCATCTCAATGTTAGCTCTCTAATTAAGTCTAATAATATCTTCAGTGATCTGTTGGAGGCATGAGCTTGGAAGTTACTTTCTTATCTGTATTTAAATATTATGTATATTTACCTCCAGAACCACTAGAAACATCTTGCACTATGATTCTTGGTATTTTACTGAAGGCAAATTGTATATCAGCCTGCATGAAATAAGAATGCCATTTATTTACTTAATATTTGTAGGCCACCCTTAAAAGAAAACCTTCCCAAGCTCACCTATTGAGTAGAGCAAGGAGAAATTGCAATCACTGTATTCTGTAATGCTTGGTATCTCAGACTACAATGGTTACATATATAGTACTGTTCCGATTATTAATTGAAACTTTGTATCATTTTCCTGGATAATTATTTTCCTAAAAATACTGTGAATGATACTGTAGCTAAAGAGTATAGATGACTTTTTATTCATTTTCTGTTGTTTTTACTATTTCACAAAAAGAATTTGGGCCTAGACCGCAGGATTGTGCCCATTCTCGCCTTTTGACATTTATTCCACTTTCAAAATAAATACAACATTTTTGATACGGTTTGCCTGGAGCCAATGCAACATGTTGGTCTAGTGTTTTTAGAACCAAACTATATGATGATGCCTAGAGTTGCTTAGACTTAGAGATATTGGTCCATATATCTTTAGGCTTCCTGCAAGTGGTCGCATCTATCTATCATAATTGTAATTGTAACTATAAATGCTTGCTGAATGGATATGTTTCTGTCCATTCTTTCTGTATATAGCCTCAACATACCTACTCTGTCAGCTAAATTCCATCAAAGAGGCCTGTTTAGAAGGCTAGGTGTATTTGGAGATAGTTGCAAATTCAAAGATTTCTCTCTTCCCCTTTATATCTTTCTTATTCTCTGCCTCTTTGTAATCTCCAATTTTTCTCTTTCTTCTATCAATATTGTTCCCTTCTCTATGAAAATTTTGATACTAGTACTAAATGAAGGCCAATTCAGAAAAAAATGAATGGCATTTTTAATTGTTCACTCTGGCAATCTCTTTCCTGTCAAATTGTTCTCATGCAGAGTCAGATAGTTGGGCCTGTTTCCTTAAGGTCTTGATTGGCAGAAATGCATGGCAGTGCAAAGAACTGAGGGTGAAGATTTGTTCTCCGAGCTTGTGAGTTGGTTTCCGAACATTTCGTTACCAGACTAGGTAAAATCTTCAGTGGAGTTTCCATCCCCTAAAGTCTGCTGAAAATGTTACCTACCCTGGTAACGAAACGTTCAGAAACCAACCCAAAAGCTAAGCTCAGAGAACAAACCTTCACCCTCATCCTACATCCGAGCTACAGATATTCACCACTATTGCAAGTGCAAAGAACTGCCTAAACTGCATGATGAGTTATTGGTCATAGACAATCAGCCATGGGAGACAATCAATTCTATATGTTTACATGCATTGGCCTCTCTCAGAAGCCTTACAAGATCTTCCTTTTTTTTCTGTTCTGAAAGGTCACTTACACTTAATATTAATGCTTGGCTTCTTAGTACATGTAAATTGTGTTAATATTAGGAAAGCATGTGTTGTTAAAGTCAGTAAATGCCTGAGAAGGCCACCCACACATTTGACAAAGGACAAAAGACCTTTGGTGTGCTTGTGTCCTGGCTAGTCTTGAATTAAAGTATAGGGGAGGTTCCTATCTTTTCTCTGATTTCTATTAAAGAGGTACGTTTTATAAATGATGTCACTAGAAAGGGGGAAATCTCATTTTAGCTCCTGTAGAGATGGTTAGATTTGAGTGTCTCATTCAGACACAAATAGCTGTGTATTCTTTAACTTTATTTACACAAGGCTCCATTTAAACAAATTACTTTCTGAACTTGAGAAAAGAGCAAGCTTTTATGGACAATGGATGCAAAGTAGCAAATGCTATTCAAATATAATAATAAAGTACAATTTGTCATGAATCAGGAAGTCAGAGTGGAGGAAGGAGCACACAAATTCACACCATTATCAAAACAATTGTTTTGGAATAACATGTGAACCAAATCTATTTGATTCCAAAGTCTTAATATGCATTAGCCTTGAAAGCAAATAAATAGTTTTCTGTATCTTTGTAATACTATTTTTTTTATTTGCCTGTTTTATCAAGGTGTCAAGTTAGGCACCATCCTCTGATCCATAGCAGATTTCTTTGTATGCACTCTGTTGCTGCAGGGTAGACATTCATCGAAAAGAAAATGCTGGTGCTGCCGAGAAACCAATAACCATTCATGCCACCCCTGAAGGCTGTTCGGAAGCATGTCGCATGATACTTGATATTATGCAGAAGGAGGCTGAAGAAACAAAATCGTAAGTAGTTCTTATGCTGTCAGGGAAGGTGGGAAATGAAAAATGTTCCTTTTTTTAAAAAAAAAGTATTCAAGAGGAAGGTGATCTCTAGAACTGTAAATAATGAACAACATTAATATGAAACCAGTTATCAAAGCTACATACAAAAAACTTTAAGGAGTATAGACTTTCTTTTCTGTTCTTGTGCTGGATAATCTTACTTGGATAATCTTTGCAAATATTTTACTTAGCTACAGGAGAAGTCAAAGCTCTGAAGAAGAAAAAAATGCACCCTAAAATTAACCAGAAAGGGAATACAATTTTTGTAAAGGATAGTCAAAAAGATTTCGGTTAGCATATTTTTGACAGTTCATAAATTGATATTTCTTTGCTATTTGGACAAGATAATCTGGCCTGATGTTCCTTGATGCTCCATCTATCAGGCAAATTTGTTTGCTATAAAGCACGGGTGTCAAACTCACCGCATCACTTTGCCGTCTTGTGATGTATCGTGATGTTTTTTTCTCTTCGCATCTGGCCCCTGGGCCTCCAGTTTGACACCCCTGCTATAAAGCACGAGGTTTATATCACCAGCATTTTAAATTAAATTATTTTGAAAACATGAATAACATAAAACTAGAAACCACTGGCAGGTGGAGACAAGATACCGCAAAGTCACTGTCAGAGTATAATACTGTTGGGAAGGATTGCATCTGTATGAGATAATGAATGCACATGTGCTTGAATGCACTTATAGATGCATGCAGACAGATTGGTTGAACAGTAAAGGCTTTCACTGATGGGCTAGGCAAAAAGGCTCATTTGTGTAGTCATGCAATGGAAAAGATCTTGGAGCAGAGAACTTTTGGTTAGATAGAATTTGCTGCCAGTGTATCATTATAAAGGAATTAAGTAAAACTGCCTTTGTAATATGCCTCTCTCTTCCCTGCCTTCATCATTTTGCCCATTTCTGATTTTGGCTTCATTATAGTTTTGAGAAGGTGTGCATTTCTAAAGCCAGATATTTGATTTGATGTACTTATACATGGCTAGAAGTGTATTTATTGATAAAATTTATATATTGCCTCAATCCAACTGAATTCTAGGAAGATTACTATACATGTAAATAAAACATCATGATGATGATGATGATGATGATGATGATAATGATATAAAATGTAACATACAACTATACTAAAAAGAATAGAAAGCCTACATTGGTGGCTCTGGGATCAATATAAAAAGGTCGTCTAGAAAAGGAGCCTGGTTTAGCTCAGCAGACTAAAAGCATAGTGATTAAAACCAGCTGTCTGCAATTACTGTAAGTTCGAATCTCACCAGGCTCAAGGTTGACTCAGCCTTCCATCCTTTCTAAGGTAGGTTAAATGAGGACCCAGTTTGTGGGGGCAATAAGCTGACTTTGTATAAATTTACAAAAGTATGAAGGCTATTGCTTAACGCATTGTAAGCCACCCTGAGTCTCCGGAGAAGGGCAGCATATAAATCAAATTTAAAAAAAAGCTATTTCTTTCTGGCTTTAGAAATAGCAGGGCATAAGAATGGGGACCCTCCTCACCTTGGAATGTAATCGGATCCACTGAAGGGGAACCCTACCCAAACTGTCCTTCAATTCCCTGCTGTTGTCCTATACCTCTTCATAAATTGGAACCTTGAGCCAGAAGAATAGATTAGGGAAAGGTCAGCTCTTAGAACTTTATTTATTAGTTAGATTTATATCCTTCAGGGGCTTAAGAAAGTTTTTCCCCCCACAAGGTTGATTGAGATACCAAGACCAATTCAGCAATGGATTTCTGTGGCTGGACTTAGATAGGAATGTGCTTTGTGACCATTGTGTGTTATATAGTATGTTGTGTTGTCATGGATGCTTTTGTTCACATCAGTACATACTGTTAGATAAATGTTTTTGATAGTTTAGCTTTGACCTTTGCAGCCAGAGAAAAATGTCCCATCCTTCTCTTTGGGAAGCTGTAAATAATGAACTTCAGCTTCCAGCACTTTTCAGCATTGGCCATGGTTGCAGAAATCATTGGAAGGTGTAGTATGGCATCATTTGGGAGGGATAAATATAAGAGATGAAGTTAGCAAGATGGGAAGCTACAATATTCAGTCCACTCTAAATTGATTAAGTAAAAGAAGTGAGAGAAAAAACCCTCTCTCACTTTTTACACACACACACACACACACACACACACACACACACACCCATACCCCTATATATACATTGTTGTAAGCTGGTCTTCTTTGTAAATAGAGGTGATGAATGTAAATTGGCTTAAATACAGGGGTAAAATGCTACCGGTTCACTCCGGTTCAGGCGAACCTATAGTAAAAAAATGCTTTAAAAATGTTAAACAAAAGGTTCAGACGATCACAGCTGTGCTGCAAGATCGTCAGAACCTTTGTTTCTTTTTTTAAAGCATTTTTACTACCTATTTGCCCAAACCAGTAGTAAAAAAATGCTTTAAAAAAGTTTTTTTAAAAAAAAGGTTCCGACAATCATGTGGCATAGCTGTGATTATCTGAACCTTTTTTTTTACTTTTTTAAAGCATTTTTTTTACTACCGGTTCAGGCAAATAGGTAGTAAAAATGCTTTAAAAAGTTTTTTTTTAAGTTGGCCACGCCTACCAAATCACATGACCCATCAAGCCACGCCCACAGAACCAGTAGCAAAAAAAATTGCATTTCACCACTGTTTAAATAATTTTAAAACCAAAAGGCCACCTCAGCAGTGTGCCTTCTGGGTAGTTGCCTTTTGCAAAATCGTCAGACCCTTAGGAAGTACTCTCCCCAAAAGCCTGGAAATCTTAGCTTCTCCCACCGTCATTTGAGTTAGTATGAGGGTGGAGGCCTGTAAAGTTTTTTGTAGATGTGTGATGATGTATTGTATTTGGAGGTGTCAAAAGTTTTGTTTTGGATTTTATGTTCTTTTCTACTATTTTTTACTGTTTTTATTGTTGTTGTGGGGCACCAAGGGTTATGCTGCATAAGATGGGCAGTTCTATAAATCTTTTAAAAAATTAATAGACTAATCAAAATATAGCTATCCGCTAAGAAGGCTAGAGCTGATAACTGTGGAAGAAGCTACTGGGAGTCAAGTAAATAGTTTGACAAGTTATAACCATAAGCAAAGTAGATACGAACAATTGCAAAGTAAAACTTGAATACCTCCCTGTAAAATTGAGATAAAGATACTAAAGCAGTGGTTCCCAACTCTCGGCTCATGCCCCACTACTGAGTCATGGCTTGTTTGAAACCAGGCCATGTGAGCAGTGGGCAAGCACACGCATGCAAAGCTCTACTCACACAAGTAGCAGCCTCTTGCACTCATGTACAAAGCTCCATTTGCATAAGCAGAGGGCATTTGAGTAGAGAGCACTTGTGTTTAAGCGTGAAGCTCCATTCACGCAAGCGGAGGTTGTTTGTGCAAATGGAGCTTCATACTCGAGCATGCACCCAGCTGCCCACATCAATGAAACTGTGCGTGTGCCACACACACACACACACACACACACACACCCGTGCCGTCAGTGAAAATGTTGGGGACTGCTGCTCTAAAGAGTAAAGATGTGGGTCCACATTGTTTTATCAACTACGAGCTTGTTATTTTGTTCAGTACAGAGAAATGCTAACTTAAATTGAATAGTAAACCCCATTATCTTACTCTTTATTTTTAAACTGTGCACCATTGATTGAACCTATCTGTATTCACCTTATATCCCACTGACTCAAATTACTAGAATAAACAGAAGAGTTCCACATCGGGAAATTTTTTGTGGGTTGGAGTAATACCAAGAAGTATATCTATAACTCCCTAGAAAAACACATCTCCATTAATTTTTAAAGTCTACCTCACACAACCTCCTGCTTCCCAACAACATGACTTCCTTCTTGTAGTAAAATTGCTTATTGATACTGTTCTGCTGTTAACTAATTGCAGAATATATAGGTTAGTTTTTAGAAAATGAATTTTTCATGCCCACAAGTGAAGTCTTAACAGTAGGCTTCCCTTCCTTGGTTACAGTATTGGGTGATTGTGATGATGGAATATCCAGCACTGTTTTTTCCCCAAAAAATCTGGTTGGAAATCTGGTTGGAAAGAATCTCTCTATGTTTCTGTGACCTTTTGTATGTTTTTCATACTCATTAGGGCTGAAGAGATTCCTCTGAAAATCTTAGCACACAACAGCTTGGTTGGAAGATTGATTGGCAAAGAAGGAAGAAACTTGAAGAAAATTGAGCAAGATACGGGGACCAAAATCACTATTTCTCCGTGAGTACCAGTGAATGTTGCTGCCATCAGGCAAGACCAGCCTTCCCCAACCTAACACCCTGCAGGTACGTTGGACTTTTAACACCCATTCTCCCCATGCAGGACATCAAATGACTGTGTTAGCTGGGGATGATGGGAGCTGTAGTCCAGCACTTTTAGGAGACACTGGTTGGGAAAAGCTGGACACAACTCTTACTTCTTAGTCTGCTGCATGATGCACTCTAGATCCATAGCTTGCTCACCCTCCTTCTAAGCAGAACTCACATGTATTGTCTTAGCCTAGTTTAGAGAGAGACATCTAGATTTCATTGAACCCAGAAACATTGTAGTTTTATAGTGCTAATGTTTAATTGAGTTGTAAATTTGCATGGCGTATTTAATTTGCCACCCAGAGTCCTTTTAGTACATGGGTAGCTGTATACATTTTAATAATTCATAAAATACATCAACTTTTAAATAAAGTAAAATACATAATATGTCAGTAAAACACCACGTTTATGTGGCTTGGAACAATGAGTGAACCAGGAAAATATCCTTACATGAAGGAACATAATAGCACTATAATTCTATAATACTAATTTATTTATAAAGATGAGGGCCTGCTTTCTAGCCGCCATTGTCTTCCTGCCTTTGTCTCTTCACTGTCTCCAGTCATCAATCCATCCATCCCTTCATTCCACCAACCTGTCTACTTACCTCTCTGTAATGAAGTAGTTAGTGCTAATTAAAACGATTGAAAATAATAAAACCAGAGTGGTAATCTTTACAGTGGGAAGTATTTTACAGCAGATGTATGCTAAATTATTCCTTTTCTTCAACACAAGTTATGTTACTGTTTCTGGTTTGGGAACAGTACAAAGTTCATCTAAAAAACCCAGTGATTTATTAATGCAGTAAGTAGCCTAGGAACCTGAGCCTGTCTTTTTGCACATGGCGTTTCTCAAAATCTTCAGTTCACAAGCAACTCTACCATCCGGTGTGATTCAAAGTGTTGCATTCAGAAATTAAAGGCCTTAAATCTCCTAGTACAAACTCAAGCACTTCATAAAATTATTGGTGGCTTGTTGATTCCAACGTCAACCATTCACTGTTGCCTTCTGCATAAATAGGGCGTTTTTCTAATTCGTTGGGATTCACCCACCCAGCAGTATAATTTAACTGCTTGGATTTTATTTAAAAAGATTCATTCTGACAAACTTGCCCTATTGACCACGTTTTAGAGCTGGCTATAAATCCTTTCTTTTTGTATTGAAAGGATATTCATTTGTTATTTTGTGATTGTTCAGTTTGCAGGATTTAACCATTTATAACCCTGAAAGAACCATCACTGTGAAGGGTACAATTGAGGCCTGTACCAATGCTGAAGTAGAGATAATGAACAAACTGCGGGAAGCCTATGAGAATGACGTGGTAGCAATCAATGTAAGTTCCTCTCCTAGTGTATACGTGTTTTCTTTGTCAAAACCAAATAATTACAAATCATATAAGAAGTCTAATAGAGACAGAAGTGAACCTGAGATGCCCCAGAGCTTGCTAAATAAAAGTCCTGTGTCTTTTCTCCTTCCCCATCAGTTTACATTGTTTATCCCCTTTTTCTTTGTGTTTCTTTCTAGCAACAAGCCAATCTCATCCCTGGACTTAATCTCAATGCATTGGGCATCTTCTCAACAGGTTTATCCATGCTTCCCTCAGGAGCTGCAGCCCGTAGACCTGCTATTACTGCTCCCTACAACCCTTTTGCTGTAAGTAGACACACGTCCATCTGTACGTATAGCCAACAACATGGTTCCCAAATTGCCAGTAGGTATACAGACCCCTGCCTTGAAGATTGTCAAGTTCCCTGCTCCATATTGACTTTTATACATATGTACATATGTACATATGTACATTTAAGAATCCTAAGTTTTATAAAGCAGGTTCCGTGTCATCTTTGTTTCCAAGAACAGTTCTGGGCTCCAGAAGGGCCTTGTAGACAATCTTAGAAAATAAACATGATAAAAGAACTGAAGGCTTATTGTGTTTATTTTCTAAGATTGCCTACAGGGTTGCACTTCGGTGCTTTATTTGGAAGGGTGCCTATCTGCCATGTCCTTTTCTATAAGAGTCTCAAATGCTTAGGCTGTTTGCTGATATGCTGGCCTTCCGTTCTTTTTAGGAAATAAGGGTTATATAGTATTAGGTTTCCTTTCTTTCTTTGACTGTGTATAAGAACATGTTTTATTCTGTAAGAGAAATATCAGGTTTGTATTAGATACTATCTTTACACAAATGTAATCTCCAATTGTAATTGGAGAGAAACAGCAAGTTCAGTTGCAGCAGAATGGAAGCAAGATTTTTAAACATGACAGTACAGTAATAGAGATCCATCTCTCGGATTACTTGTAATATAGCAAAGGACACTTTCAAACAAGGATAAAACAACATATTTATTTAGCACCTCTCTTTGAAAGCCAACTATCATGGGGGAATTTGCCTTTTGTGGCTAAGTGTCTTTTGAGTGACATTTGTTTTTGGAAGAAGGGTTCTAAGATACTTCTTTGTTTTGCATGAACTTAATTTTGAAAACAAAACATATAAACTCTTCTTTTATAGATATGTGACTACATTTGGGAAAAGGTATATTCTTATTTGGTTACCAGTATGTCATTCCATGCAAAGAAATATCGTTTTCATTGTCCATTTCTGGTTCTCGTATGTTAAAAGTCACTGTTCCTTTCTGAGTCTTACACTGGTCTCCAGAATATATGGAGGGAATGATCCAGTTGTTTGGTGGTAGGGCACTTGCTCTATATACATAGGATTCCAAGGCATCTCCTGTGAATAAGGGATTTTAGACAGATCTTGGAGAGCTACTGCTACCACTGATCTAGATGTGACAGTGGTTTGATTCAGCGTAGGACTGATTCATATGTTATTTAATTTTATAAGATTGTACAATGGTTCACAACTATGACAATAATAACCATAATTACATGGAGAACTCAAGTCAGTGAAACAATAAAGTAGTACAAATGTACAATTATAAACATTAATCAATATGAGACACTAGAAGCCATTTAATAGTTCTTAATAGCATGTAAAATCAGAACTACATTATCTTTTGGTTGGTTTTAGAAATAAAATAGAAAGGAAATAGTTCAGATTTCTGGAGATGAGAAAGCTCAACTTGTTATAGAGGCCAGTTTTGTAAGATACATAAAGGCTTTTTTGCAAGAACCGTAGAGGAATAGCTTCTCGGGTATTTGGGGTTCAGTCCAATATCTCTCCAAAAAGCCTCGCGCGTACATTTTCCTGGTACTTACGCCCTTACGCCCTTTTGGCCTGCCCTCACTGATGTTAACTTTTTTTCCTGCCGTAGAGCCAAGCAGCATACCTTTCGGGCCTTAATGGAGCCTCGCTGACTGGCACATATCCCCATCTGCACTCCGTAAGTGCGTTACCCTCTTCTGTCTGGATGCCACCCTTTCATGCACCTTGCTTTCTATCATGCCCGCCTTTTGCTTTGCAGGCTTTTAGGCTGCTGTCAAATGATTCTGCACTGTGGCAGTTTTCTAAACATTGATTCACCCAGTCCTGTTTAGAGAAAGTAACTTAGCTGCGTGATAAAACTACCAAGCAGCTCCTCCCTGTCCTTGCATGTAGAATTCGCTTTACACATTTTGCTTACAGTTCTGGAGGCACCTACACCAACTGCAACACTTTGTGTCTCAATGGGCAGCTCGCCAGTCAAGATGAAGTATAGAAGTACAGTGGTCTCATAATAGTTGTTGGTGATAGTTTTTCCTCAGGACAATTGATAGCAAAGCACTATTTATCATGTCTCAGAATCAGTTTTGCTACTTTGATAATGTTTTACACATGAACATATAATACTTGTACTGTAACATGAACATATAATACTTACACTGTCAGCTATTGCCCTTAACCCAAAGTTATCTAGTTTAATTGGTAGTGGCTCTCCAAGGTTGTGGAAAAGTATTATGAGGCCCATTTTATTAATAAGAAATGGCAGGGATTGAACCTGGGTTTTTCTGTATGTTATATTATGCATACTACTGCTTGTTTATGTAGCATCTTGGTGCCTTCTCAGATAAAAACTTCATCAACTGCAGTGATCAATAACTAAATCTCTGAGCTTCGGATAGCTTCCCTTGATACAATTCTGTTATTGCCTAGAGTTCATGTCCATAATGCTAGCTTGGTCTCTCTTGCTCTATAGTGGAAGTGGATAATGTGTTGTCCTTCAGATTTTTTTTTGGAAATTTTAATTCTCATCAGCTGTTACTGTTAATAGTATTGGCTAAGAGTGATGGCAAAGGCCAAAAACAATCTGGAGGGCTGTTTATTACTATTAGATAACCCATGACTCCTTTGGTCATCGTTTCAGAGATATTTCCTTACCAGATTCCTCAGTGCCTTCAACAGTGGCAGAGTTTCCAATGTATTGCCTTCACTGGAAAAGCTGGGATACATTCAGAGATGTATTAGCTTTGAAAATAGTCCATGTTGAACTTTATAGCACAGTCAAATGTCAGCACAGGAAATGTTTTATGACATTTTGTATTAGGTCATAAAGTGTTTCATGATAATTTTTAATGTCATAAAATGTTTTATAACATTTGCCAAATTTCCATTCTACAGGAGTCATGGCTCCCAGATTTTGGACACATTCTATAAGCTAGCTCATTTGAGGTATCTCAATTGAAAAGTTTTGCCCTATGGTGCACCATTTTGGCCAGTTAAAGGTCATACGAATCAGAGTTTAGTAAATATATAGATGCTTCCTCAATTAATCCATTGGAAATTTGTCAGTTCTTGAAAAATGACATTCAATAAGAATGGCAAATTTCCCCTTCTTGCCCTACTTTTATGCTTTGCTGTATCATTCATTTTTAATAATGATGGCCCTTGTGGGACATTTCAATATTTTCAGGTAAAACTGCATATACTTATCTGGGAGTGGGGTCCTAAGATCACTGGGGGTATATTTAGTTCTTCATTTCATAAAGTTGTAGAGCTGTGAATTATCAGTCTTTCCACTCTGTTTGTATCTATGTGTGTGGGGATCTTTTGCTCATTTATGGTTTAGTTCTTCTGTCCTAATATAAACTAGAAAATAATTTTAGTGATCCTTTACAGCCTGATATCTCTGGATATGCATTTCTATTATAGAAAGAATTAGAATTCAAAAGATTTTCTCTAAGCAAAGTTGAAAATACAATGGAGGAGTCAAGCTCCCATTGTCATAGCTTGCTGTTATCCTTTCAATAATTGCTTGGCATAGTATTTAGTATTCATGACTCTCAGTGACTAGAGGAAGTTATTGTTGTATTATTTAAATTTGTATACCACCTGACTTCCAATGACTTAGTCATTGAGAAGGAAATAACATTAAAAGAACTAATATTAATTTATTATTGAACTTGTATGTCCTATTCCCAATGATTCTGGGTGGGTTACAATAATAAGCAGTAATGACAATAAAATCAGCAACATAATTAGTGAACTATGGATAGTCCACAATTGAGACTGACAGCTCAGTTGCTAAATGATGTGGTCGCTAAGTGGAAAATCATGTGACTGCAGCTGTGCTTATGATTTTACTTCAATTTTTCTGTTTTATAGCATCAGAAGGATGCGACCCCAAACAGCTGGGTCAGCCTAAAAGGCAGGGAAGTTTTCCAGAACTTGAACCATGAGGAAACTGGGTAAAAGGGAAAATCTTACAGCTCTTTTTCCCCACTCCTCCACTCTTTGGGATGCTTACCTCAGTGCTGGGATAATTAGCAAAAAGAGAATTAATGTTTGAATTTCATTCATCAGAGAGGAAGGGATTGCAAGACAATAAGCAGACACACAATGAGAAATACACACTGAAAGAAATGGACTAGCATTGGCTGTTTGCTTAGCATGTTTGCAACTGTGATTGCTTAGCATGTTTGCAGCTATGAGCCAAAGGTGGAAAGTAACTAATCTTGTCAGTTACAGGCAGCAGTTGCCAGACGGCTAATTAAAATCACAGAGTTGAGCTTGTTAACTTGCAGTTAGCACATTTTGGTTTAAGTGCTGCTGTACTACAGAGAAAAACAGCTCAGGAAGAGATAGCTTGTTTATACAATCTCTGCTCTGCAAGATGAAGGAAAGAAAAAATGGCACAGGACAACATGTAGTGATTGACTGTAATAATGAATATGTGACTGAGAAGACACCACAAAGATCGTAAATAAAGGCATGGTTGCAAAGTCATTTTTTCATTACTGTTGTAACTTTGAATGGTTGCTGCCTGAGGCAGTAGCTCTACCTGTATTGAAGTACTGAGGTCTACCTGTATTGAAAATTACTGATCTTCCTTCTTGTTGATTTTATTCTTCTATCTCTTGTCCTATAGAAGCTGATATAGTGTTCTTAATGTGGTTCAAGATGATGATGGTCAGTAATATACAATATGAATTGGATACCATTTAATAAAATACTTCTCTGTTATATTTTATTAATAATTAGGATAGTAAAAGAGAGTTTAATGCATATTTATATATGAAATGATTATTGTAATTTGTGTATATCTGTGTAGAAAATATTTATTTTCTCGGTGTAGAACCTTGTATAGTAACCATTAAAGAGTCATTAACGTATCTTGAGGGTCTGCTTCTTACAACCTCTTATGTGCTGTGGGATTACCAATTGAATGAGAGATAAAGGAATACAGGAACCATGTTATAATCTTTTTTCTTCCCCACAATTTTGTAATTTTCTTCAGGATGAAGTAAGGCTGAAGCACAACTAAACATTTGCTTTTTTCCAGTAATATTTGACATTAACAAGCTGGCTTTCCTTCCTCTTTTTCTCTTTTCCTGCATGCAAATAATTTCAACTGTACAAGATAGCCCAACTTGGGAGGCAAAAATCATCGTCAACTCCTTCCCAAGGTACATGATGTCTCATTTTGTTATCCACAGTTGCCAGAGCAAGAAGTGGTGAATTTGTTCATCCCAACACAGGCAGTAGGTGCCATTATTGGAAAAAAGGGCCAACACATTAAGCAGCTGGCAAGATTTGCAGGTGCTTCAATCAAGGTAAGATGTGCGATTGTATCATCACCCTCTTTTCTCCATTGCTATGTTTTGCTTTTCCATCACATAAACCAAATTCTTATACTGAACTTTGATCAGAAAATGAGGGTGCTGGACTAGGATTGGGGTTCAAATCCATCATCAGCCAAGAAGGACAATCACTCTCCCTCAGCCTAACTTACATTATACAGTTGTTTTTGTGGGGATAAAATGAAGGAAGATCCCATGTAAACTGTCTTCGGTTCTGAAGAAAAGGCAGGATATAAACTAAAAAAGTAAAGAAAAATAATTAACCAAGACTAAGGAATTTATTCACCTTCAAATAATGAAGAACTAGCAGCTCTAGCATGCATGACCAAGTAGTAAAGGGACATTGGGAGTTCCAAAAAGCCAGTTCATACTGATTTATAAAGAGCTTGGCAATATTTGGGGAACAAGGAGTACATGAGATTCTGGGGCTACATGTATGTACCTGCAAGAACATTTCTGTAAGAATTTAATATATAAGTACTCAACTTACATGAAAATATATTACATTGAAAACCTATCCAATCCAGGATTCACTGTCATGACACTCGACTCACAAAAACTTTCCTGTAAACATTTGTTTCTTGCTGTAACAAAAAGATAACCAGTGCAACTGTCTTTAAGTAAAGCAGTAATCTGCTGAGATCTTTTAAAAAAAACAAATTTGCTCTTTTCCCCACTCTACTGCTTTCCTGCAACTTTTGTGATAAGCAGATAATGAAACAGTGAATTATATATATCTTTTCAAGAATTTCATATTGAACTATTTTTCCACTGTATGTATATGTATCTATTTCTACAAACCCTATGCCTACTTAAGAGTTAAGCAAGGACATTAATTACACTTGGCTGCCAACCTGATAAAACTAGTGAGAATCATCAGTTCTTCAACCTTCTCTCAGGTCTACTGTCTAAGAAAACCAAGTTACTTTCTGAATCTCTGTGCCTCTGTGTCTTTGGGCATTCTCCTAACAGATTGGTTGCCATTTTCTTTCTTTCCAAAACACAAACATACACACATATTTGTCTGCTAAACTGTAAGCAAGACTGCTAAGAAAGCAGGGAAGACTTACTTCACATATAACTCACTGATTCTTCCTTCTTTGCACGCCTTCTACTGTCAGTAGACTACTTAGGATAGTGAACTATTGAAGTGAAAGAAGTATTTTTTTCACCCGATAATTATCTTAACACAACAGCACTTTCCAAAATCCTTTTAATGGGCTTCCATATACAGTAAACTTATTGTTCTGAGAAGACCTTCCCCCCAAAATTAATAGTACTCCTAGGCAGAATATCTGACTGGTAGACTGAACAAATGTTAGCTAATATTGAATGTAATCCACAGGTTAGTTATCCTTTTATACCTTATTGACACCAAACCATAAAACCCTTCTTTTCATTCATTTTATGAATTGCAGTTGCTTCCTACCTATCCTCTGGGTAACGTAAATTACTGACTACTGCAAACAACAATGTACCAGTGAAAAAGATGAAATATTTGTGGGGAAAGAGAATTCCTTTCTGGAGAAATAACTGCAGATCTTAGCTATGGACATCTCTTTAGAAGGCAATTGTTTTCTCCCAACCTTCAAATACTGTAGACTGATGTAGAAAAGACAACTGGATGAGTATACAGAAAAGCAGTGTATTTAAGAAATGATTCATTATGAGAGACTGACTCAAGTAACTTCTGGGACTGTCTGATGAGTCGGCCTGACTTGTCCTACATTACATGAGCAAAGCAGCTTTGGGTAAAGTTTCACCAATCAGAGTAATCTGTGAATGAATCCCCATGAATTAGACTTTGGGATTGCAATTTATGATACACCAAAACTACTACTGAACGTATTTGAATACATTCTGTGTAGAACAATTGCCAATTTAAGAAGTAATTATTTTCACTCTGAAGCTCATTCCTGTGGTAAACATTGAGAAATGAGACATTTTCCTTAAGAAAAAAAGTGGAGACTTTGCTGAACTCCAACAGGGTGTTTTGATGTGAAATCTTCTGCTTTTTGCAAAATGGTCTCCCTCGTATTTCTTCTCTCACATTCATCTTCTTTAACTAGTATTGAAAAGTAATTATTACATACTATAATAATTATTCTATACTATATTATTACAGGATTATGATTCCCACAATCTCCTATGGTAATGGCTAAGAACTTCATTGCTATCTAAAATATATGTTGGGAAAAGGTATCTTAGGTTAATTGCAGCAATGTTTTATCACCAGTGAAAGAAGAGTTTCTTTTCCCCCTTACTTTGAGCAAGAGGCTCCATCTTTGAAGGAAAGATTCCAGAAATTGTTATTGGTCACTCTAAGAAACAGAATAGAATCTGTATTGTTAAAAATGAAGAACATTTTTCATTTGCACCCCTTTGTAGTTGAAATTGCTGCTCAAAATTAAACACAATAAAAATTGCTTTAAAAACTAGATACAGTAAAGAATTCAGAGATGAATGCAAGAACCAATCTAGATTTTCAGTAATAGTCATACGTTTTCAGTGTAATGACATCTGCAGCAGTGTCCTTTGAACTTCAGAGCTGCTTCATTAGTTTTTGTATTGCATTGAGAATCATTGATGGGAAACTGAGGGAAAAATAAATTTTTATACCCTGTTGTGTTCCCTGTAACTTGCAGATTGCACCAGCTGAGAGTCCAGATGCCAGTGAGAGGATGGTTATAATTACAGGGGCCCCAGAAGCACAATTCAAGGTCAGTATTAATAATCTTATATCATGAAAAGCAAGACAGTTGCCTGCTTCTTTATTCCAGCTACTGAAATGATGCGGGGCAGCAGCTGTTCAAGAGGATGGATACGCTGGCAGACCAAGCAACCTACCATTTTTACTGCTGCTTACCCCAGTGTTTTAGGGATATGGACTCAGGCAATCCTCACAGCCATAGCTTGAAATACCATCAAAATAGTATCCAGTCACTTTTTTCAATGCCACTGTAACTTTGAACAGTCACTAAACAAATTGTTTTAAGTTGAGGATTACCTGTAGTTTTATATATAGTATTTCATATGTACCACTTACAAGTAAATCTCACCCTAACCCTAACTATTCCAGGTATATGTGCATCGAGTAGCAACCTCAATCCCATAATGCTAGAAAGAGTTTCTTTTTTGCTGCAGTTAGAACAGATTTGTGGCCAAAGTTTTTGAAACTTTACAAGCATACGTAATTTCACTACCATTTAACTCCCAAAATAGGACAAATCATGCCTTAAATACTAGATATTACAAGCTATCTGATGGGCTTATAACTTTTCTAACTGATAAGGAAAGAATAGCTGGTCTGTGTCCTTTTTAAAAAAAATATGACTCGGTTTTCTAAATAAAATTGGTTTTTAGGAACAATAGCCGTCCTTTCCTTTGTTACTGTAGCTAAATTTGGTATTGCAAACAGGCTGGACGAATCCTCAACACAGCACCCAATACTGATGTCATACTGGATGGGTAATTTCAAGCTCTTTATCAACCAAAATTCAAAAACTCAATTCTTTTCCTATGAAACACCAAAATGAATTCTTTGTATCATGAATATATATTTTAAATTAAATTTCATCTTTTTTCTCAAAGCTTTCTTTCGCTGGTTGATGAATAATAAAGAGACTCCATTGACCTAATTTCTACCATAGGCCCAAGGACGGATATTTGGAAAACTGAAAGAAGAAAACTTTTTCAATCCAAAAGAAGAAGTGAAGCTTGAAGCTCACATCAAGGTGCCTTCTTCTGCAGCAGGTCGGGTGATAGGAAAAGGTGGCAAAACAGTAAGTGGGATAAATCTTACATTGAAGGATTTAGTGAATGATTAGTGAATAAAATACAGTACATAGTCTAACTCTGAAATAAGAAAGTTGTTTTAAGCAAAAACTGTTTCACATCAAAAGCAAATGAGAGCATCTTCACTTTGTTAGTTTGATAATAAACCACATTAGAACTTTTTTTCTGTATACTTGCTGTTACAGGTGAATGAACTACAGAATTTAACTAGTGCAGAAGTAATTGTACCACGTGACCAAACTCCTGATGAAAATGAGGAAGTTGTTGTCAAAATAATTGGTCACTTCTTTGCCAGTCAGGTATAGTAGTACTATAAAATAATTTGTTCAGTAAGTAGCTAATCAATCTTCAAACTGCTTATTTGGATGATATGGAAATGCATGCTCCTCCCCGGTTTAGGTGTATGCAATCAGAATGGTCAAAACAGTCACTCCCATCTTCATCATGTGAAAATGCCACACAGAGACACTTCTGTTAATTGAAATTGGCTATTTTCTTTGAGGACAAAGTGCAAAAAGAAAAAAACCCTAAATCTCGTTTGCAGCAACACCATTTGTTATATCTCTCCATCCATTCCTGTGAGCCAACTTTGCTTACAGTATGGTCACACAATTCTTCATACGTTGCTTTTTGTTCTGTATTTGTTCCCCCAAAGTATATACATTTATTGATTGATTGATTGGTTCGATTTATATGCTGCCCTTTTCCGGAGACTCAGGGCGGCTTACAATGCATTAAGCAATAGCCTTCATACTTTTGTATATACCTGCTTAGTAGGGCTTTCGCCCCCCCCCCCAAAGCGGTGTTCTTTTTTACACAAACTCAGCTTATTGCCCCCACAATCCGGGTCCTCATTTTACCTACCTCGAAAGGATGGAAGGCTGAGTCAACCTTGAGCCTGGTGAGATTTGAACTTGCAGTAATTGCAGGCAGCTGGTGTCACTTGACAGTACTTAACAGTACTTTAGACTGCTGCGCCACCAGGGCTCTTATACATATTGTTTCTCATTTTTTAAAAGAAATCCCAAAATACTTTGCTAAACCACTTACGGGTGGTTTAGGTTGGTGTTTAGGGAAAATAAATTCTTCAGGAAATAATTGTAATTTTCTGCTAAAGTAGTGTTTAAATTCTAAACTAAACAGCAGGGGAAATCATGCAACATTCCTAAATGTCAGAGTATCATCATAGTCCATTCACTATTTATGGCTTTCTCCATACTGAAGAGGATTAATATACACGTCCTAATCAAGAGACAGCTTTCAATTTTCTCCTTTTTGAAACCAACAAGTACTCTGTCTTTCTCCCTATTATAGACTGCTCAGCGCAAGATCAGGGAAATTGTCCAGCAAGTGAAACAGCAGGAACAGAAACATCCACAAGGCACCCCGGCCTCACAGCGCAGCAAATGAGGCTGCAGGGTGCTAGTCAGCAACAACTGATGAATGTAGCCCTTCCAACACCTGATAGAATCACCGGACCAGGGAGCAAACCAAAGACTATCTGACGGCATCCAAGTCTGCCCAAGAGGCTGGGGCTCTACAGAGGACATCCAGTACCCAGGGAGTGGGAAGGGATGGGCTTCAGCCAGCAGAAACTGCCTCTCTCACCCCATAGTCTCATGGAGTCTCTCTAACAGTACAACGCTATCCCTTTAGTTGGACTAACATAGGCAGAAATTTTGCAAAAATTTTCTGTACATGTATGTACATACTAGGAAAGCATTTTTTTTACACAGTGCATGAGCTGCTGCACCAGATAGCATTAATATATTTTAGAATTAATCTAGCTAACTAAACTAACTCCAGTCTTTAATTTTTTAACAATTACAATTTTTTTTAAAGAAAAAGCCAGCTTTTCTAGACTAAAATTAAAAGGCTAGTCCGTTATGGGTTTCTAACAGAAAGTAGGATGGGGACGTAGGATAGCCAGAACAAAATTGAAATGAGACTCAAAAGGTGAACAATATTTTGAAGGACTTCAGGATGATTAATGGTAGCAGCACACCATCACAGATTGCCTGTAAGTGCCAACAGAAGGGATACCGTCTTGTTAGCAGAGGAATCTCTATGCATTTCTTTCTCCAGCTCATGTGATCTTCTCTTTGCTTCACAGATCTCAAACTGGTTTTTGCATACAGTCTCTCATTTTGTACCAGGGTGCAATCCTCCAAGTACATGCGCATGTGTACGTGTATATATATATATATGTATACATACATACATACATACATACATACATACATATACACACACAGTGTATGTGTGTATGTGTTATATATACACACAGACACACACAAAATGCCAAGCTTTATATCAGTTTCCTGAAAGGGTGGGGGAGGGGAAAACTTTTACCCTGCTTACAGGAAAATAGAGCACACTTGGTACTTTTGCATGCAGAATGCTGCCACCAATACTTTGGGAAATGGATTTTTAAAATGGGATTAACAAGAGGGTGTTGGCCCAGGGCATGAAAATTGCAACTTTTTTCAAAAAAAAAAGAAAAAAAAGAAACAAACTACCTCAGGTGTTTTCATACCTCAGCACCTTGCTCTTGTGTGTCCCTTTTTGAGATTTTGTATGCCTTGTAAAACTGAGAGTTGGAGCATTTTTTTATTTTTTTAATAAAACTGAGTTGGAAATAAATTTAGACAAAAGACAGCTGCCAGGTGGAAGAAAACATCATTCTGTATGATGATTATTCTGTATTATTCTTCTGCTAGATGTGAGTCAATAACCTTCAAACATAGTAATAATAAAAATAGAAGTGCAAGAGACACTGGAGCAGAACTCCTGAGTTTGACAGGCTAAACACACTATTAGAGTTTTTCTGTGCTAACAGATGGATGTTATACTGGTTCTGTGAACATGCCATTGTATATCAGGTTGAAACACCAGTTTTCTCTACTTTAAACAGTGTTCCGTGGAAAAGCAAACAAAAAAACCAAAATACATCCAGCTAACAAGACCTGACCTCTGTAGTTTTATTTAACTACAAAGTTGGAAAATAGATGGGGTGCCAACCTTCCTCTCTCTAATCTATATCTTCTCTTGCTTTTAATTAGAGGACCTTTTGTGGTCTTGTGAGGTCAGTGGGTGGAACAGAAACAAAGATGTGTTTTGTACAAGTACCTGGTGCAGATTCATTTAAATTACAGTGACAACATTA
The DNA here is from genome assembly GCA_012654045.1 of Ptyas mucosa. Classification (NCBI taxonomy): domain Eukaryota; kingdom Metazoa; phylum Chordata; class Lepidosauria; order Squamata; family Colubridae; genus Ptyas; species Ptyas mucosa. Next base: position 16,532,666 of record WNWU01000032.1, on the reverse strand, counting down.
AATCAGATACTGTTTCAGCCATAAAGCCAACATCAGTGCAACAATCCAGTTTAAAGTATCCCTCCCAGTTTATTATGTCCAGCCATTGTTTGAAGGCATACACTGAGGAGAGGGTCTTTTTAACTAAGATGCCACTACTACGGGCTTCAAAAACACATTTTTCATCTGCATTTTCAGGAGACATTTAACAAAGCCTTTTACAAGTAAAATGAATAGGACTAAACCAAGATGATCTGAAAACTTAAAACATTTTGTGTGAATGTGTATCTGGCTATTTACTGTGATAGGAAAAAATTAATATTTTCTAAGATAAAGTTTACAGAGAGCTAATACCTTACAGCGGAGGTTCTCAACAGTTGGTCAGGACACTTGGAGATCATAGCCAATTTAGGTCATAGTTGCTTTTAAAATCTGATCAGGCTCGTGAAAGCAAAGTCAGAGCATTGTCAAAAATTACCTCAGCCTCTGTGAAGCTACAAGCGGGCAGCTGCAGTACCACAAAGTTGGAGAACTCCTTGATATATAGAATAAAATATAATCATTGAAAGCAAGAAATGAAGTTTTTCTGCCCAACTGTCATAGTTAAATCACAGTGAAATAATCTATTTTATTCATGGATGATCACATTTGTTCATTATCATTTTAGTGGGTTGTGGGTTAGGGAGTATTTGAGAGTTTGGACAGTTTAAGAGCCTAATTTAACAAATTAAGTGGGCATTTTGAAAGATACTTGTTTTCCTTTGTAGAACTGAACTTGGTCCTATTGGGAGCTTCTTATAAATGAAGTAGAGCCAAAGATTAATAATTCTCCATTGGTTCATCCCCAAATCTCGTTATTCTGGGTCCAAGAAAGACCTTCACACATTAACAGAGGGCATATCCTCTCAATAGAGCCTCCAACTCATTGCCTGCCTGCCTGCCTGCCTGCCTCCTGCTGCTGAGGTGACCTGAAGGCTGCATATGCATTCTGTCCTAAAGGGCCACCTGAGAGGAGACAACAACTTGCTGGGTTCCAATTGTATTGCTGCAGGATTGTCCACCCCATCTGACCACAGGGCTCTCTACTTTTTATGCTTCCATTGAAAAGGCTCTTAGAAACCCAAGGTCTTAGAAACGATCTCATGAAAGGCCTTCAATACTCCAAATTCTATCCTGGCCCTTTCCCCGATTTAATTGTCCTGAATTTAATTCAGTTTTCTTGCTTGAAACTGCCCAGTTTAGAGCACAAAGATAGGTGATTCAAGCTGGTACTTTTAGCTAGAAACGGCCATTTACCCAACAATTTGCAGAATTCCGACTTCTGATATGCAAAGACTTTGGGCTGCATGGGTCTAACTTCTGCTTCCTCACTCCCAACAAAACTAGCCACCTCACCTAAGCTGCATCTTTGCTGGGTGGCCAGTGACTTCTCAGGGGACAAGTGGCCAAAGGATGATCATGGATTTGGATGGGCAACAATAAGCCAATTCCTGCCTCAAGGTGACACACCTTCCCTCTGCCACAAATGCTCACAGGTCACAAACGGAAATACTTTTACTGTAGAGAATGCAAGGAGGAGGGAAGAAGAGGCCTGTAATCCTGTCCAAAAGGGTCTGCACTGTATCAAGAAGAGACAGCGGAGAATGAAAAGAATCTTCCCTGCTCTTCTGCAGCTGTAGGGGCTAACTGCTCTCTACATTAGGGCAGCTATTTTGACCTTGATCCCAAAACATGGTAAAAGGGTTACAGTGGTGCCAATTATTTTGATATCGGTATACTTCCTTCCCATTGAATAGTCTCTGAATAAGCCCTTTCACAGTAAATGACAGAATCTGCTGTTAAATTTCTCCTTGTTTGGGAGCACAGCTTTTAAATTATGCTTATCAGAAATGCAATCAAATTATTCTCAAACACCTAGATTTAATGTGTAAAACTGATAGTTAAGCTATATTGGAAGAGCTGACACAATTCAGCACTGATCAGCCAGTGCTAATCACTCCAGTAGAATTTATTTCTAGAAGGATAGGTTTTTTAAAACATAACTTTGAATATATCTTTACCAAGGGCCCACAAACCATCACAGTTCCATTCCTGATGTATTCTACAGTAAAAGACTTAATTCTGCCCAGGACACAGCTTTACTTTATAATAAAATCACTTCCCGTAAACATCTGCATTGTCATCTCTGTTTAACAGAAGTCAGGGCTTCAATATTAACTCCATTTGCTGATTGTCCACTGTAGTGTATAATAAGGCAAGTGAGGTGAAATACCAGGCATAGAATAATAGAAAACTGGGCAACTAATATTACAGGTAGTCCTCAACATACAACAGTTCATTTAGTGACTGGTCGAAGTTAACGGTACTGAAAAAAGTGACATGACCATTTTTCACTTATGATCGTTGCAGCATCTCCAGGGTCATGTGATTTATATTTGGATGCTTGACAACTGCATCCAATTTCATATTTATGATGGTTGCAGTATCCAGGGGTTATGAGACCATCTTTTGTGAACTTCTGACAAGCCAAGTCAATGGGGAGGCCAGATTCACTTCACAACTGCATTCCTAATTTAACAACTGCAGCAATTCACTTAAATGTGGCAAGAAAAGTCATTAAATGGGTCAAAACTCACTTAACAAATTTTTCGCTTAGCAACATAAATTCTAGGCTCAATTGTGATCGTAGGTTGAGGACTACCTGTACTTTCCAAAGCAATGGAAAGCAGCCATAATTATGGTTTGTTACTTTACAAATAGGTTGTTGTGATTAGGCTTTGAAAACAGTATATAACGGGCCCGCAATTATTTTTTATAGCATAATTCCATGATAAGATATTTGTTAAAAGAAAGCTTCCTTTATGTGGCATGAGAATGCTTGTTTTTCCTCTCAGTAAAATGAGTAGCCTAACATTGTGCACAAGCTTAACATTTAGCCTAAAAAGCTTGACAGCAATGAAGGAATTAAGATTGTCATTGTGAAACAGAAAATCATTGATCTTGCTATTCCTCATCCATATTACATACATTGCAGCATATAATAGTTGAAAAAACAGAAAAGGCAATGAAAGTCACATCAATTATATCATTTTTACTAGATGTTTATTTCCATTTTAGTTAACCTATCTTAAAATTCCAACACATATCCAACACATACAAGAATACAAATAAATAGTCTCATACAACATTTTAATTTTTAAATAAAGTATAATTCCCACCTAGGGCTTTTACAATGGATTTGTTACAAATCAAACAGAATTTTCCATTTTTCAGCATCACTAAGATCCAGTTATATGAAAATATAAACTCAGGAACATACTATGAGTAAGCACACTCCTTTCACTGCCCGCAAAATACAGTCGTAGATTCCAGACAAATGCCCCAACAGAAGTATACAATAAAACTTCAAAAATAAAGCTCAAAAAGCATGCTTTTTGCTTATAATCAAAGGGCAAGTCCAAATTGTATTTTGATTGGAGTAGATCAGTTAAAATTAATGGGACAAATCAGCTACAACTACAATTGCATTACTTATAAGCAGTGTAAGTTTGAATCCAATCGGCATTGAAACCATAGACAATCTGGCATTCTTTGGAAAATTGCAATATATGTATATTTCTTTTTCATATCACATAGGTCATAGTCATCCAAAAACTCAGCATCGGTCTACTTAGAAATACTCTGCCAGATTCCTGCCTGTCTCCATATTTTTTTTCTCCTTGGAAGGAAAACTTCAAGAAAGAAATCTTCAAGTAAAAACTTCTATTATACTTCTGGATAACTCCCATCTCTAGAAACGGAGCTTAGCCAAGAGAGTATTTTGAACCTTTGCCTTTAAATGGATACAAGTCAATTGTATAACCGGATGGCGTTTTATGCATATGAACCATAACAGCGGTCTGGCATCATAGCAACTGCTGATGAAGAATTTCCCATACCATTTTTTTTCGATAATAAGGCATGTGAAACTGCAAAAAAGAAACAACATAGTTGATACTTCCATTTAGCAAGCATGCTGTCCATTTTATTTTTACTTTCCTTAATAACTAATGTTCTCTCAGCAACTGACAAAGTGTACATGCATATAAAAGCCAAAATAAAATAAACATTAAAAATGAGAATCACTAGCCCAGGATATAGAATACAAAAGACAGAAAATAACTATTCGACATAAAACCAGTAAAGATCCAAGTCTAATTTGTTGTGGCTAAATTGTTAAGTATTTAGAAGAAGAGAAATTATTTGCCTAACTGTTGGAATATGGGCACTAAGCAAGGCTCCTTTGGAGAGTGCATTCACAGAAGGCATCACCCAGCTTAGAAAGCTCTCCCTGATGTTCATTCACCCTAGGTAGACACTAGGAAGAGACAGTCATTTAGATTTTGGCCTCAGGTTGATATCTAAACATGAAAGCCATATTTGCATAGGGCTGGAAAAGACTGGAAGCCAGTGCAACTATTAAGGTACTGGCATCTCATGATTGTATCAATCAATACTGGTTCAAAAAAGGTTCCTCCATTCTAGCCTCCGAACTTTTCAGGAGGTACCCTTACGTACAACACATTACAATAATCCAACTAGAAATGGGTTTGTTTCCTCTATCCAGATATGGCTGCAACTGGTATATTAACCAAAGCCGATAACTCGAGCTTCTAATCACTGAGGCAACTTGTTCCTTCAGTGATAACAGAATAAAGGAATAATCCAAGCTGCACATTTGAATTTTGGAGGAAATTTAACTTCTCCCACTGCCAGAACAGATTAACCATTACTCAACTAGGCAAAGTTAAATTAAGCTTTAGTTTTTAGCCCTCATCTAACCTGTTAACGTGCTCAATACAGGTCACCTACTGCCCTCTCAGATTAAATAAAACAGATATCATCTACATAACAGTAACATGACCAGCAGCATAGTGTTTAGTAGGTACTTGTCAATATGAACACATTACATTTGTGCTCTGGGACCTTCACTGGCTTCCAATTCTTGCATGCAATTCAAAGTGCTCATTTTACCTTTAGAGCAGGGGTCTGCAACCTTAAACACCCATTTGGACCCATTTCCCACAGTAAAGAAAACACCGGGAACCACAAAACCCTTCCTGTGCCTGTCTTTCTTGAGCAGCCACAAAACTAGCATATGTAGTTGAATTAAATGTTCTGTTTTCTTCTGAAACTTTTCTTTTCTTGGATTTATCCATGGTTGGCCGACCAAGGGTTGAAAAGCTCAATAAATCGCGTGCCAGCAGGTGTCACACATTGGCAGTGGCGACGCATATTTTGACTGACAGGGAACCGCAGCAGAGAGGTGAAAAAGCCACATGCAGCTCCAGAGCCGCAAGTTGCTGACCCCTGCTTTAAAGCCTTACAAAGTTTGGTACTGAAGTCTCTCAAGGGCATTTTCCACTCAATTTCAACTTGCTGACTGCAAAGCTCCCAAGCAAATCTATTAGTGGTCCCTCTTCTCTGAGAGACTAGGAGGCCACTGTTTTTATGTGGTGGTGCTGAATATTATGGAATAGCCTGCTGTCTGAAATCTGATCAGTTTCCACTTTGTTAGGCTTCCGGGAATTATTAAAAACACACTTTTTAAGACTTAAAGATGTAGCCTACTATTTTTACTGCTTTTTAATTGCCTGTTTTATAATTTTATTCATGTTTTAATTACTCTTGTTATGTAAAATCATTTACACTATGCACATTTTATTAAGATTGTAAGTCAGTAAAAGTTCCATGATTGCAACAGATTTAAAAAAACTAATAGCTGATTCAGGATATTAAGTTCACTGGTATCAAAAACACAGTGAAATCCAAATGAGCCAATTGGGTGGTATTTGCCATCTCCTTCTTATATAAGGGAAGCCAAAATAGTTTCTGCCTAAAATCTAATCCAAATATGACTCCAGACATTCAGTTTCATCTAAAAATTCTTGAAAGTAATTAACAATTCCAAGCTTACACATCTTATTCAATGGGATAATAATAATCAGCCTACTGTTTCCACCACAGAACTAATAACAAATAAATACCTGTCTCAAGAGATAGAGCAGCACGAAAATTGTTTCCTAAAGTATTTCAACTCACCTGTGTAAATGCAATGGGTTTATCCCTAGAGACAAACTCTGCAAATTTGCAAGTAAACATTCCACAGTCACTGCCATTTAATTGCTGCGGAATTTCCTAAGAAATTGAGAAAAGGGAATATACAGGAAAGCCTATTAACTTTTTCTTGTTTTATTTAAATTATAGATCACTGAAACCTAAGAGATTATAATACAGCAATTCTATAACAGATCATCAACTAAACAGGCATCTAAATTGATTGCTCAATTTCAGAAAATTTAAATAACAATCTGTACTTTAAGGAACAGGAAATTCCTAAAGATGCACAATCTAAGATATGCTTATTTATTCATTCAAATTTTACAGGCCACCTACATCATGAAAAAGTAACGTTGGGAGTCATACTATAAACTTTAAAAACAATTAATATATAAAAACAATTATTATTAAAAAGATGAAAAACCCAAGTCTAAAAGACAATAACAGATGTTAATAACCATGAAATCACTTCAATATCTCATTGGTCTCCTGGGATCTCCGGGCCTGATGGCATAACCAGATTTTGGGGGACTTCTGGAAAATCAACAGGGATAGAGCCAGCTCATTTCAGGGGGAGGGGAATTTCCAAAAAGCAAGTGGCACTCACCAAATGCAGCTCCCATACAGGACCCATAAGCATGCCTCTTCTGCTGAATCTGGTGGGATATTCAGGGAGAGACAGTCCCTCAGATAACCCAACCCATGCTCTGTAGGGCTTTAAAAGTCAAAACCAGCACCTTTAATTGGACCCAGAAACAAATTGGTAACTAATGCAGCCCATGGAGCAGAGGTTAACTTGTATTGCTCTTGAGATACACATAACCGCCCCGCACTGCTGCATTTTGCACCAGCTGAAGTTTCCGGATACTCTCAAAGGTAGCCCCATGAAGAGGGCATTACAGTAATCCAATTGGGAGGTGGACTAGCGCATGAGTGATCGTGAGCAGAGCCTCCGATTTTGGAACTGGTGTAAGTAGCACACAATATGAAGTTGTGCGAAGGCTTTCTGTCAGGTCCGAAAAACCTGAACGTTCAGATTAATTGATTTTTTTGCTAAGTCTATCTAAGGAATCTTCTCAACAGTCAGCACCTGGTTAGAGTTAGATAAGGAGCAATGCTATTTGAGCGGGGTTAGTTCACTTGTGGTTATGTAACAACTGTAAGCTGATCCCTCTTTTAATTCCTCCTCCTGGCTCTGCCAGTCCTTCTCCGACACTTTTTGTTTCCATGACTGACACCTGCTCTTCAAGTGATTCCTGAGTCCAGGAAGACTATGAGATTACACATGGGATCTCTTTGGGACAATGCAATCCCATCCAGCGGCAAAAATAGAATAAACTTGGAACTGTCAAGTCCCCAAATCCCAAGCCACTCAGTCTTTCCAGAGTTCAGCTGAAGTCTGTTTTCCCCATCCAGACTCTCATAGCCCCTAGGCAATGAGATAAAATGTGCACAGCAACACTTAATTTGCCAGAGGCTGAGATGAATAATTGGGAATCCTCAGGGTACTGATGACACCTCACCCTATGGTGACAGATAAGCTCACCCAGCAACTTCCTATAGATGTTGATGGACAGAGCATCAAACCCTGCAACACCCAACATAGTATGAGCCAAAGGTGGCATCTCTCCCCTCCTCCCGCATCACCAATGACTGGAATATCACTTGATGTTTTAGAAACTTTCACCTAATACAAGACATTTTATTTTTTAATAAAACATAGGTTTATGCTGGAGATTCAGGAACTACACAAATATCCATTTAAATAGGACTTCACGGCATCTATATTTTGCACTTAAATCAGATCTAGATATAATAATTCTAGTTAAGAATCTATGATTTAGTAAATCAGACCTGAGCACCTTCTCTTACCCAACACATCCTCCCATATCTCTGAAGTGCTTTAATTATGTGTTGCTTTTTAAACCACAAACCCATTTTATGTGCAATAAGGAAGCTGTGGTTTGAAGAAGCCACAACTGAAGAACTGAAATCAGTATAGAAGGGAAATTGGGTGTGTGTGAAGACTAAAACATTTATTCCTAAATTAATACTTGAATCTTGCTGAAATGACCATTTTAGAAGTTTAGATGCACAGTCGAAATGGGGAAAAAAAGAAGTTGCACATACATGAGGCTTCATACTGTAAAGTGTCCAAGATGAAACATTAATATCCAGGTTTTTCTTTGCTTTACTTTCCTCTTGCAGATATTGTCTGTTCAATAAAATCATAACAAACAGTGATAACATTTTCCCCAAGAATTAAGATCATCACTCTTCAGAGGTAATAAAGTTTTGCATGGTGTATTTTTAATATAAAAAATTAAAAAAATATCCACCCAAAGTTTACAGTAGTCAAAAGAAGTAATGGTTCATTTTACCAATCTAATAAAAAAAGTAAAAAGGGATATTTTTTGTACTACTAGATATCTACTTACAACAATCTCATACAGATCCTGATGCCATTTTGTCCCATTGAATCAAAATATTTGATAGTTTTTCTCCTCAAATCTATAACCTACAACAAAGTGAAAATTTTAGTAGAATCTGGCAGGTAACCATCACATTATATCCTCATCACCCAAAGAATTTCAGAAAAGCCAAAATGTATTTACCACTAATGCCCAATGTAGTCTGATATGAATAGGCACCAAGATTATGTCATGCTGGAATAAGTCAACTTCTTTGGTCCATCTTTTTACTGCATTATAACCCATAGAACTTAGCTTGGAATAGAAGAAAGTACTGAAAGCGTAAAGTACTGGAAATCTTTGCATTTTATTTCTCTCAACCAGAAGATTCATATAGAAATTAATGACCTATAATCAAAGAGAAGAGACAAGATGAGGAGATACAGATATACATAAACATACATCTACTATTTCAAATGTACTAATAAAATGCAATTAATTATCAGGGCTATTTTTATAAATATTCCCACAAAGCCTTTATTGGAATCTTGAAAAATAGCCTTGAGAATTGCTTTTTATTAGTACACTTGAAATAGTGTACAGGCAGTCCTCATTTAATGACTGCCTTGTATAGCGATCATTTGCAATTATACAGTGAGAAAAAGTAACCTTGTGACCAATCCTCACATTTACGACCTTTACAGGCCTGTAAAGAAAAACTGAAGTAAATTCAGAAGCAAAGCTGTGGTTCCACTTAACAACTGCTTCACTTAATGACCAAGTTGCTGATCTCACTTGTGGTCGCTAAATTAGAATTTTCTATAAGACATACAAAGGGCTCAGAAAGTTACAATTCAATAAGGCAAAAAAGGGAATTAATCCAGTCCACAGGCCAGTTCCAGTTCTCACCTGCCCTGAATAAGGTGTGATGATACAAGCTTAAAAAACAATCACATTTTCCTTATTTAGGAAGAAGATGCACACTGGACAAACTGTCATGAAGTACATGAAGTGGCACCGTACTGCCTTTCCATCTCTCTCTTATGAAGGAAATTAAAAGCAGAAAGGGACTGAGATGACCTCCCTCAATATTTTGCAACCCAGATGTACTGATCGGATAGGCAATTTAGGCCTCTAGATCAGAAGCTTTCCAACCCTGTGATAGGGCACTACCGTTATTTCTACAACAAAAGACTAATGAAACTTTAGCTACTAATGAGTAAAATTATTTTACCACATCATTGAGCCACTGCTGGTTTCTTAGTGTTTGAATGTCTCTTCGCGTAATATTCAGCTTGAAGGCGCTAGTCAAAATTTCATCATCTTGACCATAGCTCAGAGCATTTGCTATCTCTTTTTCCATATCCTGGAAGAACATTTTATACTATGAAGGTCATAAACAGTTAATATTAAAACTAAACTTAGTCATTTTGCAGAAGTGAAACGAGGGTAGAAACAACATATTCAGGTTGTTTTAATCTTGTAAAGAAAAAAGTTAACACAAATATCTTATTTCTAGCATACTTTATTCTGAAAATAAGTTTTGGTATAATCTAATTTGAATGACTATTTCTTGACATAAGTTACATTCCTATACTGGGGACAATAAAGATAGAACATATCTGGAGCTAATTTCACGTAAACTTCGCCTTTAATGCCTACCTTTGTAAACTCAGGGAAGCACTCTGTAGCCTTTTCCAAACTCAGATACTTTTCTCTTATTTCAATCAGAGAACGTCTTCTGCGTGACGATTCTTTCTGGACCAGGCTTAATCTAAGCGATACTTCTTCTGATAAATCATTTCCCATCAAAGGCTGCATGGACCTCTGTAAATAAAATGGAAAAAAGAAACTGCCAAATCAAAGTCTGTAATTGAATTGTTCATGGAAAGGAGTTCTTCAAAAGACAAAAGAATCCCATCAAAAGCTTCTTTATAAAACAACAAACTAGGAAATCCCTTTCCAATCAGACTGGCAGAAAAAAGGATCATTCAGTTGAGAAACTGTATCTTTTTCCTGCAGTGAACTCTTTTGGCTTATAAACTACAGTAAATTTTTTAAAAGGAAGGGGAGAAGTAATGAGTTTATGGTTCCCTGAGGTTGAGACATGGGATAAAAAAGAAGGGTTGAATCTTTCCCTGCGCCATGAGGTTGACTTTCAAGGAAGAAAAAAAGTTGAAGGGTTTACTCTTTCTTTTTCGCACTCTTGGAATATGCCCGGCTACCTGACAAATAGTAAAATGCTCAGGTTAGGGGCTTGCAATTGCTTCTTTAGCACTGCAGTCAACAGCATGGAAGGTTTTAGCAGAGTTGAACATAGGAAACTACCTCATAACAGACTGTTCACCAAGTCCAGTATTACCTATTCCAACAGTAAAGTTCTAGGATCTTAGTCATGATCGTCCACATCATATCTGAACTGATATGGAACTGGAATTCATCAGGGACTGAACTTAAATCTTATACCTGCAAATAATGAAATTCATGTCACTGAGCTATTTGTTTCCTTTTCTCCCCCACCACTTGGCAACACACATTTTAAACCACCCTGAACCTATAAAACTAATTTCCTAGAATGGTTCCTGACTGTACAATTCCAGCTGGTTTGGAAGGGAATCTTAAATAATACACTCATAGATCCATTACAAAAATATCTGAACAATTTCAGCAAGTCATTAAAAAAATACAATCATCATTCTGGTTTTTACTCTACATTATACATTTAACAATGCAGATTATCCATGTCCAGATAAGATAATTTCATTTTAATCAATATACTTCTACATGAAAAACAGGAAAACACTCTATTAGTGTAGTGTATATTACAATATAAACCTGTTGTATTGGAGATAAAACAACTTGGCATCTAACAATTTTACTAGTCAGAATTAAAAAAGTTCTCAGACTCCAAGATGTTCCTTAGAAGTAAACACATACCTGCTATAACATTATGCCAAGTATTTAAATCTTAATATGTTAAGATTGGACAAATGGTTCAAGAAGATAGTATTCACAAAAGTTACTCAAATGTGGCTAAGGGATTTTAAACAATAATCCCTCCCTCCCTCCCTGAGGTTATCCCAACCCATCTTTGAGGTAATGAGTGTGCTACAGGCCCCCTCAATGAAACATTATGATCTTGCGGGACTGGGAAAATGTGTGACATCTCTATCACAGACCCTGCCCTCTGGAACAGCATCTCCCTCAGAGATATGGACAGTGTGCTCAGTGCACACCTGAGGTGTGGGAAGGGTTTTAAGATCTGGGGTTTGTGGAAGCCCTGTTGTAGTTTTTTGTTGTTGTTATGGTTGTTTTAGCCTGAGTTGTCCTTCTTATGTTTTAAGTGGCCCAGAATCTGTTCAAGTAGGTGACTGTAACAATTTAAAGACATTTTAAAAAATGGAACTCTACCATTATAGGGTATAATAACAGAATCTTAAAAGCTTAACAAAGATTTTTTTCTCTCTCTCTTTTCTCTTATACTAAACAGAATCAAGCTAGGGCAATCTTGAATTCTTTTCTTGTTCCATCTCCTCTATTTGGGCTAATATTTAGATAACTGTAATTGAATTCCGCCTTCAAGGACATCTCCACACAATTCTACACAACAAATTGTTTTTCTTTATACTTAAAGCAGGATCCTTGAGGGGTGAGGGGGAGGGAAATCCTCTTTAGGACTTTCTTCAAGCTAGTAACTTTATTTTGGAAATCTTTTATCTTGTCCCATTATACAGCAGACCACTGGCATCTTGGAATTTGTCTAAGGTGCTGGATTTTGAGGAGATTTTTACTTAAATTCTCAGTAGTATCATTGTGATTTGAGACCTTTGTAATTTGTCTTTCTCAAAATTAATGTTTGCATTTTAATATTTAAATAGAAAGGATTCTTCATAGTTTTAAATGAGTTTGATTTTTTTAAATCTCTGGTGACATTGTTCTATTTCCCAAGGAGGGAAATAGAAAAGTGCTTGTTTTTTGTATATTTAACACAGCATGGGGTGGGATAGCCTTCTCTTTCTGACACATCAGGGATAGGGACTAGGATACCAGATGAGGCTACTTTAGAAGGTAATGGCAACAAGATTTATCAAGTCACTATCCTAAAGCAGAAGATAGGCCAGGCTGAGAAAACCCCAAGGCATTCTAATAGAGGAGATTTGGGACTGCAAGCTTTCTATTCTATGTGCTCATTATTATTATTGTTAGGAAAATGATTGAAAAGGAAAAAATTAAGATTCTGAAATGCAAGAAAAATAATACTTGGTTGAAAATTTTCAGAAGACTAGCCTGAATAGTATTTGAAAATTAATGATGGCATTCTAAGCAGCATCATTGTAATGTATTTCATTTCTTGTAATTATTTTAATGACATTATGTTGGCTACAAATTTAATTGAATTTCAAAGTTATTATTAATAAAATTTAAAAGAAAAAAACACAAAAGTATCACAATAAAGAGTGCATCTCACCTCTTTTTTCTGTTCGAATACCTTTTCATGTTCTGTTGTTCTTTTTGCTATTGTTATTGATCTGACAGAAACATGGAGACAAAGAGGTTATTGGGAGTATTACAAAAGTAGAAAGAAACACTTTCATTATCAGAAAGAATTTTACAAGCATTTTATATCTGCTAAGCTAATGCAGTCCTTCAGAATAACCCTATAAATGTCAATTATAGTGGAATACAAAGAATGAAGAACTAAATTATACATTGTTCAGTGGCTCATCCTCTCACACAAAAATGTTATTGCTGAAGTATTACAAAACCACTACAACCATATAAAAAAGGATCCAGAAGTAAAAGTTTGGTTAAATATTTAAAATCTGTAAACATGTTAAGTAGTACAGTAATGAGAGAAAGCCTGTTAGCATGTTATAATTATCTATGATTCTGCAACACTAGGCTCTATAAGAGATGAGACCTTCATCTAGACAAAGGGTGTCAAAGTCTATTTCATTGAGGGCCACATCAGGGTTGTTTGATCTGGGAGGGCTGGAGGTGCGTGGCCAGGGTGGGTGTGGCCAGCTCGACATCACTCATGTCAGGGGCACCTGTGGTGGCCTGAGCACTTTGCAAGTGAAAACAGGCTCCTAAGCTTTGTTTTTCGCTGCGACAGCATCCTACAAGCCTCTGCCAGCGAAAACAGAGCTCAGGAGGTCCACCTATCGCCCTTGCAAACTCAGTTTTCGGCTGCAACGGCCTCCTGCAACCCTCTGCCAGCGAAAACGGAGTTTGGAGGTCCACCTATGGCCCTCGCAAGCTCCATTTTCAGCTGCGACAGCCTCCTGCAACCCTCTGCCAGCAAAAACAGAACTCGGGAGGTCTACCTATGGCCCTTGCAAGCTCCATTTTCGGCTGCGACAGCCTCCTGCAACCCTCTGCCAGCAAAAACAGAGCTCGGGAGGTCCACCTATGGCCCTCGCAAGCTCCATTTTCAGCTGCGACAGCCTCCTACAACCCTCTGCCAGCAAAAACAGAGCTTGGGAGGTCTACCTATGGCCCTCGCAAGCTCCATTTTCGGCTGCAATGGCCTCCTGAAACCCTCTGCCAGTGAAAATGGAGCTCAGGTTTCACTGGCAGAGACACTGCGAGCCGGTCCTTTGCTGTTTCCAGGGCAGTTCCGTGGGCTAGAAGAGATTCTGATTAAAAACCAAAACACAATACCACGTCATGATCTACTGAACACACTATGCCAATACTCATTTTCTTTGAGTCTGCTCTTCATGACACAGGTTTATGTAAGTGAATGATGTCTTGATCCAGAGAGATTTGCAGAACTTGAAAAATAGTTGTCAATGCTCATCAGAATAGGAGACTTACAAAATTGCCATCAATGGTCAGACATTAAAATGTAAAAATGAAGAAAATGCACACTGTGACTAATTCCCAATAATAGTTGTCCAACAAAATTCACCACAAGAGCAAGGCATATAATATTCCAAAAGGCTATAAAGAATGCAGGGTAACAGCAAAGGATCTACAGGCCATTCCTCTATAGCCTAATGCCAGCAGTCATAAAAAGTAATCCCAAATGTGCTTTTTCAAGAGGCAAATGGACTTCTGTTTTTTCTTTGAAGAACAAAAGTAATGTTTACAGGAGGGTATCAAGGAAGAAATCACTACTATCAGAAAGCACATCCCTGCCCATCTTAAGTTTGAAAAGGAGTTTTGCAACAAAAATTGATTCTGCAATGTGGTCAGATCAGTTGAAAGTAGAAATTTTATGCATTAAAGGGAAACATCGCATTAGGAGAGAATCAAATCTTGCATTCCAAAAAAAGAACTTAACTCCAGCTCTGGAGCATAGCAGTGGAAATGGTATGGTTTGCAGCTGCTTTGCAGCTTCAGGATCCAGAAACCTTGCTCCCATTGAGGGAACAATGGATTCATTGAGGGAACAATATAATTTACTAGCCTTCTACTGGAGGATGTCAGGGTATCTGCCTGTGACTTGAATTTTAAATGAATTGGGCTCAAGCCACACAACAATGATCCTAAAAAGAGCAATTACATTTATAATAGAAGGGCTAAAGTAGAAAAATTCTATATTTTGAAATGGATGAAACAAAGCCCTGGACTTAATCCAACAGAACCTCATGGCATAATCAGAAGCAAAGAGTTCATGCAAGAGAGCCCAAAGATATCAATAAATTAAAGCAATTCTGTAAGAAAGATTGAGCCAAAATAAATATTTGCATGCTCATGTGCAGATCTGATTATCAGGGACCGAAAATGTTAGGTGGAACCAATGCTATTAAAGAAAGTGCCACCCAGTTATTTAATCTAAAACTTTATATACTTTTTTCTAATAAAGATAATGTGTTTACAAAAGTTGTAACACAGAACATTGTTTTTGTGCTTTTTGTTTAAAGTAAAGCTCAGATCTCAATGTTAAGTCACAGTACTAAGGATACCTCTAGAGTTTAAAAACATCGAATTACTGTGTCTTTCACTGGAAAAGTTTCAGAACAGCGTTATTAAATGAAATGTTTAAAAATTATACTACATCCACTATATTTTCAAAATATAGAAAAATATGAAGGAGCTTTTCATTTTAATTTGTCTCTTCAAATTTTTTGTTTTGTAAGTCTGTACTAAAGTTAATATGTAACACCCAATTTCAAATTTGCTTCACTCTGAACCAATATATCTCTATCTATAGCACAAATGCTCATGGCTCATGGCATAGACAGATGATATATAAAATAAATGCTCACAGTAGCACATAACTATTTAGATATGAGTGCTTTATTCTTCCACTTATGACACTTGATGCTAAACAAAACCTGATGCAAATATTTCCTAGGTTCTAACCTTCTCTTAAAACCACAAATTATAAACCAATGAACTTTCACTTACCTGCTCATATCATTTTTACAGCCCAAGTGACCAAAGTTTTTGATTCCTTAAAGAAAGGATATAATAAAAGTAACTCAAGTTGCCCTCCCTAAACATTGGTGATATTTAAAGGAGTATTGATTGTCTCACACATTTTACAGATGTATTCTTTCAGTTCTTAGTAATTAGCCTAGAAAAGAAAGCTTTTTAAAGAAGAATTCAGTTATTGATGCAAACCAGTGGTGAAATGCTAACGGTTTGCACCAGTTGAGGTGAACCGGAAGTGATAAATAGGCACTGCAACCAGTCATAAGCCCAAACCTGTTGCCAAGTGCCCACATCATGGTCACATGACCGCAGGGTGCTGGCATAGCTACAATTCCAAGGACCGTTCATAACCACCATTCATCAGCACCGCCGTAATTGAATGAATGATTGTAGGTTGAGAACTACCTGTTTTATCATTAACAGTTCCTTTTTTAAAAAAATTAAAGGAATAAGAAAAAATCAGATGAAGCACAAACCTGCTTAGAGTCAAAAGGGATGTCTACAAGCAGCAATATAAGAATCATCTTGCTTATTTCAAATAAAAATTAATATACTGCCTTTCTTATTCCTTCGCAAAGAAAAAGTAATAAACTTCAAAGCTAGTCCCTTACAGTACTAGCATCAACCAAGACTGCAGGCCAGATTCAAAGTGAAAAAGAAACCCTAAAGGAGGCAATGTCAGACCACATGTATTTTTACTAGGAAAACTGCACGTTTGTGTCTATGAAATTATTGGGAATTGAGCTTGACTTGAAGGAAATATTACTTTTTTAGAAAGTTTAAATGAAGCTTGATACTATTATAATGCAGTAGGGTTAGGCAATGTTTTGATTTGATTTGATTTGGAAAAGGTATTGGAATACATGAAAGTAGCTCCCTCTCAGCAACTATTCAATCTTTCTATTCTTATTTATATGCCACCCTTCTCCGGAGACTCAGGGCGGTTTACAATGCGTTAAGCAATAGCCTTCATATTTTTATATATTTTATACAAAGTCAGCTTATTGCCCCCACAAACTGGGTCCTCATTTTACCCACCCTAGAAAGGATGGAAGGCTGAGTCAACCTTGAGCCTGGTGAGATTCGAACTTACAGTAATTGCAGGCAGCTGGATGTTAAATGCTGCCTTGTAGGAGGCATTAGCCTCCTACACCACTCAGGCTCCTTGAAAAATCTTGAAAAAATGCAGCTCTTTCAATGAGTTGCAGAAAGATTTGGATCCACACGCATGCTTTCCAAAACACCTCTTCCAAACTGAATCTGCCTTGTGATTAAGTTAAGAGGGATAGTTAAGACGACAGAAGTTTAGATGTAGAAATGGAAAATGCAGAGATGGAATATACCAGTATTTAAGCTGTATTTAGTAGTATTTAAGCTGCTGATTATGGGTTTAAATCCTCACTAAATGGCTGGGCAAGATACTGCCTTTCAACCCCACCTTCTTCATTTGGTAACAATTGTGTGAAAAAAATTAAAGTATTGCATTGTCAGTTTTTGAAGAAAGCATTAAAAATCTAACAAATAAGTTAATTTAGGTAAGGTATTGAGATCATGTGGACTAGGTAATTAATGTTATCTCGATTACTGTATTTTTCAGTGTATAAGACATACTTCCCCCCCCAAAAAAGTGGGTGGAAATGTCTGTGCATTTTATACAGCGAATGTTGCTGAAGCCCCGGCCACCCGCCGGCCCCCACTCGCCGGCTTCTGCCTCCCAGCAATTTACCTCCTTGCAGCAAACAGCAAACAGCCTGGTCCATTTCAGCACAGCCTGAATTAGCACAAGCAGCTGATTAGTGGTTGGATCGGCCTCCTGGAATACCACCTATCAGCTATTCCTATGCAGGAATCACCACCGCCCATTGCCACTGTTGCCGCCCACCGCTGCTGCCACCTATCGCCACCTCCATGCGCCCCATTTTTGGCCACACATCCCATTTTTGGCTCCGTGCACCCCATTTTCAGCCTCCACACGTCCTGTTTTTGGCCCATTCCAGGAGGCGGGGATAGGCGGCGGCAGTGATAGGCAGCAACAGGCAGTGGCGATCCCTACAGCCTGGAACACCTGATAGGTGTTATTCTGGGAAGCCAATCCAACTGCCAATCAGCTGCTTGTGCTAAATCAGGCTATGCTGAAGCTGACCAGGCTGTTTGCTGCAAGGAGATAAATTGCTGGGAGGCAGAGGCAGATTCCCCCCCCCCCCTTGTTTTCCTCCCCAAAAGCTAGGTGTGTCTTATACTTCGGAGCGTCTTATAATCTGAAAAATACGTAAGTAGTTTATTGTAATCCACTGGACAGATAACTTTAAGACAATAACTCATCTTAATCTACTCAAATATAGCAATGAAAGTAAATGCTTATTGTAAGGCTTCTGAGAGAAGTTTAAGAAGGAAAATACTGTAGAAGGGTTAAAGATACAAAAGCTGGAGATAATTTTTACAAACTAACAAGGGCAAGTGACAGACTCTGAATTATAACATTTCAAATGTTTACCAATATAAAATGTAACGACAAGGTTGTAAATAAAAATACTGGTAACTAAAGTACAAAGGTGAATATGCCACTCACTTTGCAATTTTCAGGTTACTTTAATCTCTTTTTTCACTTATAGTAACTATACATTTTTAGAAAGATTCCAATCGTTCCTTTAATATCCCACTTAAACTGTAACTTATTTCGCTGCTATATACATTTTTTCACTATTATTACTTACCATTTCTTGGCATTTCAGATGAAGGGATGAGATCAAACTTTAAGGATCCAGTGGCATAATCTTGGACACTTTATTCAATGCATTTGAAAGAATAAAACAAGTAATGTTTTGTTGAGGAAAAAAGTTTTGACAGTAAAGCAAGGCATTGAATTTAATCTACATTTTACATATTGTATATCAACATATTTAATACTGGAATTTAATTATTAATAGGGTTATATGATAGATATTCCATAGATTTGAAAGATAAAAACCTTTATATAGTTAACAAATAATATTTCACATTTTAACGGGTTAATATCACGTAATAATTACAAACAAGTCTGAATTTATAACAGCTTTAAATTTAGTTTAGAAAGACATATCCGCACTTCAGATGTCACTTCTAGAAACAGGTTAAATATGATCCTGACTTGTTTTTTCACATGTATGAAGGGAGAAGTGAAATGGTAAAACAGGACCCCTAGTGGACATTCTAATTCATTAAGTCATGATTTAAGTTTAGAGTGGAATATGAATGCAACCAATAGTACTGCATCACATACTTTAGGATGGTATTTCTAATTCACAATATCCAGCCTGCAAAATTCCAATTACTTTTCCAGTTTATTTCATTGCCTCACTTTAAATATTATTTTTCTGCAAGAACTTACTCATGGTATTTTGCTACTGCACCAGAAGAGTGAATTTTAAGACTCTTTTCTTTTTCTTGCTTGAGTAGTTCTTTGTATTTCTCTTGTTCCAGTCTTTGAACTCCCTAGGATAAAACAAGTATTACAATTATTTATGTTTAAGAGCATAATAAACTTAATACTTAAAATTCATGTTTTAAGTGTGCCCTTTGGTACTATGCTTGAGATTTCATTCTGTAAAACAGGAGAAATCATTTTATCTACTTCCTACCCACCAATGTCTATGCAGGAACCAGGCAACTGGATTGCTAGACCCTCCAGCCTCAAGCTGATGTTTTTGAATGTAGCTCTCCCTGTGCAAGACATGATTGTGGATGGGAAAGCAAACCAGCATGTGTTTCTGACGTTTAGTTAGATGAATGAGATTCCTTCAGCAAAGTTATGTGCTTGGCATCAATCCCAACTGTAGGCAGAGGAGTTGGCATGTATCTGAAGACTTTTGGCATTGTGATAAACACTTTTCTGCAGGTTTAGCAGATGTGATGTTAGGATTGTGAGGCAGGGCCAAAGAGGCAGACTGAGGTTGCTGCTGTTCTACTGCTTCTCCAACTACATGACAGTATGTCTTTGCAAGCTGTTTGATCTTATTGTAGGGAGTGCTTATGGATTCTGTCAGACTATTATACTGGCAACTCTAATCTCCTCCTGGATTTGAAGAAAGCTCAAAAACTTTTGACAGTCACAACAACTATGTCATCACTGACCAGCCTACTTTTCTAGCTACCTATTAGATCTGGCCTTTTTCCTGCAGCTGATGAGATAGGATTGGACTTCCTAGTGATCTTTATTTTCTCTCCTAACTAGAGCCATCAGACTCAGCAAGGAGGAAAGACTTGTTCAGATGGTTCACTTCAGAAGCCTTATGGATCTACAGTGGTTTCAGATGCTATTTGGGGTTTTCCTAGAAATCTGGAGGACATATATGTTGAGTCCTGTTTTAATCTATTGGAACACAGAGGCAACCAGGCCATCAGACAGGATTATCTTTAAGCAGCCTCTCTCCAGCCACTGATCCTGTGCAGGTCCTTGGTTTTCCAAAGAGCTCTAGGAAATTAAGCAGGCAAAGAGATATCTGAACTGATGTTAATGGAAAATGAGAAATGGAAATAGGTATGGGTATGATGTCAAATTCAAGCCTGTGATGAGCTGATAAAAGCATTGGGGCTGAATTACTTTTGCTCTTTTACTGAATCTGCATAATATCAGTCAACTGCACTAATTAGAATGTCCTGGGCCCTTTAAAGGGAAGGATGGGCGTACCTGCATTAGTGTGTTTGTGCACATATGTATACAAAAAAGCACACATGTAAAAGATGAAATTGGACTATTTCCTTAAATAAGCATCCTAGAATTAATACTGCCAACATAATTATTCACTATTAGGCATGAACAGAATGTCAGCAGCTTCTCTTAAAGATCCAAACAACTGAGTCACTTGGAACATACACCACACTCCATCAATTACAAAAATGCATGACCCAAAATCACACTTACAAAAGTGAAAGGCCAAAGAAAACAAAAACAAAGTACAAAGTACTTCGTCATGGTAAGAAATATTAGTTTGTTTGGACATGAGGTGGAAGTGTCTTGACTTCAATCAAAATTCTACATAAGATAAGTATTACATATATTCCTCCAATTCTTACGCTGAACATAGAAACTGTAAGTCTTAATATAGCTCAATCAATTTAACATACATTCTGCCTGAAAGAAACTGCTTTCACATCACTGAATCCAGCACCATATTCAAATATTTTATAGTAATGTATCTGCTATAAAAGATGATTTAAAATACAAGTTTATATATCTGCGGACTTGCCTCTTCCACAGTATAATGAGGTTTCCTTAGATACCTTCCAGTCTCTAAAGCAGAAGCTTCTAATGAATGTCTGCGAGTAATATGTCTCCATGGCCGCAAATCCTCTTGAAGCACATTATGACTTTTCTTATTACTGTTTTTGAAACTAAAGTCATCTCTGGTAGAAGAAATAATATAAAAATTAAATAAACTGCTGAAATTTGCATGTCTATTTGGATAACAACATGCCATTTTGAAAAGGCATATATTTGAGGATTGCTAAAGAAGAATTATTCTTATTTATATTATTTCAGTCACAATAATTCAAGCTACTGTTATTTTGCACATAAAAAATGTCAGAGAAAGCATAATTAATTATAGCCCACCTTTCACACATTTTCCCTGATTATTCAATTTTTTTTCTAAGTTCACATAATGCTTCATGGCCAAATGTAGAGTTGATGTTGAACTCTATGCAATTTAGGAAACAATTTTTCTGTAATATTTTATCTACATCCATAAATGAAAACTACTTGTAAGGCAGGTTTATGTCTCATGTACAATGCCCAACAAAGCATATACATTAATTCTCCTTGTATTCTAAATTGAGGATGAGGATAAAGCCACATTGGTCACTTAGTGGTTAAGGCATCAGGCTAGAAAGCAGGATATTGTGAGTCTAAATCCTGCCTTAGCCATGAAAACAAGTGGGGGTCTTTGGGCTGATCACTCTCTCAACCCAAACCACCCCACAGAGTTGTTGCTCTTTGTGTGTGCGCGCGCGTGTGTGCGTGTGGTGTGTGGTGTGGTGTGCGTTTGTGGATATATATGTTTATTCTTATTCTTATTATAATAATAATGGTAGGATGGAGATAGATATATATAGATATAGATATATCCATCCCACCTTTAATTTTTTTTTACAAACACAAGGTGGTGAATATATCCAATACATCTGTGTGCGTGTGTGTGTGCGTGCGTATAAACAAAACACTGCATCTTGACAAATGACTATCTAATATCTTTAAAACCTCCCATAATGGAGCACCCACAATTTCTAAAGGTGCCATTTCACTGAATAATTGTTTTTATTGACAGGAAATTTGTCTTTAATTCTAGGTTGATTCTCTCTTTATTAAGCTTCCATCCATTACTCCTTGTCTTGCCCTCAGATGCTTTGGAGAATTGGTTTACCCCCTCCTCTCTGTGACAGCCCCTTAAATATTGGAAGACTGCTACCATGTCACCCCTAGTCCTTCTCTTCGTCAGATTAGATATTCCCAGTCCTCCAAGGTCCCTTCCAACTCTGTTATTCTGTATTTTGTAATATGCCACATTTTTGTATAATGCTAAATTCATCACTAATTATTTATGTTAGAGCAGACAGAGAAAAAACTCCAAAGGGGAGTACTATAATGGTCATGTGTTCTTAGAATTTCATTCTCTGTTGGCCACCAGAGAAAATTAAAGGTTTTACCTCATATAAGTCACAGGAATATGAGAGTCAGATGCTACATCTGGATGAATACAGGTACCATAACTTGCTTTTTTATCTATGGGAAAGATAGTAAGATTCATCACAACTAATTCCATAGACAACACTCATCATTTTTATCTTATATGGCTCTACTCCAAAGAATTATTCAAGTCTGTCATATCAAAGACATAGCAAAACTCATTGCCATAGGCAGATGTATTGGCTACGGATGGCTATATGATGCAATCCACTGAGTCTGCCAACAATTGACTTATAAGGAAACTCCAGCATTCTAGAACACTTTTCCTCAACTGATCTAAACACAAACAATACAAGAGATACATACTACAGCATGGAAGAACAAGAAAAGCTCAATATATACAAAGCACATATGGGAAGGAAGTAGTAAAAGAAATGCCCATAACTAGTTAAGAACGTTCAGTGTAGACCCAATACCTATAAGCAATGGCCTACCATGTATAAGAGTAAATTACATCTTAGCACAAGTAAAATCAATAGCACTAACTAATTTAAAGGAATTATAACATGAGCTTCTTCTTAATCAAAATCAACATCAATATTTTTTCAATTTATAATATGCCATATGAGAGTTAAGTACTTCACCGAAAACAAAAATAATTATACTATTGCAAAGGAAAATGAATACACCCATTAGAATAACCGGATCTGAAATACAGCCACAGTATCTATTGACTTACCAAAGTTACACATCTGCATCTCACAGTTAGGTTGCATCTGCTTGTCAGCCAAGGCATCAGAAGCATTTGAAAGAAACTTGAAAATATTTGCATTAGTATTACTTCAGTTATGTCAAATAAACAAAGCCCTCAGCCACAAAATCTAGGGAGTATTAAATTATATAGGTGCCATTTATAGGGCCATCAGGGACTTTTCCCTTTAAGATCCACTAATTCATTCCCTAGAAGAATAACATACTTGCTTTACCTAAAAATGTAGACCAGGACTCTCTGAGCTGCCATCAAAAAGCTCTAAAAGAGCCTGGCATTACATATGGAAGAATGTTGCTTTCCTGTTCATCTCTTAACAATGAAAGCTTTTTCCCACTCACTAGCGCTCATTTCTCCTGCATTCATTCAGCAGCTCTATAGTTAGTCTTAAGGACCAGCAAGAAGAGTATTGTTTGCTTTGTCTTTTTCTGAAGAAGCAAGAGGAAACTAAAGAAGATATCCTTGCTCAGAGTTTGCTTTGCTGCTTGTGAAATAAGGCAGAGGTAGTTAACACAGTAACAGTAAGACTGAGGATACAAGGCTGACATCAATTCCCAAATACAAAAGTTCACTTGGTGACTTTGGGCCTCTGTTTCTCAGCCCAACTGGAGAAAATATATATGTTAGTTTGAATAGCTTCCAACTTCTGGAAATGATATATTCCATTCTCTCTCTATTTAATTTAATCATGTTACTATTCCAGAAGGCAAAATATCACAAACCCAAGGATTTAATTTGCAAACAAAATACTTGCACTTTATTTTTATCTTCTCAAAAGGCACACAAACCTCTTTTGTAGTTTCAGCATATTGATCTCCAACTTTAAGATATTTAGCCGTTAAGTGGGATGGTAGCTTAATCAGACTGACAATTCCTTGAGTTAGTATACCAAAAATATCTGGAAAAAGTTAAAAGCATTAAGATTATAGTCAGAAATGCTGACCTTCAAAGCAAAACAACATCGTATTTATAAATGAAAGGACTCTTGATTCAACTCTGGCAAATGTAAAAATAACATCTGGAATAAAATTCATGGAACATGAATTTTGTTCCAAATGTTATTCTTGCATTTGCCGAAATTCATGCGATAGGTCTAGCAATATCTGCAGCAAACTTTGGGACTTGAAAAACACACATAGGGTGATGTCAATTGACTTGTCTTATTGTACTGGAAGGATGTATCTGCTATGACAGCATTTAGCACTTTCCTATTTATAAACATTGTATTGGCTTAAGAGACATATTTATTAAAATACATTCCTTTCCTGTTTTTTTATTCTTTTTTTTATATATATGTATACAAAAATATATCAGATATTCCATATACCAGATAAAACAACCTCCCCATATGGACAATATTTTTAATAAATTTGCTTTTTGTTCTAATTAAATTATCAATTTCCTATGATTGTATAGCAATGTTTCTTACAGGCAGCAAAGCAATCTTCTATTACTTATAGCTTTAGATATTAATAAATTAGTTGTTTCGAGTTCAAAACTGGTTACATATTTCCAAAAGCATTGAAACAGCACTGTTCTGAACTTGAAAGATTTCTAAGATGATTTCTTAGTTCTAAAACAATGTTTAATGAGTTGAGCATTATTCCTTTTACTTCAAAACATTTTTCATAATTGTTAATTATCACAATTTGGTCTTGAAATATATGTTAAACCTCTGTGAACAAGGAAGAATAAAATCTTTTCAAATATTTATTAAGTTATATTTTAGTCATGAGAAACCACCACAGAAAGTAGACATTACCAAGTTTTTGTCTTTTTGCTTGCTCCTGATCAGGCTCTTCTACATAGGACTGACAACTAAGGAGAAAAAATAATGTGTTTAATGAACAGTAATGCTGACTAAAGAACTGGTTCACACAACTATAAATTAAAGGCTCATATTTTTTTTTTAATTCTCTACATCAATAACTAGGACATTGTATGATCTGTGACATTCATACAAAAAAATTCATTAATACTCTGCAGCAAAAAGAATTAAATGCATGTTTAAATCACATTAAAAATGACTTTTTCCAAAATATTTGCTGAGATCGGCAATAATAAAGTGATCCTGGGAGTTGAAATGCTCTAATCCAGGGGTGTCAAACTCACATCGTCACAGTGGCGTCACATGACGTATTGGGACTTTTTCCCCCTTCACTAAACCGGACATGGCCAGCGTGTGACACATCTGGCCTGTGGGCCAGGAGCCCTGCTCTAATCTGTCTCTCATTAATTTATTCGTTTAATTTTGATGCTGCCCATTTCCCTATAAGTTAACTCTGGGCGGTTTACATATGAAACAAAAAGAAAAATATGTATAATATACTTCTCCATGGGGCTCCCTTCCTTTGGAATATTATCCCCGCAGAGATTAGGGTGGGCCCCACTTTGACGCTCTTTTGCAATGCCCTGAAAACCTGGTTTTGCCCATAGGCCTGAGGAACCCAGAATGAGATGGAGCCCATCAAGCCCATTTGATTGATTGTCACCAAGGGGGTTGGGAGTTTAGTTTTAGTTTATTTAGTTTATTTCCAATTTATATACCGCCCTTCTCCCTGAGGACTCAGGGCAGTGTACAGCCAGAAATAAAAACATGAAATGCAAATATTAAAAACAATTAAAATATATATAAATTTGGCCCCAAAATTTAAAACTAACAAACCAATTAAAATATTTAAAATTTCTTCTTAAGCCAGCCCGGCTTGTTGGAAAAAATATGTTTTAAGGGCACGGCGGAAAGTTATGTCATTATTCTTTTATTCTTTTAATATTCTTTTATTCTTTTTAATATTTTAATTTTAATATTAACCTTTTAATATTCTTTTATTCTTTTAATATTATTAAAAGATTCTTTTAATATTATTCTTTTAATATTGAGTTTATTCTTTTAATATTGGGTTTAATATTGGGTTTTTTATTATTTGTAAACCACCCAGAGTCACTGAGAGTCATATAAATCCTCTAAATAAATAAAGAAATGAATATTATATTAAAACTTGCCGATTAAAATTTTAAAAGCTATATAAAATCCAAAATTAAGAAATGACGGACAAAGAAGTCCTCCTACCCGTTAACTACAGTGTTGAGCACCCCAAGCCAAGTTTTAATACTCCTCCAGGAGGCCAAAATGATGGGAGCAATTCTCCGAGGTGGGTGGGGTGTTCCACAGGGATGAGGCCATCCTGCCTCCACATAAACATAATGTCTTTCCCTCCTCCTCCCCCCACAACCTCGTCCCAATTTAAATCTTACCTCGGTTCAGTAACTCTATGCATTTGATGAAGTGAGTTGCAGCTTATAAACATGTACACACCTTTTAATAAAATTTTGTTAGCTGGAAAAGATGCTACCAGACCCTCTGTTTGGGGACCTCATCGTCCAGCCACAATTTTCCTATTCTGCGAATCCATTCCCAGAAGAAGGAACCAATAAGGATCTAAGAGCCCACTTTGATCTAGTGGTTATAGCATCAGGCTAGAAACCAGGAGACTGGCAGGTGTCAAAGCCCGCCCGCCTCAGGCATCAAAGCCAGCGGGGTGACTTTGGAGGGGGAAAGGAACATTTGGGTATTTTCGCCACCTTGAATTATTTATACAATGAACAAAGGCGGGATAAAAATGAATAATTGCAAAAAAGAGATATGAAGGAAAAGCGAACGTTAGTCGAGAGAAAGGGAAGACCCAGGACGTCAAGGCTGAAGGGAGCTGATGTGACGCCCACTTTAACCCAAGCTCGGGCTATCCTGCAGGCGTTCAGATCCTTCCCCGCCATCCGTCGAGTCTCTCTCGACTCACGCCGAATTTTCGGGGCAGCATCACGGAAGTATTTTGCCTTCACCTCCTCTTTCCGGGAAGCGGTCCGAGTGCCCAGACTAGCCTGCAGCAGCAGCAGCCCCGAGAAGATGGATGCCGCGCTCCTCTCACCTGCGATACCGTCTCTTCCGCGGTCGAGGTAAAGGAGGCTCCACATCCCGCTGACAAGAGGAAGGTGAGGATACCCAAGAACGCAGAGTCTCACAGAACCACTTGTACATAGGCCCCAGCCTCCACGGCCAGGCCGGAAATACGTCACAGACGTCGCGTGCTAAATAATGAAAGCCCTCCCCTCATCACCGAGAGGAAGAGAGGCCCTCTTTGAAACGTTCCCCTCCGTCGCTCGGTCCCGCGCAGTCGGAGGTACCTCGGCCCACGGCTGGCCTCGTTCTGGCAGTTCGGACGGAGCTTCGTTTCGGTTTACTTCGTCGACATCAGGCAGGCAGACAGGCAGGCAGACAGGGCACCCTCAACGTGACTTCCTAGACTCAAACCAAACGCATTCTGGGTTCAATACAACTCGTCCTGCCTTTTTTATGATTTGTGATCATAAATGTGCATTAAGCTATTATTTGAAATGTCACGATTAAACCATGGTTTAACGTAACCCATGTCTTTCAAGTGGCTGTTCTTTTGGGCGACTCTAACGCTCGGGAGAGGAATCGTCGGTTAAGCAGATCCGAGTCCTGTTCACTTTCGTTCATTTATTAATAAAGGGGCGGCCTACCACCGATAAAACAGCACAGAATCGGCAGCAATACAATTAAAAGCTTTCCCCTCCCGAGATTAGCCCAGGCACGGCTCTATTGTCTCTGGGCGAAGAACCATCAACGGCAGCACTCGACATTAATCTCCTATAAAGCAGCGTTTCTCAACCTCACCATTTTTAATTGTGGGGAGTTGAAGTTTTCAGTTGTAGATCTTTAAAAAAGTTGTCGAGGTTGGGGAAACGATGCTAGAGGGAAGGACGGGCTCCTGCATGTCCTCTTGGCGCAGGAAGTTTCGCCATTTGTTTTAATCGATGGAAGGAAGGAGAAATCGGGTCACTCGACAGAGTGGGAGTGTGCGGTTCATCGGTCGTTGCCTGCAGTTCCTGCTCCTCGGCTGTTCCTCTTGACCTCCCTCATGAGCGGCGGCGATGCGGTCGTTGGTGGGGTTCTTGCTGATCCTGGCAGCGGCCACCTCGGGTCTTTATTTGCTAACTGCCTGGCTGCCTGGAGGGCCGCACGCGGGAAGCAGGTGAGTTGGCCGCCGTCCCTTTTATTTCGGGGTCGTTGTCCCGAAGCGCACGGAGGAGGGCGAGCGAGTTTTGGTTTTAGCGGCGATCAGCGGTTGAGTTCCGCAAGTTATCTCCGCTCACGATGGATCTCGAGGTCCAAAGGCCGACGGTCTGGATTCTTGCTGAAAGTGGCTAATGACGCCGTGAGCCGACTGGAAAATACATCGCAGACGCGGCAAGGGTGCTGCCGAAGTTGTAATGAAACCTAGTGGCAATAGCGCGCTTGTCGGCAGTGATTTTGAGGATCCTGCTTTGAACGACACCGTTGTTTGTTGAAAGGCTGTATATTATGGTTTGGGATGTCATATAAGTATGAATCTTGCTGCCTCAGGTGGTCCATAACATTCTATGGGGGGAGAGTAGTTGCACAATAAGAATTAGGTTTAGAAACACACCATCAAGGTGGGGATTTCTAAGGATCCCCAGTAATTATTTCAGATACCTACAGTCATGGCTGTAAATGTTGGCACCCCTGAAATTTTTCCAGAAAATGAAGTATTTCTCACAGAAAAGTATTGCAGTAACACATGTTTTGCGATACACATGTTTATTCCCTTTGTGAGTATTGGAACAAAACCGAAAAAGGGAGGAAAAAAAGCAAATTGGACACATAATGTCACACAAAACTCCAAAAATGGGCTGGACAAAATCATTGGCACCCTTTACTTAATATTTGGTTGCACACCCTTTGGAATAAATAACTGAAATCAGTCGCTTCCGATAACTATCAATAAGCTTCTTACACCTCTCACCCGGAATTTTGGACCACTCTTCCTTTGCAAACTGCTCCAGGTCTCTCTTATTGGAAGGGCGCCTCTTCCCAACAGCAATTTTAAGATCTCTCCACAGGTGTTCAATGGGATTATGATCTGGACTCATTGCTGGCCACTTAAGAGCTCTCCAGCACTTTGTTGCCATCCATTTCTGGGTGCTTTTTGACGTATGTTTGGGGTCATTGTCCTGCTGGAAGACCCAAGATCTCTGACACAAACCCAGCTTTCTGACACTGGGCTCTACAGTGCGACCCAAAATCCGTTGGTAATCCTCAGATTTCATGATGCCTTGCACACATTCAAGGCACCCAGTGCCAGAGGCAGCAAAACAACCCCAAAACATCAGTGAACCTCCACCATATTTCACTGTAGGTACTGTGTTCTTTTCTTTGTAGGCCTCATTCCGTTTGCTGTAAACAGTAGAATGATGTGCTCTACCAAAAAGCTCTATTTTGGTCTCATCTGTCCACAAGACATTTGCCCAGAAGGATTTTGGCTTACTCAAGTACATGTTGGCAAACTGTAGTCTTGCTTTTTTATGTCTCTGTGTCAGTAATGGGGTCCTCCTGGGTCTCCTGCCATAGCGTTTCATTTCATTTAAATGTCGATGGATAGTTCGTGCTGACACTGATGCTCCCTGAGCCTGCAGGACAGCTTGAATTGCTTTGGAACTTGTTTGGGGCTGCTTATCCACCATCTGGACTATCTTGCGTTGACACCTTTCATCAATTTTTCTCTTCCGTCCACGCCCAGGGAGATTAGCTACAGTGCCATGGGTTGCAAACTTCTTGATAATGTTGCGCACTGTGGACACAGGCAAATCTAGATCTCTGGAGATGGACTTGTAACCTTGAGATTGGTGATATTTTTCCACAATTTTGGTTTTCAAGTCCTCAGACAGTTCTCTTTCTATTGTCCATGGTTAGTGTGGCACACACAGATACACAATGCAAAGACTAAGTGAACTTCTCTCCTTTTTATCTGCTTTCAGGTGTGAGTTTTATATTGCCCACACCTGTTACTTGCCCCAGGTGAGTTTAAGGGAGCATCACATGCTTGAAACAATCTTATTTATCCACAATTTTGAAAGGGTGCCAATGATTTTGTCCAGCCCATTTTTGGAGTTTTGTGTGATGTTATGTCCAATTTGCTTTTTTTCCTCCCTTTTTTGGTTTTGTTCCAATACACACAAAGGGATTAAACATGTGTATCGCAAAACATGTGTTACTGCAATACTTTTCTGTGAGAAATACTTCATTTTCTGGAAAAATTTCAGGGGTGCCAACATTTATGGCCATGACTGTATTGTTGCTTGCTCTACCTACTAGGAGCAGCAAGTTTCCCCTATAGAAGCACTGAATAAAAACGGCTTATCTACTCACTGCTACAGAGAAGGCATTTTTCTGGGGTCCTGATAGATACTATTGTTTAATTAAAGAATCCCAGTACAAATTATCAAGGGTTAATTTATTTATTATTATTTTTTATTATTTATATTTCTAAGCCGCCCACTCTCCGTGGGCGGCTTACACCAAAGACAGTATACTAAATAGCATATTGCCCCCAACAATCTGGGTCCTCATTTTTAAAAAAAATTTTTTATTTATATGCCGCCCTTCTCCGGAGACTCAGGGCAGCTTACAATGCGTTAAGCAATAGCCTTCATACTTTTGTATATTTTATACAAAGTCAGCTTATTGCCCCCACAAACCGAGTCCTCATTTTACCCACCTTAGAAAGGATGGAAGGCTGAGTCAACCTTGAGCCTGGTGAGATTTGATCTGCTGAACTAGCAGTCAGCTGAAGCAGCTGCAGTACTGCACCCTAACCACTGCGCCACCTCGGCTTAAACTACTTTCTAGAGAAAAGACTAGATTGTTGAACTACAGAGGTTTTCATTTTCTCTTAAAATTCTAGGGGTCATTGAATTAAATTTATAGCACACGTATTTACAATAGACCAAAGAATTTTTTCAGACAATATATAATAAATTCATTATCACAAAACTTGTGATGTCTGTTAACTTGGATGTTTTTAAAGGTTTCTAGATAGACTCCTGGATAATTGTTCTATCAAAAGCTGTTGATAATAAAGGTTCAGTATTATATCTTGATTGGGTGCAGCATATGCCTTCATATACCAGCACCAGAAGAGCAGTTGTGTGAGAGAACTATCTTCTTTTTCCAAGAATACCAGCAGTATCTAATTGGTCACTGTAAGAAAGAAAATGCTGGAGTAAGATGAATCTTGTCCTGAACCAATAGAGCTGTTCTTATGAGTATTGGGGCTTGTTGAAATGTAACAATATATGGCGTGACAATATACAGCCACAGTTAAAGGAAAAACACATTGTTTAAAAGCACAGTATGGCTTTTATTGTATGGAAATCATAAATGTCTACAGCTTTTATTTTTTACATTTAAATTATAGTAAGAGTCTCATAAATTCCTTAGATGACTTGGAGACAAAGTTTTAGTTTTTTAGTGAAGGATGCAAGGAGGGGAGGGGAAGATAGTTATGAAAGATGAAATTTTGGTCTCTGCTGCCAGCATTAGTAGGGCAACTCAACTGGAATTTTGGTTAATTTTCAGATATCTATTGCTTGATTTTCTACTAGTTTGAGCAACTGCCAATGATTATATACTTCCAATAGAGAGCCATTTTGGTGTAATGGTTAAGACATCAATCTAGAAATCAGAAGAGTAAGTTCTAGCATAAAGCCAGTTGGGTGACCTTGGGCTAGTCACATTTGTCAATCCTAAGGAGGCAATGGCAAACCACTTCTGAAAAACCCTTGCCAAGAAAACTGCAAGGACTTGTCCAGACAGTCTCTGAGAATTGGATGTGATTGAATAGAAGGGAAAAAATAGTTGTGGAATGCTGCTTGTTCCCATCACAAAATCCCATTTTCCTATATTTTATACTGCTCCTTTTTCTAGTCCTGTAGCTAGTTATTATTAAAGATACATTTGTCTTGTCTGAACTAAAACAATACAAAATGTTAATATATTGTTTTTAAAAGAAAAATTAAGATGACTTTTGATTTGTTGTTTCCTTCTAATCCCATTTTGAAAAACATGTTAAGAAGCAAAAAAAGCCAAATACCAATATTTGTAAGATTGAATTGATGTATTTTGTTGTGAGAGCTCCATGTTGCAATAAACCAGTTAATCTTCAAGGCTAATCTCATAATTATCCTATGTTCCTTCTTTTAATCCAATCATTTTGCAACTAAACTAATTATGCTCTTTATCAGGTCATTAAAATTCCCTTCAGATCTAGAGGAACTGCAAGAACTTGCAGAATTTCTTCAGTACTACAATAAAGAGCACCATGCATACGTGATTCTGCTTTTCTGCAGTGCTTACCTGTACAAACAAACCTTTGGCATCCCGGGGTCTGGCTTTCTGGTATGTATATATGATATAAAAGTCATAGATTGGTTTTACAGCATGTTGCAAAAATAATTTTTCCTATACTTGTGTTGTTAGATATACAGTTCATCCTTCCATAACATATATATTCTTCCTGCTATTTTTATGGAACCCTTTCATGAACACATCTAGAAATGTATTATTTTGTCCACTCATAGGAAGACCCCTCCAGGATATAATATGTGGATGTGTGAGAGAGTATTGCCCTGGGAGCCCTGAGATTTTATTGTGACTTTTAGGAGGTGCTGTTTTTATTGCCTTGTGAGCTGCCCAGGGCTGTGATTACAATATGGATAGCCATATAAGTATTATAAATAAATGTTCCATCTTGCTGAAAAGTCAGAGTATATATTTTATATTATATAAATGTATCTTTTAAGCAATCAGGAACATATACTAAACTCAAGGTATCATCTATCAGAAGGTTGTAAGGTTAAAAAGTAGATACTAGTCATAACATTTCCAACTTGGCCCAAGCATGTACAACAGAGACAAAAAAGCAGGCTTTCTTTCTAGCATCTGTTGCCACTGAGCAGAATTTCAGATGAATCGTAAAAATAATTCATCCTCATTCCTTCTTCTCATCACCATGATTTCAATCCAAGTTATGTTTTAGTGGTCTCTATCTTCAAGTAAAATTGGTTCATTATTCTTATAATTCTGAATTATTTCTACTGTTCCATTTACTATTTCAACCTGGTGTAACATGTGTTTTTTGAGTTGGCTGGGAGGCAGGGATGGAGGACAATCAGATCATTTTATTGAGGGACACTAGAAAAATTCTTGGTGGACAATTATATAATAAATAGCACATTCAGGCTCACAATACAGCATGCTGTATTATATTAAGAGCAGCAAACACCTGTATTTTATACCTAGTTTATGGATTTTGCAGAAACATCACTGACCACTGCTATTAACACTATGAAGTAAATGGACCAGGCAAGGCTGTTCTTATATTCTTATCGTTCATAAAGCCCTTAATGCTTTTCCCAAAGTTTTTAATGGACTGGATCACTATCTAGTTTTGCTTTAACAGAACATCCTTGCTGGGGCTCTCTTTGGACCATGGATAGGACTTCTGTTATGTTCTATTTTGACTTCTGTGGGTGCTACTTGTTGCTATGGACTATCCAATATTTTTGGGAAAAGCTTTGTTACCTACTATTTTCCTGATAAAGTCACCATGCTTCAGAGGAAGGTAAGAAAGAGCTAATTACAATTAAATTTTATTTAGTAATAGATAAGAATTGTATATAATAGAATTCAATTGTATATGGCTGCACCTAACATGTCTCAGGTTCAATTTCTGACACTGCAAGGAAAAAATCCTATCTGAAAACCTGAAGACCTGCTCCTACTCAGTATATACATGAAACTAGATGGCCCAGTGGTCTAGGCTTGGCAGAAGGCATCTTGCCATGCTTCTGTGACTATATTCTAGCTGACGAAGTTTACTGTTAGTGATTTTACATGCATTAACTGAAGTTCTAAAAATATTCCTTCATAAGTATTCCTTCATGAGTGTGTTACATAGTTTTGTAAGATTTTAACAATCCAAGTTAGAAAGTTATTAGTAATCCAAATTAGAAGACTAAAAAACGATTCAGAGAGCATAGAGCTACAAACATGACCTCTGTAGATATTTCTTCAAACTTTTTTCTAACATAGTGCAATTATTTATTTATTGGTTCTATTTATATTTATATTTATCTACATAAGCCAGGAAAAGATGCAATTTCTTTTTTAAAATGTTGCTGCTTTGTTTATGCCAGTGGAGAATGCCTGCTAGTTTTAGATCCTAACTAGTAGCCCACATTTGGAAGGACTCCTTCCAGTCATAGATGGATCCAAGATACAGGAAAAAAAGCCTACCTTTAAAAGCCAGAAGGCAGTTTTCAGGCATTCCTCCTCCCTTCCCAGTGTTTCCTCAGGTTCCTCAGATTTCAAAGGAGAAGGGAGAATTAGCAGAAGTACAGTATTCTTCCCTCATCCCTATTCTCTTGTGGATGTGTTCCTTAAAAGAACAGTTGATTAATTGAATATTATTTAGAACATGTATTACAGTACTATACAACCTTTGGGAGAAAAAAGCAACTGTGGAAGAAAGCAGCTGCCTGATATTTATCCTGCCTGATTTTTATCATTTTTGGTGGGGCTTCCCTTGACAGGTAGAAGAAAATAGACATTCTTTGTTCTTCTTCTTGTTATTTTTGAGGCTGCTCCCCATGACTCCAAACTGGTTTCTGAATCTTGCATCTCCAGTCTTGAACATCCACGTGACTCAATTTTTCTTCTCTGTTCTCATAGGTAAGAATAAAGGAAGCATATTTACATCTATATTGTTTAGTGTATTATTTGGTCTTTTTTCACTTTTGCATAATAATAAATGCTTGCTTCTCATTCTTTCTATTATTCAAATTCAGTGAGGTTTTTTTTTTTTTTTTTTTGCTACATGTAGCTTGAAGGATTCTTAGGGTTGTTTTACAAAGAGTATGGACACACCGTAGCTTAAGAAGATAATTGTACAAAATATTTATTCTTTCTTAATAATAGGCTGTTGCCTTGGGGTTCACTTCACCTTCATAGGCTTTGTAACTTGATGGAGCCATGGATAATCCTTTGATGGTTAGTCCCTATAACAAACAATTTTTTTAAAGTGGCATGAAACCTATGCCTGCCTCCAAAATCTCTTGTTGGGATTAGGCGTTACCTCAGCATGGTTGCTTCTCTTTTAGTTGCTACCAAGCTCCAAGCAGGAATCATACCACTATGCACTGCTTACTGATAGTCCTGACAGTTGACTCGTAGGTTGCCTGTAATAGATGTACGATCCCAAATGTCACCATATTTCCTCCTCTGTTTGCTGTCATCTTATCTTTCTTTCTTCTACACCAACCACAAAGTTTTGTAAGGTAAGAATAGGGTGGGGCTGCGTATGGACAACAGCATGTTCCTAAAAGCATTGGGGTGGGGGGGGGGGTGTTCAATTAGCCAAACATCTGGAATAATGGTATGGATGCCTGTAAGTAAATGGTGTGAGTAGAGGAGCTGGTTGAATTAATGAGCCCATTTTCTCGCAAGTTTCTGGCACTATAAACCTTTACTGTCCTTTGACATAAAGCATGAACTGAACTGATTCTTGAAGAAATGGGGGTGAGAAGCATTTCTGCCTAGTCGTAGCTGCTTTTCACAAGTGCAGATAGCAACCCCAGCTTCATTCCCTTGCAGGCTAGCCCAATGAACACACAAAGCAAATACATAAATAATTTACAAATCACATAGCAAGAACATAATTTTTCTATGGTTCCCTTATATTTTGCCAGAAAGTTCTAACAGAAAAACAATGAATTTTGTTGTTGTTGAATATATTACTTCTTACTGTGAACGTTGAAAAGTACCTCCAGTTTAATGCCATAATTTCAACCATTCTCCTTAAAGTGATTAATAAAGAAAAATTTTATCAGTACTGTTTTGATGTGATTTAAGATGTTAAACCAGGTTGAAGAAAAAATAACAATTATGCAAGTAAGCAGAAGATTCCAGCTTGTTCATGTGTAGAGAAATTGACTTACTACATCAAACTTGAAAATATTTTCTTTTCTCCAATGACATTTGTAAATTTATGGTTTTTCTCCTCCTTTAATGCTCAGATCTATTCCCCTACATTTGTATATTCAAGCCTTTTTCTGTTTGCAGGCTAGAACTTATCAAAGACTTTGTGCAATGTATTCATTTTTCTAATCTTGTATTCTCCTCTTTCACTTACAGGATTGACTCCTTATAATTTTATCTGTGTCCAGACAGGCTCTGTACTTTCACAGATATCTTCCCTGGATAACATTTTATCCTGGAGTAATTTATTCAAGATGTTAGCTATAGCCATGATGGCATTAATCCCTGGGACTCTTATTAAGCAATTCAGTCACAAACATCTCAATTTAGACAAAAGTGAAAAGAAAAGTCACTTGCTGAATGGAAGGAAATGCAACTGAATAGACCATCCTTAAACAGATATCGGACAACGTGGAATTCTGTTTAAGGAAGAATTGCTATTTTGAATGAGCAGTTCTGTTGTCACTGAACTTTGGACTTATCACTGTTTTAGGCCTCTTCTTTTGCTAATATATAAAGATGAGTCTTTAAAAATGCTGTTTTTTAAAAAAGAGTTGAGACTGGTATGTCCCATTTTATAAAATTACTTGTGATCCAGTTTATCCAGAAGTCGGAATTTGAGGGGCCAAGTGGACCTGCATCGATTGATTTGAGGAAATCTAAATCCTAGCATCACTCAGGAAGGAAGCCTGAAATTGCTTGCCAGATGAACAGCATTTGTTTTGCACACAAAACAGTTACAATGTGGTATTTGGGCCAAATATTGATTTGTTTAAATAATGGCAATGAATTGTTTTTCCTCCCAATGTGAGGAATGCAGTGAATTTTTGTATTATTTCCTTTTACCTGTTGGAATATCACAAAGAAGAAAAATGATATAGAGGGCGCTACCGCCATGCAGGAATGGCTTGCCTCTTATCTTTCTCATTATTAAAATTTTAATAAGTATCTTATTTTATGATTTCCTATATAAGGTAACATGAAATGTCTGTGGGGCCTAGAAGATTTCAGGTTAAGTCTGAAGAAATTTTCTAACAGTATGCTCTATGGAAAATTGCGTTTTTCACTTTTCAGAGTAAAATCTTTATCTTTACATAATTGTTATATTAAGCAGAAAAGAATATACTTTGAATATAGTAATTGAAATTGTTATATTACTTATTTGTTCAATCCAGTGTTTCATAGTTGGAAAATCCTATTTTAATATGGCCCTTGTTCTTAATCCAAGTGTTAGTTGACCCCGTATTGCCCTGAATTTCCTATTTGAAAATGGCCTTGGTCTTGCTTGTCTCTGCATCAAACTGCAGCTTCAGAATTCAGGAAAGATCCTTGTTTCATTCTTTCTGTACTACAACAAAGAAATGGTTAGAAGACAAGACGTTAAGGAAAGTGATAAGGTTTTGTTTGCCTGATGTCCGCAGTGATGCAAGTTTGCCATTTTAGAAATCAAAGCAAGCAGAAAGTTCAGTATCAGTTACTGGATTTTCTGTGAATATTCCCCTAGTTTATTTGAGGTGGTCTTTGCTATACTTTAAATCAGAAGTGGGGAATGATGGCCCCTTTATGACTTGTGGAATTCAACTCCTACAACATTTTGACTTGTGGACTTCCATGGCTGGCTCAGGAATCCTGGGAGTTGAAGTCCACAAGTCATAAAGGGGATATCGTTCCCCACCCCTGCTCTAAACAAATGTCAATATTGTATTAAACCTATCAGTCTTCTTAGCAAACCTCTTAGGATGGTTTCTGTTAAATCTTTGTACATGTGGTGTGCCAAGAAAACAGTAATAAAAGATGATCTGAAAAATACACTGTGGCAAGTTATAACTGATCATCTGGTTTGCATCAGTATAAGCAGCAATTATATCTTAAGGACTCTTATTTCCCCCCCCCCCCAATACTTCTTGCCAGGTAAAACTTCATGAAAATTGTAATCTGTTTATTTTCACAGACATTACATATTTATCAGATAAATGGTAGTGAAAATAGTTGATAATTTGATGAAATGACTTCATGTAGTGCCACATGAGTCAGTGTATAACTCTAACGAGGTCTTGATCAGCTCCCACCTTTCAATTGCGCACATTAAATAATGAAGGAAAAACATTGGACTTTGGACTTTGTTTCAAAGTGCTCATCTTATCCTTCAGCAAGAAACTGTGGGCTGGCATGTAGGAGGCTTAATTTAGTTCCATCTAGATTATGTTGCAAGGCTGGCATTTTTATACTCTCAACATGTCCTCAGGAGATGGCAGTAATAGGCTGATGTTATAAGTACTCCTTAATAGAGGATATGGAGTGGAATGAAAAGTATTTACATTCATGTTGTCCTTTAGTAGCAACAGACATACTAAACTGAATTAAAAGCTGAAAATGTCAAACCTTGCATTTATATAACTTACAATACAGAATAATTTATATATTACATTTCCTTTACTCAAAGAGGTCATCAAATCATCTCCTTAGAGTTTGGAAACTATAACTCTACTGTATAGGGAAAAATGATTTTGAATACACACAGGTATATCTTTGAGTCGTACGTTTATATTCAAAATTGAAGCGGCAAACACGTAATGAGGTACACTGGCTTTTTATTCCATGCATCTATTTGATAGTCATTTGTTCCCAATTGTTATACACTGTTCAATACAAAAAGAAATCAAGTTTGCCTCAAAGTAGGGAGAAAAGACAGCACAGAAGATAAAATTATAATTCTATATGACATATAAACATAATAATTTTCACTAACCATTAGCCAACATA
Source organism: Ptyas mucosa (assembly GCA_012654045.1). NCBI lineage: Eukaryota > Metazoa > Chordata > Lepidosauria > Squamata > Colubridae > Ptyas > Ptyas mucosa. The sequence continues at coordinate 16,493,682 of WNWU01000032.1, read as the reverse complement.
TCGATTGTACCATAACTGGACCCAGCAAGTAAGAATAGTGTAATAATCATGAAAATATGCCAAAGAAGGCTTTTCAATCAAAAGCTTATCTCTGGTTTGCATTGCTTATTCTTATGCTGTGCCACTGTCAACCCCTTCATCAGGTAGTTACAATATTGTAATGCCCTTGCACAGAACAGTCATAACACAGCAAGAAAAGTCACACTAATTCACACATGGCAATACTGTGTCATAAACTGAATGAAATGAATTGATTTATGGCTTTTGGTTTGAAAAATTTAATCTAAGAACTAAATCTAGATTTTGCTATTCCTTTGTAGTCTGTAAGATTCTATCAAAAGAATTAATACAACAATAACAGTACTATTTCCCTTTCCTATTACAAAACTGCATCATTTTTTGTGCTAGCTGGTTCTATGAATGAAAATTCAGCATAAGATGTGAAAAAATATGGTGGCTCCCTTCCAGTAAAAAGAACTCTTGCTTCCTAGGAAAAAGGAGAGTTAATATTCTGTGTGTCTTAGTGGCTATTCCAATAGTTCATATCTCTTAATATTTAGTGCTGTGAACTAATGCCCCAGAAGCCAAAACAGTACTTTTTATTGGGGCGATAGAATACAGCAAGCTTTTTAAAATGCCCAAATTCACCTGAGAATGTTTCCACATTTAAAAGAAATGTTTAACCTTCACATTTAAGAGAAAGCTTTAAAAAGGTAACCAGCATATACTAGAAAAACAACTATGTATATTGGATCAATATTTAAAATGGATTTTGTCAACATCCAAAGTTTAGAATTAATTATTCTATCGTTCTTGAAACAAAACATGCACAGGTCTGTTGTAATAACACAACAAGCAACATCTCTGCTTAGTCAGGCTACATCATGGTTGAATATAACTATTGCCTATGTACCTAACTTTATAACAGAAGGAGAACTTTTTGTATTGACTTTTCCCACAGTGATCATAACATCTAGCCCAACTGTCAGTTTAACTATTATCAGCAATAACCCTGCTTAATTTGGATCTCTGCAATTGTGAGACTATATTTGTTAAGACATTTTTAATTTGTGCTTTAGGGAATGCTATGAAGTTAGAAGTGATAAATAGAACAATTGAACTGGGAAAAGTAGGATGATCGCACTTATTATGGTTAAAATTTCAGTTTCAAAAGTTTTTCTGCTTGTTCACAGCTGAACAAAACTATTTTAGGTATAATTTGGTAAAATGTATCTAGAAGAATCCTTATTGTATTTAATAACAAAAACCATGGATTTCTAGCCATTTGGAATGTTTGTAAATTGATCAATAACAAATATTAAGACTCATCCAAAATATCTGCTAGATATTACATTCTTGGGACCCCCAAATTCATTCTGCTTTTTAAACCAGTGTCTCCTAATAAATAGAGTTCTTTGGATATGGGCAAGTTAAAACGCTATTTCTTCAGTCTAATGAGATACACAGGCTACAGATTAGCAGGAGAGTGTAAGACTTTGAAAACCTTCCTAATTATTTCTTAAATCATAAAATAGTCTCTTGAAGAATTACATTGTGCAGCATGTCATTGGAGATGAGGATAAGTGCAAATACCAAAAAAGAAACAACCAGTATCTACAACAAAGATAATTAAATTAGACACATTCTCCACTAATGTAGACATCTGGGAAGAAACTACATTATTGGTCAAAGATCAATCTTATGCTTTGCATGCATAAAATTCCAGGCTCAATATCTGCAATTAAATTATCACAAGAAAATCCTTCACTCAGGATCCCAGATAATTTTTACCTGCCAAATTGTTAAGCACTAAACTACTGATTCTTTTTCCAGAGTAGCAAGGCATTCGTGTGGAATTTCTCGTAGAATAGTGGGCTAACAGCACTGATACAACAATCCTAAGTGGTTCATATCAGGGGGAAAACAGCATGAGTATTTTGTCAATGCTAACACTCTTATTTTGCCATTTCTTTAAAAAGGAGCATTCTTTTCCAAGTACATAGCTATGGAGCCATAGGGAGGACGTGTCTTTATTGCTAACACTACTTACAAAGCAGATACTTGTTGAAGATTATCCTCATAATGCAGACACATTATGTGCTGATAAAAGAAAGATTTTCCAGAGTGTTTATGAAAGATTGAGTAAACCTAAACAGAGAAAAGGCTGCATGATAGTTGTTCCTGTCAGTTTAAAAAAATGCCTAGATCAAGCACCAAATAATGTTTCTGAATTAGGGATTTGCCATGGACCTGGCAGATGCAGCAATCTACCTAGAGAGTTGGGGTTGGGCCCCTATATAATTGGAATGGCATTGATGGGGAGTGTAGTATCAACAGCATATAGGTCTCCCTAAAAAAGTAGTTCCTCCTTAGGAAAGTAGGCAGAGAATGCACAAGAAGCAATTTTGTTCTGAACACGCAAAACCCGGTTCACTCAGATATAAAGCTTGAGGAATCTCTTATTTTAGCAGGAGGTGCCACTTCAAGTGAGCAGGTATGAATTTTTTTATATTTCAATCTGACAATATCTCACAGTGTTATGGACTATTACAAGGAACCTAATGCATGCTGAAGCATCATTTGTTTCTTATATACTTTACACTCATGGCACATGCAAGAGTATGCCATGTTTGTTTTCCATAGGCTGCTGCAATTGAGTAAAATCAGTGTGGCCTGTGTAAGATTATTAAATTGCCTTATACGTAGAGCACTTTGGTTACTATTCCTCCTGGGGTATAGGCCACAGCATAGCTGAAGTAGGACTGACATGCTGCAGTACAAGCCCTATCATTAATCTACAGAAATTATAATAAATAATGAAATAATTTATGATTCATGTAGTCCAGCTACAGAATTTTAAAAGTATGGAATAATTTAACTCATACAATACTGTTCTTTAATATTAGTAAAGAATTTTCCTACATTTTGTCACTAGGCTATTAATCTTTTTTAAAAAATCATATCAAATCAAATGTAAACAAACAGCAGCACAATATCAACCCATGCTTGCCGCCTTTCATTCTGCAGATGGGGTGAAGGGTGCATTTGATACTCACTAACTTAAATCCTGCTACACTCGCCAAAAGAAAGGCTTTCTTTCTTAATGTCATTCTTTAGCCAACATGATGAAGGAAGGAAGCATTGAAAGATAATGATTAACACTTTGATTCGAAAGCCAGACATCACGGTTACTTGTTTTGCTCTTCCTCAACATTGTGGTTATAGGAAATAGATTGAATGGTAAACCACATTTGTAAAAAAAGAAAAAGGGATACCAATCCAGATCCACAATACAAATATGACTTAATATTCCTTCAAGCCATTTCAAAGAGCATTTTCACCAATTGACATTTTTTTAAAAAAGTTACGCAACTTTCCATACAGCTTAATAAGTGACCAGTTCTCTCCTGTCAAAACCATATTAGTGAAAACAGTAGGAAGACAAATTGTGTGCCCTAGGCTGGACTATCCCCCAGCGGTAGGGGGAACAGTTCTAATTTCTTCCTTCAAGAAAGTCTTCAGGATATATAAAATGTATCTTCCATGGCTTGTAAGTTCAGCATTAATTTGACACATGTAGTTTTAATTGAAGGAACCAAATAAAAGGCAAAATACGAAGAGAACAAGATAAGAGAGCAAAACAGTATGTGCGTCTATCCATCAATCTTTCAATACTTTTATCTGCTGTCCTCACACTAGTATGATGATGATATGGAGAGAAGCTGTAATTGCAGTTGTAAGATTTTTGCAATCAACTAACAATAAAATAAATTTAAAATGAAAACCATTAGTTTCCATTTTCTTATGCTAAGGAACAGCATCTCAGATACTCTTTCCCTGGAATGTGAATACTTTATGTTGAAAAAGTTACACTGGTTATACAAATGACTTTTTGCTCATAGATTATCTCATGCACTGTTTTAGTGAAATCAATGAAGTTGCTATGTTTTTAACCTGTCAGCCCTTCAGAGCCAAGTAATGACAAATTCTATTCTGTCTATACATGCTCTCTTAAAATTCAAAATGATTCTTTTTCAGTTTTCTTTCTATTTTTGTAACCAATTATTTTGTCTATGGACAGTGATCATCTTTATCAGTAAAAAGTGTTAAAATGCCAAAAATATGGTACAATAGTTCAATTATTCAATAAAATACATCCCTGCCATTCATGATTGAAATGCTCATTGAGAAACCAATTCATCAGAACATTTCTCCAAAGATTCAAGTTATTGCAGATCATTTAGTTGATGGGGTGCAGATCAAAGACGGAATGAAAGTTTTTTTTCTGAGTGGAATCAAAATGCCAGTTGATCAGATTAATGAGGCTAAAGGAGATTTATCATTACAAGGTTGCAGAGTTGCAAACTTTACTGGTTCTCACAGTCGCATCCGAACAATCATCTTCTGAAGATTCACCACCTGAGTCTCCAAACTGCCCAGGATTCTGCATTACAAAGTAATAGAAGCAATTCAAATTATTTATTGGCATTTCAGATATACAATATTTTTATTTGGCAGGTAAAGTGGTTCCCTTCCATGCAAGCTAAAAATATACACAAGCCATTGATGAAAATCAAGATTTATTTTCCCCTTCCTCCATTATCTACCTGCTTTCTATTCAGCAATGCTATAAAAATTCCAATCCTCTGATCATCTGGAAAAGCTTTCTGAATGCTGCAAATAACTGCAGGGAATGGGGAAAGTTATTTCTATGAACTTTCTAAGGTTAGTTTATTTTAGGATCTAAACCAAGACATTATAAATCATTTAAGAAGCAGGTAGGTGATCAAGCAAAATTATTTAATTAAACACAGAGAAACTGGGGTATTCCAATTGTTGCTGAATTTCCCATAAGCCATAGCAGGTATGCTCAAGGGTGACAGGTGATACAAATTTCATTTCAAGAACATATATACGCTCACACGTAGGTCACCCATGCATTAATTGGTTGACAGACCTAATTACAGAACAATTAAATAATGTGTAATATTCCTAAACAAAGGAGAGATAGTGCTTCTTACCTCATAACCATGATCCTCTGGACACAATTTGCCAAGTGACATCTGTGTTTTCACCCTGCGTACAGCACTCTCTTTATCTGAAAGTCCATCAGACTGAGTAGATATCTCAATGGGGATTTCTGGAGTTTGTGACAGCATGTCATCGAACTTCTCAGCCAAACAATCTTCCCGTCTCTTAGCCAGCTCATCCAGACTGTTGGAATGGTCACTGGTATTGCCCTCTTCCCCATCAGAGACAGAGAGGTTCTCAGAACTAAAGGTTGAATAGGACTGGCAACTACTGATGCAACGATGTGGCCTGCAAATCCATTGACATTTTAATCAGTTTTGATTCAAACGCTGCATACAACTGATTTTATGCACTGTATATGCAAATCAAATAACAAGTAAAAGGCCAAATTTGACACTCTTAAAATATATATTATATATAATTTCACAACTATTAGGCATAAAAATGTAATTAATGTTCCTCTTTGTGAAGAATACACATTTCCAATGTATCATGTAACATCTTTTATTTTATTTCAAATTAATAACCTTTGCTTTTTTGGTCCATTTTTCCCAAATAGTGTCCACTACCTAAGAATCAATGTATTCACTATCTTGACAGAGAAAACTGTCTTAGGTGATAGTCCCAAATTAATCACATAACTTTGTTTTCCATGGCTCTTTATCCATTGGAGTAGAGTAGTGGACCTACAGAAGTTTTTGGGGTTCCTTGGGAGGTGGAATTGTTTTTTTTTATTCTTTATGTTTTTTATAGTTTTATTGCTATGAGCTGTTCAGAGTTGGATGGCCATAAAATCTATTAAAATGATAAAAAATTATGCTAAATGCAAATCAAGCATGAAATGAGCCTTGGGTGGCACAGCGGACAAAACTGCTGCTGTTAAAGTAGCACTTAGCTGCCAGCTGCCTGCAATTACTGCGAGTTCAATTCTCACCAGGCTCAAGGTTGACTCAGCCTTCCATCCTTTCGAGGTAGGTAAAATGAGGACCCGGTTTGTGGGGGCAATAAGGTGACTTTGTATAAAATAGAACACTGCTCAGGGGGGGCCAAAAAGCCCTACTAAGCAGGTATATACAAAAGTATGAAGGCTATTGCTTAATGCATTGTAAGCCGCCCTGAGTCTCCGGAGAAAGGCGGCATATATAAATCGAACTAATTAAATAAATAAATAAATAAATAAATAAATAAATAAAATTACACTTTCTGGAGTGTGGCCAGATACATGCAACTCAAAGGCCAACACTGGTCCGTGGCCTGGAAAAACTATACATATGTATGTAAGAGTTATCTATTTTACTATAGTATCCAAAACATTTTGAAGCTGAAATATTTTGAGCCTGAATTTCTGCATATTTCTAGTTTGGAACTGGTTGTTCCAAACATCAGGTTCAAAGCAGACTTCTTTCAAGTTCAAACAATGTTTCTAACTTGAAATGACTGAAGTTGCAAAGAGATTATTTTAGGTAAGGAACATTTTGAATTTGAGCCATTGTGTACAACTCCGTTTTGTACTCTTGTATCTGTCAGGCTCCTCCCAAATAAACTAAAATCGTGATATGAAATTGACCAAAATGTAGGAGACATCTTGCAAATACTTAACAAGATAGAGTGAAAAAAATAGAAGAACTTCAAGTTACAGAACAAAAGCTATGAAATAGATACAAGAAGAATTTTTATGGATAAGTGCCAGGCTGAAAAAAAACCAGCCTGGCAAAGTCCTATATATTAATCCATAAGCATTCCTTATTTTTCTTGTCTCTCTTGTTATTTTTATTCTACTCTGAGAATGCCTGTGAACTGATAAGTATATCTGGAATATGAATACTTATATATAAATTTGGTCCCCAAAAAGGATCAAAGTAGTTCTTTCCAAGCAGTACCATGTTTCCCTGAAAATAAGACCTTGTCTTATATTTTTTTGAACCCTGAAATAACTGCTTGGCCTTATTGCCATGTGCTCAAAAGCCCGATTGGGCTTATTATCAAGGGGATGTCTTATTTTGGGGAAAACAGGGTATTTTTTCTTAGAGTTGCTTATACATGTACATATTGGTAGATATGGTAGAAAGATCTTTCCCAATGATTTCATCTGAAGGTTTTATTCATAGTGAATGAATTTGCACATATATTAACTGTGCATTCGCCACTAATCATATTCCAGTGCTTATCAGAGAGATCAGTGCGGTCCTGTGATATGCAACAGTAACGTGCAAGTTTGTTGCTAAAAGAAACAAGTGGTGTTGTATCTGCCTCTTACTTGCCACACATCTTAGGTCTGATACAATATACACTTTTTAAAAAAAATTTGATTTATATGCCGCCCTTCTCTGGAGACTCAGGGCGGCTTACAATGCGCTAAGCAATAGCCTTCATACTTTTGTATATTTTATACAAAGTCAGCTTATTGCCCCCACAAACTGGGTCCTCAATTTACCTACCTTAGAAAGGATGGAAGGCTGAGTCAACCTTGAGCCTTGGTGAGATTCGAACCTGCAATAATTGCAGGCAGCTGATGTTAATAACAGAGCTTTAGACCACTGTACTATCCAAGGCTCTTTAAATCTTTTAAGTCTTTTATCCAGTATAATATATTAAATATACCTCATGACAGAAATTTGATTTCAGTAGAAATGAAATTCTGAATTCTGCCCAATCTGTTTATATTGAATGAACTTTTGCAAAACAAGAAGATGGTACAGTATTTTAGGTGACTTAGCTTGAATATATATACTGATGGAAGGCTGAGTCAACCTTGAGCCTGGTGAGATTCGAATTTGCAGTAATTGCAGGCAGCTGGTGTTAATAACAGTGTGCTTCAGTCCACTGTACTACCAAGGCTCTTTTGACCATATTGTTTTATCCTATATATTTTGTTTCTAGGATAGAGATGGAGAAGTAACTCTTTGGATGAAAAATTTAGCTAACAACATCAGTCTCAAAAGTTTTCTTTATGTGGAAATGAAATTACGGTAAATCATATGAAGATTCCTTAAATGAACTGCTATTAAATAATTAGTAAAATAGTCAGACTGGGTTTTCTACCTCTGTCTCCGTGGAAATTCCACTTCACTATCTACTTCTCCTTCTTCTTCTTCTGAAGAATCATCACCACTCTGGTAGGGCAACAAAAGGAATTGTTATTTGCCAAATAATTACAAATATGGGGATTCCAATTAAAAAGTAACCTCATAAATGTACAATTTTCAGGAAGAAAAATCTTTAAATTTCATTCTATTCAACGCAAACTATAAAACCTTGAAACAGTATAATTAAGCAAACACGCATGAACGAGAAAACAGAACACAGGTAAACAAGGTTATTCTTTCAAGAAAATTCTGAAGGCCTCACCTTCGGAATGGATCGAGTTTTACCCAGCAGTCCTGGAGTGCTTGCAAGATGAGAGGGGCCAAGAGGAGACACTGACCTGTGGCTGCTGAATTCACCTTCTTTAGTCTTTGTAGGAAACTCCGAATTTCCATACACCGAATCAAACAATGGTCCTTCAGACTGTTCTAGCCCTGGATCAAGTGACTGTTGTTGATTTGCATCATTTGCTCCCAGTCTGCACTGCGGACAGAGATTGTATGTATCTGTTTGACAGCATTCCCAGTAATCAGCTTTATTCTCTCCATCTTTCTTTACCTCCAGATTTCTCCTTGAATCGGCTTCCATAGCAGCAGAGATAAGATCAGGGCTAGAGCCAGACATCCTCCGTTGGGCATGATTACTAAGAGGGCTGCGTAGGGCAGCAGCAGGACCAAAGTATCGTAAGTTGTTAGCACAACTGGCTATATCTTGTCCATGTATATTAAGTCGAAGGTGATGATGGGGATGGTGGTGATGATGGTGAGTTGGCTGGCCCAAGTCATCCTGTGCTGGCTGATTTTTCAAAACTCCGGTAAACTCATTGTAACTGCCTTTGCTATTTCCTCGCCGGTGGCGTGGTTTGCTGCGGTAACGTCCTTTGCTACTAACTGTTGTCATTTTCGGGCTCCCTGAGAGAGGAGAGCCACTCGGGGCCACTTCAGTGTTGGATATGCCATCAGATTTCAGCAAGTCAGGTCTGGAAAAGATTGCAAAATCATTCAGATGGTCTTGCTTTTCAACCATTCATTCAAAGTCATTCGGAGTTATAATGGTGCTAAACAAGGAGAATTATCACAAATGAGAGCGAATATACATGTCCCAGGACAATGTTGCAGGATCCAATCTGGGCTGGTCACTGGGTCACCACTAAGCATTGTCATGCTTAACAATTTACAGTGATTTGCTTAATAAATGCAGCCAGAATTGATATCATAAGTCGGATAGAGTCATGTGATTTTTTTCACTTTATAATTGCATCAGTTGGTAACAGAGTTACGTAAATTACACTGGTAACTCTGTTACCAACTGATGCAATTATAAAGTGAAAAAAAATGCTAATTGCAGTTGTTAAGTGAGGACTACCAGCAATATATTCAGTTTTCTTCCTAATGATCTATGCGGGGAAATGTTGAAATTTGCATCATGAATGCGAAAACCACTAGTTACAACTTGCATCAGATACCAGCTAGGATGGAGTCTGCATCATGACATTGCCCCATGGGTGTCATCATTTTAATGCAATTTTAACTGGCTAAGGAGGCCTGTGGCTTTCTTATTATTGCCAGGGAGTCTACTTACCGGTATATGTTTAGAATAAAGAAAACTAAGTTGCACATATTTAATTAAAAATAAAATTATGGATATTATGTAGGAAAGTGCACAATATGAATAGTAGAAATGGAAGTGTAGAACTATTTGGGATGCAACCAAAGATAGATCTTTGTTTTTGGAATTATGTCCATCCAACACTGAGTTGATTGGCTCCAACCATGCAGCCTTTAGAAAAGCAATTAAGACCTGGCTCTATCCCCGAGCAGTTGGTTTAGGATAAGTAGAAATCAGAACTGATGAGATACAGTGTATTTTAGCCCTGACTGCCATTTAATTATTTTAGTTTGCTTTAGTGGTGCATGTTATTTTTCTTTTCTTTTTTCTTTTGTATTTTTATTTAATGGTTTTATATACCATCCAGAGTCATGTGGCTTGTGCTGAGCATCCATATAAGTGTTTTAATTAAATAAATAAAGTTTATTTTCTCAATTTATAACATATCTTATTATCCAAGCTTCAAGACACCCTAATCTGAGGGTGCACACCAGAACAACTAGACACCAGAACAGTTTTCTCCCAAACGCCATCACTCTGCTAAACAAATAATTCCCTCAACGCTGTCAAACTATTTATTAAGTCTGCACAACTATTAATCTTCTCATCTTCTCATCGTTCCCATCACCCGTCTCCTCCCACTTATGACTGTATGGCTGTAACCTTGTTGCTGGTATCTTTATGATTTATATTGATATTGTTTCCTGATTGCTTATTTTTAACCTATGACTATCATTAAGAGTTGTACCTTATGGTTCTTGATGAACGTATCTTTTCTTTTATGTACACTGAGAGCATATGCACCAAGACAAATTCCTTGTGTGTCCAATCACACTTGGCCAATAAAAATTCTATTATATTCTAATCATTTTATTTGGTTATTTGAACATATCCATTTGTGACTATTAAATTCTTTTCAAAGCAATTAGATAGCAAACTACATTTATATGCATATATTACTATCTAATTTATTGCACATACATCAGCATTTCAGTGATCAGAAATTGGTATTCAAAAGAATTAAGGAAATCATTATGAAAAGTGTCCCTCCCCCTTGAATATACTATAGTTATTTGCCTCACCGTTTAGTCTGCCCCCCAGATTTGTGGGAGAGTCCCCTTCTCTTCATTAATTTTTCCATTGCATTAGCATGGATTATTGGTCTGACAGGGTGACGCTTATAAGTTCCAGGATACTTTTTTTCCACAGCTTGTTCCCGTCTATATGTAACATTAAAAAAAAAGTCTTAGTCATCTCTTAATCAAAGGTTACTCAAAGATTTACAAACTGCTGTAAGCAAAGTATGTTAAAATATACATTTGGCAGTTGGAAAAACAATTATTCTATAAGGCATTAAGCAAAATTGTCAGAAATTCCACATATCCAATAACCCAACAGAACTATCATTTTCTGCAAATGAATACACCTTTCTTATTCACAACTTTGATCAGGACAATAAAGTGCTTAACAAGAAGAATAAAGATTCCCCCAGTTTTGGAGTCAGTTACCCTTGTTAAGGAAATTATGTTTGGTTAAAAAACAGAATTCTTATAAAAACAAAACATGGACGTACTTGAGGAGCTCTTTTTCGCGAACTTCCAACTGTAACATGATGGCACTGAGTTCCATGTACAGATTATTGGCTCTTTCAAGTTTTCTTTCATAATGTTCACGAATGTCCAAGGCATGCCTAAGAAGAAGAAAAAAAGAGCTGACAGTCTCAGCTGCACAATCCTATAATCAACAACATATACTTAGGCAGCATTATTCTCAAGCATGTTAAGTGTAACTTTTAAAACATACAAAAGTTATGAAAACATTTGAATGCTGTCAGAACAAAAAACATGGTTTATTTAGAAATAGATAATAGCACTTGGTCTCTTTGTCATAACACAAGAATTCAGGTCCTCCTAGTAAAAACAATTAGCCTATGATTCAAAACCGATAAAAACTCAGTATTGACAAGGACAGAGTAAACTAACCTTTCCTAATCTGGCAGTCATTGGGACTACAGCACCCAGAAATTAGGAAAGTATAATCTCAACACATCTGGTAGAGACTGAATTGAAAAGGGTAGATTAGACACTTTAGGGAGGGCATAGTTATCAACAGACAGTTGCCATGATAATTACTGTAAATGCATGTCCCAGGTTCAGAAGTTATGTATTTGAATGGCTGGCACTTCTGGGAAAGGTATACTAAAGTAGATGGATTCTTAGTCTAATCATCTTAACCTCCTAAATAAATACAGACCTGAGTTCTTCTCTTCTACGACGAATAAGTTCTTCATCTAACCGGTGTATACAAGTTCCTTCACTTTTAATTTTTTCAAAGTGCTTCTTTACTTCTTCTCTCCATTCAGCCTATTCAAGCAATTTTACATTTAGATGGTTATACTTCATAGCTCAGAGCTTTGGTCATTACAAGAAGAAATATTATACTGCATTAACATATAAGAAAGAAAGCTGAGATACACTCAACTTGTTTCTCAGCCTTGAGTTACTTATACAAAATAATACAGGTGGGGGGGAAATCAAATAAATAAAATATGATCAAGGCACAAAAAGTATGCATATTACAAAGAAAACAGGCAAGGGGTTTTTAATACCTCTCTGAAAACATTACAAGAAGAGATCTCCCAATGAAGCTAAGTGAAAGAAAAAAAGCACTACTTTGTCCACCATTAACTTGTGGAATTTACAGATTAATATCATTAGCATTAGACATATGAGGGTTACTAACATGGACCTAGAAAATAGATCTGTTATGCACTGTTAGTTTTGAATAATCAATTATACATTTAAGACAGAAGCAGCAAATCTCCAAATACCACCAGTTGCAAGACATCAGTAATAGAAGAGAGGTATATATATATCTGTCTCCTGCTTATGAGCACCTCAGAGGCACCAAGTTGGCTACAATGAGAGACAAAACACTGAATTAAAAATGGGCTTTGGCTTGATCCAGCAGTCTTTTCTAAAGTTCTTATGACAAGCTGTCAAACTGATTTTGTTGCTTTCAATAGTTATTGAATTACCTGAGACTTAAAATAAGTCTCCTGAGGGGTACCCAAAACATCAGCAGATGCTATGTCAAGGTGCATAAGTGTCTGTCGAAAAGAAGGCCGATTCCGTGGCTTGCTTTGCCTGCCAAATAAAAGAAAACAAAAGGGATACCATCCAGTAAGCTAACCTTAGCCTAAATTGTTTTTTTTCTTTGAAGGTTAACTTACAAAAGAATATTAATTTCTATATTTATTAGAATAACCCAAAAAGGATGAATTCTAACTAAATAATATACTGTACTAAAATAACTAAACAATAAATTTGCTGCTTTTCTCACTGCATATAGTCTTTTTTATGAATATACTTTTTTAATAGTCTTTTTTATGATTCTTTCTTCCTTTTAACACTCTATAGTCTGAATCTCCTTTATTCTTTTAGCATTTTTATGTTTTCTATGCCACACTAATACCTCAATATTCATAGTATTCCTTCTTCATTACTAATTTTTACTTCAAGCTACATAAATGCACACTTTACACCTGGACATCACTGAATGGATAGCAACAGAATACAACATGATGTATATTGGAAAAGTCAATTGAAGTAATGGTATTTCCAACAGTAATGTGTGGTTTTGGAAACAAGACATACAGGAGAGAGGAAGAAAATAGATTTTACTGAAAAATGGCTTTAGAGGTGGGAAATTATCACAGACTGCAAAAATAAATCAGTCTTGGATAAAATGAAAACTGACCACAATAGTTCCTTCAAACAATGATCTTCAAGCAGAAACTCACATTAGGCATGCAAATGAACAAATGATGGACTAGGGAAAAAAAACAATTGTATTTCGCAAAAGTGAAGAAAATAAAAGGGATAGACAATGGATAAGATGAATAGAAAAGATCAAGGAGATTTTTATGAATTGTGATTAGAGATAGCTTAAAATAGCGACCAATTGTCCATACAGGTATTGGGTCTGATTCAATGACACTTATCTAATTGTTGACTACAGATCCAAACTAAATCACAGAAATTAATCAAAGAAATCCATAAATTGAAATAAATTATATTTAATATCTCATTACACATGGCAATTTATAATGCATTCATATTAATACTCATTCTTTAAACTTCTATTTTATCAAGCCAACAAATGATTTAAGATCTTATTGTTGTAATTTATGAAAATAAATAAGATCATATGGTTAATCATCCATTTTATTTCCAATTTCCAATTTCTATCCATATTAAGGTACAATACAAGGAAGCACAATAACAATTATATACGATTTTACCATGTTTGCTTCATAAGAATCTTGAATCCATCTGGACAAGTGGAGGGTACAGGAAGATGCAAACTATTACTACCTACACCCCAGATGATGGCTGAAGAGTCTACATCTTTGTATGGAATTTCTCCAGTGAGAAGTTCCCACAAAACCACTCCAAATGACCTAATAAAAATAGGGGAAAACAATATTAAAATCAGGAAAATTACTGAAATTTTATTTATGGTCCATAACCAACAAAGTCGACCCAAATATTCTTTTTCAAAAGGCAATTAGACTTTCTTTGTTTTGCCTTTTGCCTTTTTCAAAAGTACCTTGGGACAACCATGACCTGGATGACTAAGAAGCTCCATCAACCAGCAAAGTAGTTACAACACTGAAACAACATACAACAGCAGACACAAATTTAAATTAATTTGAATTAATTTGAGTTAAATTAAAATTTACAGGTATAAAAAATTGTTAAGACAAATGTTAGATCTCTTACAGCAGAATTATTTTGCAGAAAGCACAGTGCAAAAAAATATTTATCAAAAAGAAAACTTATTAATAACAAATAAAATCTGCCAGCGACCACAAAACATGGAAACAGAAAGTAATGCATTTTTAATAGAAACGCTGAAATAGGTAAGCAGTAATACTTGCCATATATCTACTTTTTCAGAAACAGGTTCATTACGAATCACTTCTGGGGCCATCCAAGCAACTGTTCCTGCAAAGGACATTTTTGTACTCTTATCGCTGAGTTCTTTAGAAGTACCAAAATCAGAAATTTTCACCGTATCATTGTGGGTAACTAATACACTGAAAAGAATAAAATACAGAGAAAATCACATGAGAGACTCATAGTAATTCCACCCTTATTTCAATTTCAATTTCTTTTATCTCCTCATATTATATAAACTCTGTCTACTCACTTGGGTGACTTGAGATCTCTGTGGATAATTTTATGGAGATGTAAATAATTCATTCCGCTAGCAATTCCAGTAGACCAGTCTACAAGCAAACGAGGTGTTACCTTTCTACCTGCTCGCAACACTTCATACAATTGTCCATGTGCACAGTATTCCATTATTATACAGTAGCAGGGTGCCTGTGTGCAAACACCCCTAGGACAAAAAAGAACAATAGATGTTTAAAAAAATCAAAATCAAAGCAATGGGGAATTAAGAAAGAAACTAGTAAAGAGAAGTTTCTGATTCACATTTTTACAGAATAATCAAGAGTACTTCCTAAGAAACCACTATTGCTTAGTTATTGCCATTTGATCAAATTAGACTTAGTATATGCAGAAAATTAAATAGTAAACAATACATGATTTCCTAGAGAAGATTACATACATCCTTGAAGTGCGTGAAATTGTACTGACAGCAATGACATTTTGATGAAGTGAAGACAGAAAGAAAAAATATAAATTGATTATAATCTAAGATCTAAAGATTTCCCCAAAACACCCTGTTTCCCCAAAAATAAGACATCCCCTGATAATAAGCCCAATAGGGCTTTTGAGAGCGTATGCTAAAATAAACCTCCCCCCGAAAATAAGCCCTCCCTGAAAATATTTAAATGCAGAGCTGGAAATCAGATAAGATGGCAAGAGGAGCCCCATTTTGCTCCATGCACCCCCAAAATAATAAGACCTCCCCAAAAATAAGGCCAAGCACTTATTTTGGGGTTCAAAAAAATATAACACAGGGTCTTATTTTCAGGGAAACACAGTATTATTGTTCCTGGCTAGAAGTGTGCAAAATATTTCAAAAATTGAAATGGATTATATCAAGATCAGAACAACTAAGAATTGTTTGAGCAACATCAGAACATTTCTGATAAAGTTTGAATGTCAAGGTTTTAAAGTTGGGACATTTTCATTTCAAAAAGCTTTCTGCATTTCTATTCATGATTAACAGTCTTTTAGTGACTATTATTTATACAGTGGGGAAGCAACTATAATATTTATCTAATCTGGATTAGATAATCCCCATCCGGATCTGGATGGGGAGAAACAAACTCAAGCTCAACCCGTCCAAGACGGAGTGGCTGTGGTTCCCGGCATCCCGATATAGTCAGTTGACTCCATCACTGACTATCGGGGGCGAGTCTTTAGCCCCCGCAGAAAGGGCTCGCAATCTGGGAGTCCTCCTGGATAGGCAGCTGTCCTTGGAGGAACATCTGACAGCTGTAGCCAGGGGGACCTTTTGTCAGGTTCGCCTGATTCGCCAGTTGCGGCCCTTTCTTGATCGGGATTCCCTGTGCACAGTCACTCACGCCCTTGTCACTTCCCGCCTAGACTACTGTAATGCTCTCTACATGGGGCTCCCCTTGAAGAGCACCCGGAGGCTCCAACTGGTCCAAAATGCGGCCGCGCGGGTAGTGACGGGAGCAGCGTGGCGCTCCCACATAACACCGCTCCTGCGCGAGCTGCACTGGCTTCCGGTGGTCTTCCAGGTGCGCTTCAAGGTGTTGGTGATCACCTTTAAAGCGCTCCATGGCATAGGGCCTAGTTATCTCCGAGACCGCCTGCTGTCACCGATGACCTCCCATCGACCCGTGCGCTCCCACAGAGAGGGCCTCCTCAGGGTGCCATCAGCCAAACAATGTAGGCTGGTGACTCCCAGGGGGAGAGCCTTCTCTGTGGGGGCACCCACCCTCTGGAACCAGTTGCCTCCGGAGATTAGGAGAATTCATGACCTCAGTGCCTTCCGCCGTGCCCTAAAAACACATTTTTTCCAACAAGCCGGGCTGGCTTAAGAAGAAATTTTAAATATTTTTAATATTTTAATTGGTCTGTGAGTTTTAAATTTTGTAGCCAAATTATATATATATTTTAAATGTCTTAATATTTATATTTTATGTTTTTTATGTCTGGCTGTACACCGCCCTGAGTCCTCAGGGAGAAGGGCGGTATATAAATTGGAAATAAAATAAAATAAATAAATAAAAATAAAAGATTTTATTATTCTTGCTCTTTTCACCAATAATAATTATTGTTTTTAATTGAAAGAACTCATGCATATGCTATTGCAAACTACTTTCTTACTATATCAAAAAATCCACTTACAACAAAAGTAGTAATTCTATTTTATTACCAGATAACACTTTTTCCATTAAGAACTAAAATTCAAAGGATAAAGGAAACTTCAGTATTGTACTCTGAATGGCTTTAATCCAGCTATGAAGATTTACAGCATCAATTTGAAAAGGTAACCCTAGAGTCAGAATAATCCATGTACAACCTACTTAAAAGCAATGATGTTTGGATGTTTCAGCTTCCTCAGGTGTTTGATATCAGTTTCACTCTGCTCTCTCACTTTCTTGATGGCCACTTCCTCTGTTCGAAATTTGCCTAAGAAAACAGCTCCTTGTGCTCCACTGCCCAACCACTGCAGCTCAGATATCTCTTCAAAAGGAACCTCCCATGTATCTGTTAATAAACAAGCAGTTATTATAATTGCAACTAACTGCCTAATGACAAACAACAAAATAATAGCTCATCTAGTATCTTGGCAGTTTGCAGGCTTTTTAAGAACATGCAAAATATATACATCTTCAAAAGATTTTACTTCCTACATAACAATAAATGTATAGTTGAATTCTAAAAGGTGAATATTTGTTTGTTTTAATTCCATAAAATAGATCTGGGGAGTTTTTATGCCAGTCAGAATTGTTTAATTGAATTGGTCTTTAAGCCCTGCAAATAAATAAACAAACAAACAAATAAATAAATCCATCAGCAGCAAGGTTCATTAGATAAAAATCAAGAGAGTCTCTTCTTTCCCCAAACCACAAAGCTTGAATTAAAAGACTATCCTAACTAATAAAAGAGAAGTCAATTGTGACTGAAATCCAGTTAAATCTTCAATATGTATTTTTTATTTTTATTGGGGGGGGTGTTAGTTAGAACAATGGGGTACAATTTATAGTTTAGTTTTTGTGACAGTTATTTCACCTATGTCAAGAGGGAATTTCTTAAGTCACTCTGGTCAACTGCAATAGAAAATCTTTTCCTGAGTATTTATGAGGCAAGTAATGTCCAACACAGCATGTACTGAATGTCCATGACTTGTTCTCCATAATGGACTTTTATTTGGAGAACGGCATAAAGACCCAGCTGTTTTAATGAGGATGGGCAGTGAATTACAGTGAAAACTTGATTTCTAATTTACCTTTGATTCTGAGGGAGAGGAGATTATAAAGGCCTCAAGCAGCTGGCTCCAGGAAATAGTTTCATTTCATTTCAAAGCTATGATTACTATTCCAACTGTGCATTAAGTTTTTTAAAATAAATACAGAAAGAGTAAAGATACTTTATGTTCCATTAATCTATTTATTTTATCTTAACTAAATTAAAAGATGCTTTGACTTAGAGAAGTTTATATGATATGATGTATTATTACATTATTACTTATCTCAGCAATAACAAAAATGTAAAAGCCTGGTTTAGCTCAGCAGATTAAAAGCATAGTGATCAACACCAGCTGTCTGCAATTACTGTAAGTTCAAATCTCACCAGGCTCAAGGTTGACTCAGCCTTCCATCCTTTCTAAGGTAGCTTAAATGAGGACCCAGTTTGTGGGGGCAATAAGCTGACTTTGTATAAATATACAAAAGTATGAAGGCTATTGCTTAACGCATTGTAAGCTGCCCTGAGTCTCCGGAGAAGGGCGGCATATAAATCATTTAAAAAAAAAAAAGCTAGGGGGCTCTATTATTTGAATGGAGTGATTCCTAACAATTATTAGCACTCTGAGACCAAAGAAGACAAACCAATACTGAATAACTAGATTAAAACAAAATGTATCAGAGATAAGAATATCTGCCATTCTTGGAAACGTTCTAAACATAAAATGTATATGATAAAATTACATATAAACATAAAATGACACATACTTCTTTTCATAATTCTGAGTTTTAAGGTGTCTGCAAATTAGTAAAACTCTAGAGAACACAATCCTTTTGCCATGAAGCTTTTGGAAGGAGCAGGGGTGGAGGAATAATAAAAGATACTTTTATTTGCAGAGTTTACCTTGTTGTTGTAGTTTGTAGTCAGTAGAATAGGCTTTCCCTATAATATTCCATACTGGCTTTAAACAGCCAAAAAGTCCCTCAAGAAAGCCACCATTTCCGCTTCCTGTTCTGTTAAATTGTATTTTGATGTCTTCAGTTCCATGGTTGTTCTGTCCACTTATATTATTATCGTTGCTCTGATGAACAGTAGTTTCTAATTCATCTTGTTCAGTTAACTGGAGCACACTATTTTCAAATTGGTCCCTGGAATCTTCACTCACACTGGTTAATACTGTTGTGGGCACTGGGCTATTTATATTGTCTGATGCATTGTTGTGAGGTAACCCCCTTTCTCTTCCCTCTTCTATGACTTCAGATGAAGGATGGTCACCAGAGGATATACATTCCCCATGCATCCCACTGAAACTTTTATCTTCATTGAGACCCTTATTAATAATCGTTGTAGAGGAAGACCAGCTCAGGAGCTCCTGAGAACTGGTCATTGTATTGTGGGTATGCATGTGTATGGAGCAAATAGTCAGATATACTGTTTTAGAAGAAATGAATGTTCATCCTTAGTGCAGAAAGTGGCCACAGTATCTGTAACAAAACCAAGGAACAGATTACAAGAATCATACAATGAGGGAGCACATCTGCTGAGGACATTGCAAGCTGAACTTCCTCCAAGGACCAAGGATGGGATTGCAGCCTCTTACGAATCTGGCTATCATCCTTCAATGTGGGCATCTTATAAAATGGGAACTCAGAAGCAAGGCAGCACAGCGTAAGTAACCTGTGTAAGAAATAACTTTGTGATACAGTGAGGTACTAAAGACTATGCTTAGAACATGCATCTTTTGGATTGCCTACAGATTTAATGATTAAAATTAAGGGTTTTTAATAAGCAATTATTTTATTTATTTACTAACTTGCTTGGCTTTCTATTACATTCCAACCCATTCAATTATCAGCAGGATAGAAAATGAACTAAAACTATGCTAACTTAGTTTTGTTATGATTACTGCCAATATTTTAAAAGAGGCATCTGGTTAGTGTACCATTTAAGTATGATGGGGCATGTTTCATATACTCTTCCCAGGAAGATAAGGGTCTGCCCTTACATAATTTAGAATAATGTTAAAGACTTCATCTGATTTCATGACTTTTGCCATTTTGTATTCTTATATTTATTCTTTTCCTATTTTGTTTTTGTGATTGCTAAGATGATTCCTCATTTATGATTTTAACTTCTAAATGTATCATGGATTTTAATTAATTGTCAATATTATAGAAACTATTAAGA
Source organism: Ptyas mucosa (assembly GCA_012654045.1). Taxonomy (NCBI): domain Eukaryota; kingdom Metazoa; phylum Chordata; class Lepidosauria; order Squamata; family Colubridae; genus Ptyas; species Ptyas mucosa. Next base: position 16,473,355 of record WNWU01000032.1, on the reverse strand, counting down.
GTCCTTGGATTGTGGTAGGTAAAAAATAGTTTAATAAATACTGTAAATAATAATGATTGATTACCTTAGTTTGATTCAACTTACAGGGTTTAAGCTTCGAAACTAATTCAAATTTCAAAAGTATCCTCTTTATAATTAGCTGCACTATTATTATAGCTGAAGAAGCTAGTTTTAACCTAAAATTAACATTTAACATTAAAATGTTTTTCATCAAACCATAAATTTAAATTAATTTTATGACAACTAACATTTGGGATAGCATTTCACATTAGTTTCTCACAGCAGAGTATGCTGAGTAGGTGCATATTAACCAACTGGAGTGGAAGAAAGAAACAGTAATAGCAGGTGCTCAAGAGAACATGCCTCAGCTTGAAGAAAAGCTAATGTCTCCAAAAACTGCAAACAATCAGTTTTTATATTGTTGCCTTCTGTTCTAGATACAGTATTGAAAAGACAGTTTTACTAATATTTCCAATTAGAGCAATAAATGCAGGAAAATACTTAAGGACAAAGAGCAGCTAGCATTATTCCCTTTAAAGTAGTCATCTGACATTGCTCCTTCCATTTCTATATAGTATCTATACATTTCTATACAGTATCTATACAGTATTTTGGAGCATATTCTTCAAGGGTTGCCAATGGACGGCCCCTTCTTTTCAGGGATTATTCACAATGGATTTTTACTGACCTCAGTAGCTCCTACTGCAAGCAATTCCCAGAAGGGGCACCACATACTGACCATCAATAAATAGAAACAGATTGGAATTATATATGAAGTACAGTGCTAGAGCCTATGAAAACAGCGGGAACTGACAACATATTGAGATTTAGAATTCTTTTTTTTTTAAAGCTAATGGTATAATGCAAAATATCTGCTGTTAAAAAGAGCTGCTTGCATATGAATGAACAAATCTAGCCATTAACCAAAATAGTTAAAAATCAGTTTGTTTATAGAAATGAAATCTTAAGAAATAAATGTGTAATTGAGAGATAAAACGGGTAGCATGCTTTTTCCCTCCATCCAAAACATACTGTTAAAACTGTTAATAATGTTAGATTTTAAACTGTATTAAAAAGGGTTCTGAAGCCATTTCACCAGACAATCAGATTACATTTTCACAAAGGAAAGGAGGGAGAGGGGAGGGGGGGGGGGGTAGCCTGCTGCTCTGAAATCAATTGCAGTTATTTCTCTTGATATTCTTGTGATACTCTGCATGTCAACTAATTATTAAAATTCATTCTGTTCTCTCTGCATAATGTGCCAAATTGCAAATTCAATATGTCTATAATAGCTCCACAGAGAAGTAAAATACAGACTGCTGCCCAATACAAAAATATTCTCAGCTTTAATATGTCTTCCAACATTTTTTCTATTGTACCGACAGACAAATCTATCCCAGCTATTGAAATGAACGATTAAAACATAATATTGGTCCTTCTGCAAACCAAGACCTTGAAGCAAGACAGATTTTTACCAATATACTTACAATGACAGGAACATTATACAACTATGCTCCATGTCCTCATTTTATGGAGAGTTGGCAAAAGACAAACCTGCTCAATAAAAGACAGAAAGGAAATTCCACCCACACAATCCTGCAACCCCACTGCAAACACAGAAGCTACTAACGTCACAGATTCATGAATGGATGCCTACGAGGCTGTTTTAGGTCTCCGAACAAACCCTGCGGTAGTGTGTGCCCTGGATGGGGAGGGAAACAGAGGAGCAGCCAATCAAAAGCAGGCAACTATAGCTTGCTTTTCTTCAGAGGAACCTCATCACAGAATGGACAGTCACCACCAATCAAACCCAGGCAACAGAGTCTCAAAGGGTTATCAAATAAACCCTGCCAGCTGGAAGGGGTGCAGAGCAAATAGAAACAGATGACAACATAAACAATTCTAAGGTACAAAGGCGAGTATCAGAACAACATATGGAAAGCATAGAATTGTTGTTACAAAGCTGCAAAATGGAAAAGCTCTATACCTCCACTATATAATGAGCATAAAAAATAACTTTCTTAAATAGGCTTTGTTCACCACCTAATGTATATTTTGTTCATCATTAATATCTCTGTGTGTATGTGTGTGTGTGTGTGTGTGAATATATCATTATATTTATTTATCAGGTACACTCATTTTGTTTTAAAATTGAATATACAGCCCATATACTAGAAACATAGTTAATAATTTAAAAATATGTATAGATTAGGTGTTTATATAAAAGAATCTTTTTGTTCTTGCATGGCAGAGCCTTCTAATTTAATGTCTAGTCCAGATAAAGATAGAAAAAAACTTGTTTTTTCAGTGCCAGTTCTCCGAAAACCACAAATAGCATTTCAAAACTTCATTACAGTTTTTGCATCTGATGTGTATGTCTGTGTCTCTGTGAATGTGAATTTTCACATTCCTCTATGACAAAGAAAAACCCTCCATGTTGCATTAAGTGTAGCATGGTTTTGTACAAAATTAGTATTCAGAATTTAAATAGTAACATGCATATTACAATAGTATATGCATTTATACAACCAATCCTTAATTTAATATTGCGTGCCCCTACACAGCATGAAAAAAAAGTCAAAAAAGCAGTGGGAAAGAAGAGGAGAGTGAATTGCCCTGTTAGATTTTTATTTGAAGCATTCATTGCTTTTCAGAAATATACCAATACCACTCCTTCTTATTTTAGATCTGCTTGAATGCCTCCATTTTCACTTAGTTAGACTTGAGAAGTACATACATTAAACGAATGAATGAAAGAGGGCCAAAAGTATCTAACAGGTTTTAATACCAAGCATGGCAAATTTTAATATACAAAATGCTATTTAGACTAATTGTCCTGCAATCTTCTGCAGGTTTATGAAGGAAATTTTTGCTTATAACTTGGATGAAGTGATGTACTTGATTATATCCTGATTTTTTTTTCAGAAAGCCTATCTTTACATGACACTCATGCCAGAAATGTCTTAGATTGATTTCCCAAACAAGAACTTAACCATAGTTTCAACTGGGAAACCATGACCATCCTAGCCACATCCAAAAACACTGGAGAATTCTGGCACTGTGACAAATTGGCTACCAATAGACACATAGGAATAAACAACATCTACATACTGTGCAAAAGAGATAATCAAGAAACAAAAAGGGAACCAAAAGACCGAAACACTTCTCCATCAGTCATCAACACCCATTTAAGCATAGATGAATACCAAGATTAACATCAGACCACAAAAGAAATAAACAATATCCCAATCAAGGAACTGCCAAACAAGCTAACAGTAAACAGCCCAACCAAATAACCTCCATGGCCACTCCCACCAACACCGACAGGGCAAGCCACAAGAATATAAATTGAGAGCAAACTCCACTCAACTACTAGAACAATATTTGAGGTGTCATGTCCTTTATCAGCAGGCCAATTGGTCTGAATTGTTGTCTCTTCCAGAATTTGCCTGCTTCCAGAACTCCACTTCCTTTTCTCATCCCTGTCAGTTCCTTTAAAGGAACAATTAGATTTGGTCAAAGTTGCAAATAAGCATGCCACAGATGCACAAAAGCAAGAAGACCTCTGTGGGAGATTTAGTGTGGTTTTCCACTATGTTTTGTCTGTTCCTGGTGAATGAATAAGAGAAAGATGAAGTGGAATGTATTCTGGATTCTAAACATAGAGCAAAATTTATGAGTATGTCATTCACTGGAAAGACTATCCCAAATCAGAGAAATAGAGTGAGATGGCAATAGATGTCCATATTCCACATAAGGTATTCCACTTCCTTATGAAATTCTTGCACAATACTTGTCTCTGTTAATTGCAGTTACTATCAACAAACAATGAGCTCTAGAATGGAGACATTTTTAAAAAGAGGTTAGGCTCTCTTTTGGGGGGGAGAAAGGGGGGAACTTTCCAGCTCCATCGGAGTCTACTCTGCCAGATTTATACATTGACTTTATTAAGATGCCAGGCCCATTTGCAAGTGAGAGAAACAGGAGGAAGTCTATAGCCATTGAGAGTAATTTTAACTGCAGAGGAATTGATAGTTGTCCTTGAGGAAGGAAGGAATGAGTCACTAAGGAAAGAAACTGAGATTTGAACAAGAGCTATTATGCAGTCCAGAGGTCAAAGTATATCTGAGAAAATCACTCAAAATAATCCCACCTTGATTTTGTTTACCATATGATGGGATAGAAAGTGGCCAGCCATATAAGATTCTGTTACCTTACAACAATAAACTGTCTTTCCTAGTATTCTTAGAGTGTTTGTTTCTTGATCGTGTCTACTTCAAAAGCTATACATAAATTGTGAAAAATAGAGCAAATAAATTGTATAATTTGGCCGAAGTTTTCTAAAGTTAGGGATGTAGATTAAGAAATTTTAAGACTTATAGATCCTCACAGAAAGATAGTAAGTATATGTGGTAACACAAACAGTGTCAAGAACAAATGAGTGCAGAATGAAAGCGGACTGAAAACAAAAAATAAATGATTAGAACAAAATAAGTATATTATGGAAATGTGCTCTTTCAGAGAGAATAAATGAAGACCAAATTGCTGAACAAATTTATGAAGGAAGAGTGAAACAATCAAGATGAAAGGATAGATTGGAAAAGCTGAGGTTTAATTAAATAAATGAGATCCCCAAGAAGACAGAGGTGAGAAGTTTAAAGGAAAAAAGAGAATACATGACTGTGTCTATGTTGCTAGAAAGCATGGCTTCCAGGGATAGAAGCGCATGGAAATATATAGAAACCAGATTTAATAGAATTTCATTTTCTTTTATCTCCTGCCTTTAGTTTTTTGGGGTTTTTCTTTTGCTTACTATTTCTTACTTTCTCTCTGCATAGTATTTATAAACCTGAAAGGGAACAGCAAGACAAATATGTATACAAAAACAATTTATTAGAAATACAACTGTTTATGAATAGTACTTTATAAAGCAGCAGTTAAACATGTAAGAAACATATGAAATATTTATCAGCATAGAAGTTTGGACACACATTGGTAAGCCAATTTTATTTTGGAAATTACAATGGCATTGAAAAAAGTGATTTATGACCATTTTTCACATTTATGACCGTTGTGGTATTCCTATGGTCAAGTGACCAAAATTCAGACACTTGGCAACTGACTCATATTTATGACTGTTGCAGTGTCCTGGAATCATATAACTATCTTTTGCAACCTCCTGACAAGCAAATACAATGGGGAAGCCAGATTCACTTAACAATTGTGTTACTAACTTAACAATTGCAGTGATTCACTTAACAAATGAGGCAAAAAAGGTCATATAATGGGGTAAAACTCACTTTGTCTCACTTAGCAACAGAAATGTTGTGTTCAATTGTGGTCATAAGTCAAGGACTACCTATACATTTAATCTTCAAAAGATGTTTTATGTCTCTAGAATATTACAGAGAGTAAAAAAGTAATCACTTACCATTCTCAAATTGTGAATTCCAATACAAAGGCAACAATTCATGGCTCATTTTATTGCATTCCTCCTGACTGCATCTGCCTGCCACTCCCTCCCAAAATGTGGATTTGGGCAAACTAGAAGGCAATTTCAAAAAGTTAAATGTATGTAGTTAGCCAAATATATTACCATGTAACATTGTCAGAGTTTGTTTTATATATTTATAATTTACATATATTATTGTTTTGATACATTTCTGTGCCACACTGTTATATTATACGTATCTATGTCTGTATCTCCAAGGTTATTCTATTTGGACTTAGTTTTCTTGTTGGAGAGTGACAATGTGATCTGAGCGATCACAATAATGGTCAGATCACACCCTGGTCACTTTGAGATTCTCTTGCGCTCCCCCCCCACATGGAGACTGCACTCATTTAATTGGTCCGCACCTGATGACTAATGGATCCAACTGGATTTCTAAGGAAGTTGGGAGAAATACCCTCCAATTTGCTACATGGTCCTGCAGAGGCCCTGGCAATTGCCTGGAATAAGGGGTCACCTAGACAGCCTTTTCTTGCCCATCACTCCCATTATACCACATGATTTGCAGAGGAGTTGAGATAGTTGAAAAGAGATGCCTAAAGCACCATTGAGAGAAAACGAAGAACAAACTCGACCAAACACGAATTAAGGTTGCTATTAAGGTTTACCTTGTGGCAGTAAGAGCAGCCTGGCATCAATACTTTGCTCTTATTGCACCTGCAGAATGCCATCCATTGATAGGGTCATCCTCTCCTTAGAAAGGGGGGTCTAGAGGTCTATCTACAGGGCTGTGCAGATGAATTCTCCAGAAATCTGGAGGATAAAATCACTTGGATTTGTTCCAGTTGGATATCAAATGTGATGCAAGTTCTGTAGAGATGCCCAGAGAGCAGAACTATCTAGTTTTCTGGGAATGGTTTAATTTTGTTGGACTTAAGGAAGTGGACAGAGTTCAGTGGAATGCAAATGCTATCACCTTTAGATACATGCTCCTCCTCACTGGTTAAGGCTGCTCAGGAGATATCATGTGGTGGGTCTGAGCAATAGGAAATTTATTCTTCTTGGAGGTGTTACCAGCTTGTTTTTTTTCTATTCAAGAAGTCATCGCTGGAGCCTACCATTCTGGACAATTTTTGTCCAATTTGTCACCTCTCCTTTTGGGGAAAGGTGGCTGAGAAGATGGTGGCATTGCAACTCCAGAGGATCCTGAAGGAAATCGATTCTCTGGATCCGTTTTCAGTCAGGTTTCAGGCCCGGATATGAGACCAAAATGGTATTGGATGATCTCTGATGGGAGTGGGATGGTTATGGTGCATACATCTTGCTCTTCTTGATCTCTCAGCAGCTTTTGATACCATTGGCCATGGTATCCTTTGGGGGCCACTTAGAAAATTAGGTGGGCAGTTTTGTGCTTATTCATCTCCTCTCTCTGAGGCCAGTCCCAAACAGTATTAAAAGGAAGTGAGAGGTCCAACTTACAGCTCCTGCTTTGAGGAGCATCACAGGTCTTGGGGTTTTCTCCATTCCTTTTTAATAGCTACCTGAAACATCTAGGTGAGCTCATCTGTCACCAATGGATGAGGTATCACCAGTTTCTCTTTATATATATATTTGTCCCAGGTGAAATGTGTGAGCAGGCATTCGTTTGCAGTGCCTGGAGGCTGTGGAGGCCTGGATGGGGAACAGACTTCAGCTGACCCCTGGTAAGACAAAGTGGCTGTGGGTGGATCCCTCTATATTCAGGAGTTTATCATCTTGGTCTTGGATGGTGCGTAACTTGGGGGACATCTTGGACTCACAGCTCTTGCTCAAAAAGCAAGTGGCAGCCATGGCTAGAAAGGCCTTTGCTCAACTCCATGTTATGTGCCAGGTCACCCTTTCCTGAATAGGAAGGCTCTTCCCTTGGTCACTCATGCCCTGGTCATCTCCTATTTGGATTACTGCAACATGCTATCCTTGAAAAGAATCTGGAACTTCAGCTGGTAAAAAATTTGGAGCTGTATTTGGTGCTCAAGGAAGGGCACCTGTAACACCTCTGCTCTGCACACTGCATTGGGTTCCAGTTTACTTCCGGGTCCAATTCGAGCGAGTTGTTGGTTATTACCTATAAAACCCTACATGGCATGGGGCTAAACTACTTACAGAACTGGCTTCATCCCATTACATTGGCCCATCCCACCCAGTCAGATAGGGAAGGTATGTTGCAGATCCTGTCAGTTAAAGAACTCTTGAGTGGCTGGGTCTAGGAAGAGAGCCTTCTCTGCTGTTGGCGCCACCCTAAGGAATATACTTCCACTGGAGGTGAGGCAGGCCCCCAACCCTCCCCCCAAAGGGTTAAAACATAGCTCTGTGACCCTTCATGGGATAAAGCACAGTCGTGGGGTTAGTTGGTGCCATGAGAGCCCTTCTTTTGCCTTTGTCAAATGATTTTAACATTTCTAATTCTTAGAAATTAAAGAAATAAAACAGGTCTAATTATTCTTGCCTCAATTTTAAAAAAATTAAAATTTCTAATTCTAAAATTTTAACTGTTTAATGCACCATCACACAGCACCCTTAAATAAGTTTAATGGACCCTCACACAGCATTAGTCAAAGCATTTCTAGGTTTGGCACTTTAAGAAAATGGTGTAGGATTGCTCTATGTGTGCATTGAAAGTGCCAACTGCTGGCCTCCAAAGGTATTCCAGACTGGATAGCTTCAGCAAATCCTGCAAGTAATCTTAAACTCACTGAGCTTAAAATTACTTCAACCAGTACTAGCGGAGATGGAAAATTTGACAAAGCAAATTGGGTGACCAAACCAAAGCAAATCCATTAATTAACATAGGCATACTATTTACTGTATGTATACTGTACTTACTACCTGTACTGTGCATTATGTGATTCTGGGTTTCTTTAATAAATATTACCGGTATTTTATCTGTAGAATAGAGTAAATTAGAATTTTTTATTGGCTAAGTGTGATTGGACACACAAGGAATTTGTCTTGGTGCACATGCTCTCAATGTACATAAAAGAAAAGATACATTCATCAAGAATAAGGTACAACACTTAATGATAGTCATAGGGTACAAATAAGCAATCAGGAAACAGTATCAATATAAATCATAAGGATAGAAGCAACAAAGTTACAGTCATACAGTCATAAGTGGAAGGAGATGGGTGGTGGGAACGATGAGAAGATTAATAGTATTTGTTTAAGATTAATAGTAAAAGTATTCATCGTTTGCAAGGAAACAGAAGCTCACGGAAGAAACACCACAGAGATCTGACCTGGGGCGACGGCACACATGCCAACAGAGAGGGCTCTGCGTGCCACCTCTGGCACATGTGCCATAGGTTCGTCATCACAGTACTATGTTATTCATGGGTCAATGGATGTGCTTGTGGGATTTTTTTCATAGGATATATTTTTCCTGAGTGTAGTTTTCTGACCACTATTATTTTTTATTTTCTACAGTACCTATTTTTGTTATACTTTATGGAGACAATATTTAAGTTTGGAAGTCATGACTCAGTAAAGAGTGTCAAGTCATGAACTACTGGCAAGAGAATAAGGAATTGGGAAAAGAAGCAAGAAACTGTAATTTAGCTAAATGTTTTCTTTAACAGCTTATGCAGCACACTTCTCCAATTTAGGAAAAGGCTTAAACTAAGAATATATCAAGATTTCAGGTTCAGCTGTAAACAATATAACCATTATATATATATTGACAAAAAAACATTTTCTTACTTGGTGTAAGTTGAGAACTTTAAACAAAACAGAATTTCTAGCTTAGTGTTGTGTGTTAATTATTTTAGATCTTCTGAACAGAAGAGTTAAAATAATTATATAACAGAAAATATAGCATATAAATAATATATTCTTCCCTTTTGCCAAGGCATAAGGAATATATTTGTTAGCATTTAAAATTGTATAAATTAATTCAAGACAAAGGTTTCCTTTAAAAGTACAATAGATGAATACAGGATCGGAACTAATTAGAAAGGCATTCTCATTTTATAATGTTACTTCTGTTTTGCAAGGCATACTGGAAAAAGTGTTACAAAGTGTTCTAGTGATGAGGTACAATCTGTAGGCACTATTTGAAAGTTTTTAGTTATCACTTATTTGGGTAGTAATTATATTTGCATCACTTCCAAAATACAGTGTCAGTGGAATATACCAAATGCTTGATAGAACTTTTTGTGCCTTCCTATGATATTAAAAATGCTAGCTTCCCTTTTACAGTAGTACTCCATTTCAGACATAACCCATGTTCTTTATTTAGTTTAGGTATTCACGCACAATAGAAAAAAAAAACCCCAGGCAGTGAAAAAATGCACAATACTATAAGTAATCTCATTACTTATAATCAATTCATTTATTTTTGCCCCAGGTTTCATGTCAAACATAGACAAAATCCTGGATTTCTTTAACATAGGTCTTGTTAGAACCGTGAGAATACAGCTAAAGTGGACTAATTCATATACAAAGATCAAATCATGTTCTATTACAACAAAACTATTAATCAACAGTTTCTTACTCATACATGCCCATGTTTTATCTTACTTTCGCCTTGGAGGAATGTGTGTTATAATGCTATTACTGCTAGGGAGTAGTGCTATTATTCTTTCACATCCCAGTTTTGTAGAATAAAAATGTTTAAGTGGAGTTATCATTAGCATGTATTTTATTCAGCTGATAAAACAACCTTCTGCATACTCATCTAGGAATTAGCCCCACTGAACTTTTTCTAGGTTGGATCTATTTTATTTATTAGAATTTGTCAAACAAAAACGAGAACAAGAATAAAAGAAAAAAAATACTATGACAGGGACGATAAGTTAGTGGACTTATGCACGCCCCCTCTACTGACCACTTAAGTATGAAGTAAGGTCCACAGAAATCAATTTGTGACTGAAACTGTGAAAATTTGTACCTGAGACAACTGGATCAGGTAGAGCATTCCAGACTTTTTTTTGTGTGTGTGATTTGATTTATATGCCGCCCTTCTCCGGAGTCTCAGGGCAGTTTACAATGCATTAAGCAATAGCCTTCATACTTTTGTATATATTCACACAAAGTCAGCTTATTGCCCCCACAATCTGGGTCCTCATTTTACCTACCTTAGAAAGGATGGAAGGCTGAGTCAACCTTGAGCCTGGTGACATTTGAACTTGCAGTAATTGCAGGCAGCTGATCTTAATAACAGTGCTTTAGTCTGCTGCGCCACCAGGGCTTAGTAGAACCTATCACTACATTTTTTTTTAAAAATTGATTTATATGCCGCCTTTCTCCGGAGACTCAGGGCGGCTTACAATGCGCTAAGCAATAGCCTTCCTACTTTTGTATATTTTATACAAAGTCAGCTTATTGCCCCCACAATCTGGGTCCTCATTTTACCCACCTTAGAAAGGATGGAAGGCTGAGTCAACGTTGAGCCTGGTGGGATCTGAACTTGCAGTAATTGCAGGCAGCTGATCTTAATAACAGTTAATGACACTGCTTTAGTCTGCTGAGCCACCAGAGCTCTTTGTCTGAACTACACCCTCCCCCAAAAAAGGGGTTAAGATAGTTATGCTTGCCTTATAGAATAACATACTGTGGGATGTGTCCGGTTTTATAACATTTTTATTCTCAAGTATCATCACCCCTCTACCTCCCCCCCCCCCTCCCCAATATCAGTAGAAGACGGGAAGGACCGCTTTCCAATAAAGATTCCTAACTGTGCAAACAAAAACTAATGTGACAAACATGCTTTAGTTTCTGCCTGATCAATAATGGACGCAGGTGATGTGCGCGTCTGATGGTGCGAATCTGCAGACCCGGTGCTGCAATGACTACGGCGATCCTGCCCCTACCACGTAGCCAGGTATCCATGTCAAAGGTGAAAACACTCCTTTGGCCAACAAGACGCAGCAAAGCCAAACAAAAAAACAGCGCAGGTAGCCCTGAATATCCCGAAGCGCCACCCGATGCCCACGCGAACGGAAGCCGCACTGCCGAAGACGCGCGTTCCCGAAGAGCTCATTACGCGGCGCCCGTTACTTACCGCCTGAACGCCGTCTTAAATCGGCCACCGTCGGCCATTGGTCCTCCTCCCACCTGCCGGGCCGTCAACGTTGCGTCACTTCCGGCATCACCTGACAGAAAAGAATACAGCTTACTGCGCTGCCTCCTATAAATTCCCTTTTGATAAATGCACTTCCGGCTATGCCCTCACCCCGTAGCTAAGGTTACAGGAGTGTTGTGATCCTTGGCGACGGGGTGGAATTGAGGCTTGAAGTGTTTGCATTGAATCCCTGTTAACGCAATGCCAAGCCCGACAGTCTCTTCACTGTAACCCTGGTGACACATTCGCATAAATCAGTGTTTCTCAACCTTGGAAGCTTGAAGATGGGTGGACTTCAACTCCCAGAATCCCCCAGCCAGCGTTGCTGGCTGGGGGATTCTGGGAGTTGAAGTCCACCCATCTTCAAGCTACCAAGGTTGAGAAACACTGGCATAAATGAACCCGAGACCTCCT
>WNWU01000032.1:16448414-16460415 GCA_012654045.1 Ptyas mucosa | reverse complement strand
GAAAGATGGTTTTGTTAGAAGAAATATCCTTCTGGGTTCAGCTCCAAATGGGAAAAAGACACAGGAAACATGGAGACTGCTTGGAAAGATGGTTTGTTAGAAGAAATATCCTTCTGGGTTCAGCTCCAAGTGGGGAAAAAGACACTGGAAGCATGGAGACTGCTTGGAAAGATGGTTTAATGGTGGACAGGATCACAGGGTTTGAACAGAAAAGGGGCGAGATGCAGTGAGTCCCTGGGTTTTATGCCCTCTGTGGCTTTGAACTTTCTGGGGCCCAGAAAGAGTATCCTGACTGGTTGTCAGACTCCCAGGGGTGGGGGTCTTAGCTAGCCTTGCTGACTGATGTAATCTTCCCAGGTGCCATGTGGTGAGTTTCTGTTGATAGATGGGTCCTATTGTGTTGCAGATGATGGTCTATTGATAAAGGATTGGGTTTCTGCCTCTGGCCCATTGTCAAAGGGTGGGGGGCAAGAAGATGGGAGCTGCTTCGTCTTTAAAACATGCTTCTCCATTTCTCATCCAGGGAAACATAATACTCTGCCTTTTTAATATTTCCTAAAATATTTCATTCTTTTAGGAAAGGAGTGGGTGCTAACTTCCTACAGTTTAATGGTGGACAGGATCACATGGCTTGAGTTCCTGAACAGAAAAGGGGCGAGATGCAGCGAGTCCCCAGGTTTTATGCCCTCTCTGGCTTTGAACTTCCTGGGGCCCAGAAAGAGTATCCTGATTGGTTGTCAAACTCCCGGGGGTGGGGGTCTTAATTAGCCTTGCTGGCTGATAGAATCTTCCCAGGTGCCATGTGGTGAGTTTCTGTTGATAGATGGTCCTATTGTGTTGCAGATGATGGTCCATTAACAAAGATGGGAGGGAATTGAGTTTCTGCCTCTGGCCCATTGACAAAGGGTGGGGGGGAGGGAAGGTGGAGCTGCTTTGTCTTTAAAACATGTTTCTCCATTTCTCAACCAGGGAAATACAATATTCTGCCTTTTTAATATTTCCCAAAATATTTCATTCTTCTAGGAGAGGAGTGGGTGCTAACTTCCTACACCTTGCAGACAGCTGGTAATTTTATTTTAATAATAAATTAAATAAATTACCAGCTGTCTGCAAGGAATATAAATCCTTCCATTCCCCACCATCCTGTCAGAGCTGAAGAAGCTTCTTGGATGAGAAGCAAAATGTCTTCAAAAGAAAAAAACAAAGTCTAGTTGCCTCCTGAAAAAAAGCACCTTTGGGACTGCAAAAGATGCTTTATTGTCCTCCGAGACAAAAGGTTGCTGCCATTATATTACTGTACCCCATTGCCTGAGTTGGTATTTGAAAACGAAAATCCTTAAGTGTAGAAAAGGGAAGTGTTGAGTCAGAGGTGTTTTGATTCCTCATTGCTGATTTTCATATTATTGAGAAAAATATTAAGCATTTACCTACGTGGCTTCCCCTTTCCACTTATACTCATAAGTTTTAGTGTCGCTTAGGAGCCAAATCACTTATTTTGGTGCATTTGGGGCCACTACTTGATAAGAAAGGTGAAGTGGAATGGGGCTCAGCAACAGTTGCTAACATTCCCTTCTGTGACTTGTTCAATTTGATCAGTTGTTTAATTCCAGTCAGCCGGGTGATTTAAAAAAGTCTGCACTTGTTTTGTGTGTTTCAGTTGCAAATAAACCCACTGAACTCAATAAGATGTTCACCTACACAACAATACCTACAGTATATAGCTGTTATACCTGTTATTAGGGAACCAAAAAGATAAAGGCGTCTCTGCGCTAGTCATTGCCGACTGTAGGGGGCGGTGCTCATCTCCGTTTCTATTAGGGAACAGGATCTTCGTGATTTAATCCAGGGATCCTTTACAAGTACTGGATTTGCACTTTATCTTTGCAGTCTAGTAAGTTCTGATAAACTTTGTCTGAAGAAGGTAGTTGGCAGTTCTGAACTGCAATTAATAATTGGAATGATTGTTCTCCGATGCAAATAATACATCTGGCTGCATCCCGTAACATGTCTAGCTATTTCTTCCTCTTAAACGATTTATCTGTGCATTTTAGGAGATGGCTTAAAATGACTTCAAAATACTTTTTTTAAAAAAAGACGAAAGAATAAACATATTAAAGAAGATATATTACCATTTTATTTCCATTAAGTCCGTTTATTTAGATATATACGAGCAAATCACATCTCTAAGATCTTCACCATTATCCGAAATCACAAAAAACAAAAAAAAATCCTAGAAAATCTTTTTAAATTAAAAAAAGGCATTTACAAAAGAAATACCCATATGATATATCACCCCATTTCTATCCCACTCCACTTCTTATTTATATGTATCTTGCATTGACTTCCATGGAACAGACCAAGTGATCTTGTAATTCTTCGGCCCCCATTACTGTTCTTTCCGTAGATCTCTTTGCTAGAAAGCGGCCCCGGTGTAAAAACCAAGCTGATCGCCTTAATTTAAATTAAAATTATTTCTGCGTTAAGTCGATGCCAGAGAACTTGGACTGCTCTTAAGCATGCACTTGGCTTCGGTCAGGATTTCCTGCTCCAGTTGGAACCTCCCTCTTAATGCGCGCGCGGCTCTAAGACAGCAACGCCCATCGCCAGCTGGAGTTGCGAGGGTATTGCTTTCCCAGGCTCGTCCCCTTATTGCCCGAATAAGTTTGCAGCATTCATAGTTCTTGCTGTTGGCAACAATCTGACGAAGATTATGGCTGAATACGTGCGGGGAGCTCCTGAAGTTGCAGTGATTCGAATGTGTAATCCTCCGGTCAATGCAATCAGGTAAAAATGGGGAAAGGCTAGAAAAGTTACCAGCTTAGTCCCATGCCTGTTTAGTCGGAAGCGATTAATCCTGTCCATGGAGTGGTCTCGAGAAAGTGAAAGCTTGCACACACTTTTGGGTTAATTTTATGGGTCTTAATAAAGTAAGACCCAGCTGTGATTTGGGATGGGTTTTCAGTGTTTTCCTCAATGAACCAATGTGCCATTGAATTTGCTAGCAGTGTGCAAAGGAATATTGTCCAGGGGACGGTACTCTTGCATATTTGGATTCAGTTAGATTTATTCCGTGAAAAATGCATAGGAACCAGCTTTAGTGCTTGTCTATTATCTTTGTGTTAAGTTTCTTCCAGTCAAGCTTGGTTTCTAGTGCTTACATTGACACAGCAGTGTAATTTATTTATTTTTATTTATATTTATATTTATATGCCGCCCTTCTCCGGAGACTCAGGGCGGCTTACAATGCGTTAAGCAATACCCTTCATACTTTTGTATATTTTATACAAAGTCAGTTTATTGCCCCCACAAACCGGGTCCTCATTTTACCCACTGTAGAAAGGATGGAAGGCTGAGTCAACCTTGAGCCTGGTGAGAATTGAACTTGCAGTAATTGCAGGCAGCTGGATGTTAAATGCTGCCTTAGTAGGAGGCATTAGCCTCCTATGCCACTCAAGCTCCAATTTACTTGGCCACAGTGCAGAAATGTTTGCTTCTTCTAACCTATAGCCCAGATATATATCTTTGGACTAACATCCAAAGACTAATCATTCAAGCTGTGCTGCACACTGGATTTGAGAAGGAAAAGCGTACTGAGGGGCAAGCCTGTTAGTAAATTCTTAAATCAAGTCTGTGTTTTTCCCTGAAGAATTTACAAGAAGTCTACAAAAACAAAGGCCAAAATAAGACCATGAGAGAAAGCATCAAAGCTTCACACCCTATACAGTGATCACATGGGCTTCCTATTTCCATAATAGCAAAACTGATGTTTAACTAAGTCAAGAGTTGGGCAATATGGAAATTCATTGTTGTACAGTGAGTTTGAGCTTGAAATAGGGCATCAACAACATTGAAAACAGTATATATTATGGCCTACCTACTTAAGATTCTTCAACCCAATATGGGAATACAGCCAATGTGAGCCAATTTAGATGCCAAGAAAAAAAAATACTTTATTTCAAGTAAATTAATTATTAATCAGCTAATCGTCAAAAACTGAACTCTAACTAGACTAGGACAGCAATTATTCCATGGATTTTACCTGTGAATATGTAAAAAGGGTGCTGATCTCCAACAGTTCCTATCTAGAAGTTATAATTCTTTTTTAATCCTGTACCTATTTAACTGCCTTTTATTTTATCTCATTTTTTCCCTGAAATTTGTTTCTTAAAATGTTATTAGAATTAAAGATTAGTGCTGTTATTACTTAGTGCTCAGTCACTTCCAGAGTTTTATGGAATATACATGGAGAGGCAGTTACTTTGGCAGTTACTGTAATTGTAAGATTACAGATACAGCACCCTATGCACAACCTCAGAAGTAAGAAGAGCCCCACTGAATGTAGCCCATCACCAAAAATGCAGACCAAATAGTTCAAACTGCAAAGAAGCTTTTAAAGTAAACTATTAGTTCATTCATACATTTTTACATCTTGTGGGACATATATGATTATATTATACTGTATATTTTTACTTTAAGAAAATTCTGTACATTGCTTGCTTTTAAATCTGGAATGTGATCCAATAGATATGCAAAAATGAATTTCTATTTTGCCCAGTTCCAACGAATTTATCTACTGTTGATATTCTACTTCTTAAGTAGCAAAAACAATAAACTCAGTTCATTGGTATAAACTAAATATCTGGAATTAGCTGCCCCTAGATGTGCGTATGATTCCCGACATGCGTACCTTTCGCCGCGCCCTGAAGACCCTCTTGTTTCAACAAGCCAGGCTGGCCCAATAGGAATATGAATTTTAATGGGTGTATGTTAGTTTTTAATTTATGGGCCAAATTTTTAGATATTCGATTTTAATGATTTTTAAATTTTGTAAATCTTTATGTGTTTTAATATGGCTCTACATCGCCCTGAGTCCTTCGGGAGAAGGGCGGTATAGAAATCTAATAAAAGTAAAGTAAAGTAAATATAAATTTTAAAAAGGAGAATATTGCCTGTATTGCACTTTCAATTTTTTCTTGATAAAGTAATATGTGGAAAATAATTATATTTTAAAATTAGGTAATTTATATAAATTTCGCTTTTAGAATAAACATTGATGGCACAAAATGCTTATGCAGGGGAAAAAATCTATCATGGAAAGAGTTATGGTTAATATTTAAACCTTGGTGTTTTTAGACTTTGGATTCTGTTCAACTGACTCAGCAGTAATCCCATTATGAAATGCTCAATTACTACGTGCTTTTATTTTTAGTTAATTAACTTAATTTAATTTAATTAATTTTAGTTAATTACCTATTGGGCTGGAGTCAGATGATATACATAGCATATTAAAGCTTGTCAAGGTTTCTTAATCAATAGCTGATATCCCAGTCATCTTTACTGTAATTGGCCTTTTGCTTTTGTTTTGCTTTTTTAAAGATTATAAAATAATTAAATGAAGTTGGTATCAAATTTACTGTAGACAGGATGAAAATTGAATTCCAGTTTTAGTCTCCAGGGTCCTGAAAAAAGGCATGAATAATAAATTAACCAATAATAAATTATAGTTTAGGAATCCTATGTACTACAGCTTAATTGATGATGTGGATTGCATACTTGCAGTGACCCACAAACAGGTCTAGTAATACATTGTTTCTTCTATGTTCATATTTCTTCATCCTGTCCTTACCCTATGTATAAATCTGTCTTAAATTATCCTTAAGTGTACCTGTATTATAATAGGGTTTTCTCCCTTATTTCAATACCATCCAAGTGCAATTTTGAGTTTTGTTAGATTTTGTTATGGAAGTCAGGTGACTGCAGTGAATTAAAATATAGGCAATAAAGACATAGGAATCACAAATGCAGACAGCTAATAAAATATGCTGGTGTAGTTTTCTGCCAACTCAAATGGCACAAACTAGGCAGTGAAAAAGGCATTGCAACATGTATGAACAATACCTTTCATGCATCAAATGCCTGGATTATGAGGTTACCTTCAGTTTCCATTAATCCTGGAAATGAGGGAAAAATTCATTCAATTCTTTCACTTAATATATGATAAATTCTTGCTAGTGTTATAGCTGCCTCTAGTGGCAATTTTAATCTTCTCAATCTTCATGTATTAACAGTGTGTCAGATTTATGAATTATTTTAAAAACACAATTTTTAGCAAAAGGCAAAGAGAAATCTAAGCCACTCAGAAGAAAGACCTTATCAGAATGCAGGGATAGGTCTGAAACAAAGGCAAGGAGAGATAAATAAAAATTGTTATAATTTTTGATGTTGCAATATATATCAAAGAATACATTGCAGTAGTTCTTGAAGTGAAGTAAATAGAAAATGACATAGATATTACAATAATTCTAACAATTGAAAATAAATATATTGCCGCCACTCTTCCTGTCCGTGAAATTTGCAGCTTTGTCCAATTTTCCAAATCCTTCTCAATTTGCCAAACCAATTTATCATAATTTTCTTTTTTGATTGATGAACTTCTTGTGGTTAGCCAAATTCCCAAATATTTCATTTTTTTGGTGGTTTGTATATCCATAGTCTTTTCTAATTCTATTTCCTGTTCTTTTGTAAAATTTTTAGTTAATAGTTTTGATTTATTTTTATTTATTTTTAAACCCACCACTGCTCCGAATTCCTCTACTTTTCTGATCAATTTAGGGCCTGATTTTAACGAGTCTTCAATTATAAAAACCATATTGTCTGCATGGGCTTGAATTTTATACTCCTCATTCTTAATTTTCAAACCTTTAATCTCTTGATCTTCTCTAATTCTATTTAAGAGTGGTTCCAGTGATAGGATAAAGAGAAGTGGGGAAAGAGGACAACCTTGTCTTACTCCCTTTGTTATCTCAAATCCCTCTGTTGTGTCTTGATTAAACAATATTTTTGCTGTTTGCTTTGAATATATTTTTTCAACCATTTTTCCAAATTTTTGTCCAAATTCCATTTTCTTTATCAGTTTTGTCATAAATTTCCAATTCAGATTGTCGAAAGCTTTTTGTGCATCAAGGAAAACCAGTGAAATTTGCTTCTCCGAGTGTATTTCGTAATACTCTAATATGTCAACTATCGTACGTGTATTGTTTTTGATTTGGCGTCCTGGTAAAAATCCGCTTTGATCTGGATGAATATGCTTATTTAGAATCGTTTTTAGTCTTTCCGCAATTATTGACATAAATGTTTTATAATCAAAATTCAATAGAGAGATAGGCCTGTAATTTTGAATTAGTTGTTGGTCCGAATCTTCTTTGTGTATAAGTGTAATTAATGCCTCTGACCATGATTTCGGAATGTTTGTCTCCTGCAATAAATCATTAAATATTTCTAACATTAGCCCTCCTATCTGATTTATTGTACTCTTATATAGTTCAATTGGTAGTCCATCAGGGCCTGGAGTCTTGTTATTTTTTTGTCTTTTTATAGCCATCCCAAATTCAGTTTCAGAAATTGGTCTGTTCGGTATTTCTTTTTGTTCGTCTGTAAATTTACCAACATTTATTTCTTCCAGATATTTTTTAATTTCCGATTCTTCTTTTTTTGTGTGTGTATATAATTTAGAGAAGAAATTATAGATTATTCGTTTTTATCTTCTTTTCTGTATCAAATTGCCCCTTCTTCATCTTTCAGACATTGTATCATTCTTCTGTCCTTTTCTTTTTTCAATTTGTAGGTTAGCCACCTACTTATTTTATTTGCGTGCTCAAAATAATTTTGTTTCACTGTCTTTATTTTCCTGGCTAATTCTTCCTGTGTAATCAAATTTAATTTATGTTTAATTATCGTTCTTTCCTCTTTAATTTTCTTGTTTTGGGGTTCTTTATATAATTTTTCTTCTAATTTTTGGAGTTTTTCCTGTAATTTATTTTGTTGTAAATTTTTCTCTTTCCTTTTCTTCCCAGTGTATGCAATCGAGACTCCTCTAATATAAGCTTTTAGGGTATCCCAGAGATTTTGAGGCGAGGTATCTTCTTTTTTATTTACGCTCAGAAAAATCTCTATTTCTTTTTCCATTCGCAATTTATAGTCTTTCTCCTTGCAAACATATTGATTTAGAGTCCACCTTTTATTTTTTTTGTCCCTATGTCTATGTATGTCTTTTTAACTATGTTTATAATAAAAAACTTTTAAAAAAAGAAAAAAGAAAATAAATATATTATTACCATATGATGATGATCAGTGTAAGAGGCCATTGTATAGATAGTGTATATGAAGCTCATGTACACTTGGGAGCTCATGAATCCAAGATTTAAACTATACATTAGATTTACATTTCAAAAATCTGGATGACCACTAAATGGCAGCAATAAATTATTGTTTGCTTTAATCTGGACAACTAATGGAATCTAGTTGTCCAGATTTGTTTTAACCTAGACAAATTCAATCATTTTAAAGAGATGTCAAATTATGGTATTACTTTTGAATGAATCTGTTTTATGAACATTGATTAACCTTTCAAGCAGATTATTGTTGCTGAAGTAAATCATCAAGATTTTGTCTTGTATCTCAGCCTATTTGAACTATTACTTGAAGAATTCTTTCTTTTATATTGACACTCAGGTAGGTGTATCTTTTTTCTTACATTGTAAATGACTGATTTATTTTAGTGATGTGACATTACGGGCTTTAAAAGAAAAAGTAAATCATGCAAATATTGACCCCACTGTGAAAGCTGTTGTGATTTGTGGAGCAAATGGGAAATTCAGTGCAGGTAAGAACTTTTCATTCAGTTCAGTTTTTTGTTATAATTGCTGAGCAATATTCAAAGTCATATACATTAGAGACAATACAAACAATGATATAGAATTCAAATAAAAGTAGGTAACATAATGGAATCTTAATTCTATTTGACACCCACCAGGCCTGACAAGGCGCCAAACAAAATTTTACAACTTGTCATGTCTGCAAGTAAATAATTTAGGGTAAATCATCCAAACAACTATGGATTTTGCAAATTGCACAGTGTTACAAAGTATTACTGAAGTTTTCAAAAGAAATAACTTAGGAGGGCAGGAGCAAGTGTTTCTATTACATTTACTCTAGCATCATATATTTCTTCAAAAACTGTTGAGGAAGGATTTTGAAAGATTCCAAGAAATTCTGTATCATATTTTGTTTGCAAATATGTTACTGCCTATAGCTTAAATGTCCTAGTTCCAATAATTGCATTTGTTGAAATTCTATTATAATCAACTTTGTATTGCTATACATTTCTCTTTGCCATGGTGCCATTTTTGCTTCATGATCTCCTATCCTCAAAAGCATTTGAAATATTCTCCCACCAAAACCATGGCTTGCCGATTGGCTCCAATGTGGACTAGTGTGATGCTCACTCTCACAGTATAAAATGTGCTACCTTACATAACCTCTGTCTTCTTAGTGTTCATTCTTATAATCAATGGTTGAACAAAAAGACCAGAATATCTTTCCACCAGCAACCAACAATCATCATTGGCATCCTTCAGTCTCAAGAGACTATGGTATCATGCTCTGGAAAGAGGTCCTAAAACAGCATCTAGTGTGACTAAAAAGGCCGATTCGAGAGTGGCAATCCCTTCCACACTGAGGGCAAATACATTCTGTCCCCTGCCCAGCCCCTAGATTTCGCTGGTTCCAGGACTGCCTCTTTGCCTCAGCCTGCTGAACAAGTGTCTCTTTGAATTGGAGAAGGCCATGCTGCATCTTTAGCCTCCAAGCTGAACGATCGGAGGTCAAGGTTTCCCAGTTGTTAATGTCCATTCCCAGGGCCTTTAGATCCCTCTTGCAGATATCCTTATATCGCAGCTGTGGTCTCCCTCTGAGGCACTTTCCCTGCACTAATTCTCCATACAGGAGATCTTTCGGAATCCGACCATCAGCCATTCTCACAACATGCCCCAGCCAGCGTAGACGTCGCTGTTTCAGTGGTGTATACATGCTAGAAATTCCAGCAAGCTCCAAGACTGTGCTATTTCGAACTTTGTCCTGCCAGGTGATGCCAAGAATTCGTTGGAGACAGCGCACATGAAAGGTGTTCAGCTTTCTCTCCTGCTGTGTGTAAAGGGTCCAAGACTCACTGCAGTACAAGAGTGTGCTCAGGACGCAGGCTCTATAGACCTGGATCTTTGTCCAGGTCTATAGAGCCTGGACAAAGGCTCTATAGACCTGGAAGGAAGGAAAGGAACCAACAATCAGATGAACATAAATTAACATCAAGGTTAACACATGACCAACAGTCCAGAAGTAAACAATTCCCCACTCAAGGAACTGCCAAACAAGCTAACAATAAACAGCCCAACTAATAAGGTTATGATTTATAGACTAGGTCTGTGATGGTGAACCTATGGCACGCGTGCCCAAAGTGGCACACAAAGCCATGTCACCTGGCACACGCAGCCTTGCCTGTTTGCCTTCCCGGTTTCTAGTGCTCATGCGTGGGTGACTATCAGCTGTCCTTCCCATGCGCAGCAGTGCCGAAAACCACTGTGCGCATGCGCAGCGGCCAGCTAATTGTCAGATGTGCATTTGTGCCAGAACCCGGAAGTTCAGCTTTTCCGGAGCACAGTCCCAATAAGCGCAAGTGCGCATGCGCAATGTTACCACGCAAAGATTCGCCATCACTGGACTAAGTCATCCTCCAATGGTTCAGAATCTCATAATTCTGTAGCGCTTAGTTGAATTTTTAATTCATATATTTACCCATTTCCATTTTCTTCTCTGCTTTACATTTACATTGGACAATAGTATCCTCTGTGGTTATAGATATACAGCATTAAATATTTCAGTCTGTTTCCCTTCAGAAAAAAGAGTTGGGAAGTGTGGTTCATTCCACTCATAATTTCTTCATTCAACTGCTCCACATCTGCACCTCTACCACAGTGTAGTGGATCAGAGTCTACGTTTGCTCTCTTATTTATTTATTGTTGTAGAATTTATACCTCTCTTCTCTTTTATTTTTAAAAAAATCTTCTTAAACATTATTTTGCAACCTTATACAGTTATTTTGGATTTTCCTTGTTTAGTAGGTACATTCATAAATTTATTGGGTAAAAATGTTGATTAACTGGACAAGATCCCCAAAGCAAGAATTACATAAATTTCAGTATGGTATTCTAATGTCAGTCTTTGGAAATTATCAGAATTTCTTAGCCACATTTATCATGAGTAATTTAAGGCAACATCTCCTTCAATTACTCAAAATCCTTCTCAGATTTCTTCTTACCTTGGCTGAGTTGCTATCTTAAAAAAGCTCACCCTTTATTTCCTCATTTGAAGTTAAATTTAACTTCCATTCTCAGCCTTCCCACATTCTTTCTCAAAGTCCTGCTTTTTCGCACTGCAAAAAATGACATATATTGTACAGTGCTGAGGTTACTTTTGATCTTTGCTTCGATCTGAGTTGTAGAGAATTTAACTTATTGTGCAAATATGACAAAATCTTTTCTCCTCCCCTCTAGGGCTATTTCTGCCTGGTATTTTCCCATAAGCTTCTCTTAGATTTGAGAGATACCTAGATAGGGCATAAAAAGAGGGTGGACGAATCATTCAAGAGAATTAAAAAAAAAAGTCCTGAAATGAGACTTACACCATTAGTGTTATCCTGCCCCACTTGTAGATTCTCTATGATTCAACTAGAAGATTATGAGAAATCTGTCATGATAGCTATTATGGTATAATGGTTTTATCTATCCTCAAAAGTTTCCAGGAAGTAATTTTATACACATAGATACACATAGATTGTAGAATCTAAATGTTTATGGAGATTCTCGGTCATCCAGGTCATAGTTGTCCCAAAGGTGCTTTTTTAAGAGGCAACCAGGCTTTCTTGTTTTTCTTTGAATTCGAAGAAATATTCAAATAAAAACAAAAAAGTCCAGTTGCTGCTTGAAAAAGCACCTTTGGGACATTGTAGAATCTACTTAGCATTCCTCAGCCAGCAGGAGGCTTCCTTCAGGATTATCTAAAGGGAGGTAATAGAATAGAATAGAATAGAATAGAATAGAATAGAATAGAATAGAATAGAATAGAATAGAATAGAATAGAATAGAATAGAATAGAATAGAATAGAATA
>WNWU01000032.1:16424347-16448404 GCA_012654045.1 Ptyas mucosa | reverse complement strand
TAGAATAGAATAGAATAGAATAGAATAGAATAGAATAGAATAGAATAACAGAGTTGGAAGGGACTTTGGAGATCTTCTAGTCCAAACCCCTGCTTGGCCAGGAAACCCGATACCATTTCAGACAAATGGTTGTCCAATCTCTTCTTTAAAACTTCCAGTGTTGGAGCATTCACAACTTCTGGAGGCAAGTTGTTCCACATTGTTCTAACTGTCAGGAAATCTCTTCTTAGTTCTAGGTTGCTTCTCTCCTTGATTAGTTTCCATCAATTGCTTCTTGTCCTGCCCTCAGGTGCTTTGGAGAATAGCTTGATTCCTTCTTCTTTGTGGCAGCTCCTGAGATATCGGAACATTGTTATCATGTTACCCCTGGTCCTTCTTTTCATTAATTTAGAGCAATTTTCTCTCCATGAACCCCAATCTTTTCTTGAGCACTTTACTCTCTTCTCAAATTTTCATAGCAGATTTATGGGAAACATGAAATACTTGCAAGCAGGAAAAAATGTTGAAAAATGTTGCTTGCATTCCATTGGTTTTTATAAGCAGAGAGTCTAATACTAAGTAGAATCTTATATTAAATCAAAATTACCTTTCCTATTTGAACTATGTAAATCTTCAGTACATTTTGGTTCTATGCTAATTGGCACAAGGCTTTAATGGGGTGGTTACTTGAAGCAATCATAGATTCTCAGAATTTTGTTCACTTTTTTAAGGTGCTGATATCAAAGGCTTTTCTGTTAGTATTCAAAAAGATACACCGGGTATAGAGTCTGTAATTGCTGTTATAGAGAAGAGTGAAAAACCATTTGTGGCTGCTATTGAAGACATAGCTTTCGGAGGAGGCCTGGAGTTGGCACTGGGCTGTCATTATAGGATTGCGAACATGAAGGTAAGTTGTCTTTAAAGTATCATTTTCAGCCTATATATCACCTAGAGCCCCCTGATGTCTATGTATTTTTCCCAACCAAGTACCTATGAATTATAAAATGTTCTATTAAAAATTGAAAGATATCAATCCCAGAAAGCAACATGAAGAAACAGAAGATCATAGACACTTGAGATGGGAATGATGACGTGTATCATATTTCCTGTTGCAATTACTTTATTGTGGTATTTGCACGATTGTGCCATTGTGTGCATGGTATCCTTGTGGTTTACTGTGGATACTATTTCAATAACAATAATTCCAATTGAATCAAAAAAAGATCTTGTAAAATGAATAATATGTAATCAAGGCAATGGATACTTATTATAGAACTATACAGCCCTAATTTAGCAATTGCCTCATTTAACTACCATTTGCAGTTACAACAGTGCTGAAAAAGTACTTTACTTATTGTTATATATGATAATACCTGTAGCAGCATGACTTTTGTATGCTCAGCATTGGAAGAGCCTATGATACCAGCAATAGAGGAATAGTTAATAAAGTTGACGGAGCTGGAATTACTGAAGAAATTGATCTACAGTTCTAAGTCTTTTGTGGAAATTTTGCAGGCAATGGAGAAAAACCAAATGTTGACATATGGATTTGATGATTATTAAAATTTTAAAAGGAGAAAATACTTTTTCATTCTTTGTATATATTTGTGTTTTCCTTTCTTTTTATTTATACTTTTTCACACTTCTATCTCTATTCTCTTTTTATTCTGTATCATTTCTTTCTATAGTTAGTTTAAGTTATTTTTTTATGTTTATGCTTTGTAAAATTTAGTAGAATTATTTTACAGAGGGAACCCACTTAGATATGTAAGATTGTGTTACTGATCCAGAAATCAATGGCTTGCGTGATCATACACCAACCTTAAATATAATTTTAAGGAATAGAGAATCCAGGATTTTGAAATACAACTTTTCCCCAGATTAATTGATCTTTTCCAACATTACACATATATATCCCCATATAGGCTTATATAGAGCAGGTTTTTTTTAAAAAAAAGGTGGAGGAAAAAATGCTATGTGTTCTATATATTGTAAATATTTACAAATATTTCATCCTCACTTCAGGCTCAAGTTGGTTTGCCAGAAGTCACAATTGGTTTACTTCCTGGAGGCGGTGGGACTCAACGGCTTCCACGATTGATTGGGGTCCCAGCTGCACTTGATATGATCGTCACAGGTAAATTCTTTCATCTGTGAATACACATATGTCGTGTGCAAATACTTTATGTTTTTATTTAATACCAAATATGCCTTCCAGAAATATAGGATAGCATGACTAACAGTAAAAACATGCTTTACACTTTCTGGGTTTGTTAGATTCATCATCTGAAATGTTAGCTAACAAATCTTAGGTAGCAGCTAGAAAAGATCTGATAAATTAGCAGCACTTTAGATGGACATTTCAATAAGCTGTGCACCTGAAAATGAGTGTGTTGATAGAGGAAATTCAGCTTACTTTTAAGAATATTAATTTTACATACAACCCTACAGAGAAGACTGAAAAATAGACAGTATTTTTGGGAGTTCTGTTATTCCAAATTAGGTTTGGCTTTCAGCTTTATTTTGAAGGAGACCGTGCTTCTCATGCAAATACATGATTTCTGAATGTTTCTAGATTTAGCATTGTTCTGTCACATCATCGCTGTATTCATTGCTGGACTTACTATGTAGTCAACATTCACAAAGGCAAGGTGAAGCAGTGAATTTCTTGGATATTATTTTTAAATTTTTGGTACTGCATTGGCTTTATATTGATTATAATAATACTTTATTTTTAAAAATTAGATATTTATTTAATGGTTTATATTAAAAAGTTTTTACCCATGACAGCTTATTTGTGCCAAACTCAAGACCACCAGTTTTGTGATCTGAAGTTCCGTGTCATGTTAAATAGCTATGAAAAATCAAAGAGCTACATAGTTGGTCACTGAGAACCTAGGCCAGAGCCAATTACCATTTTATAGGGTTCTGTTTGATTTTTCTGTCACCTGAACCCTGCTGATTTGTTAGTTATCAATTCTAATGTTTCAGCACAGAAGCCCAATAATGAGCTGACAAGCATCCTTATTCTCTAGCTGGCTGCTGTGCTATAGAAGGTACCTGTAGAATAGATGGCCCACTTGTGCCTTACAGTTTAGTAAGCAGTACTGCTTTGCTGACCCCTTTCTTCTAATGATATTAGTGGATTTTCCGTTCTCTATTATTTTAGCATACTGTTCTAACACCTGATTGGGAATCAAAGATTTACCAGTTTTGTCTAGTGCTGGGGTTTCCAAAATCGTCAAATTTAAGGGTTGTGGACTTCAAATCCCAGAATTTCCTATGGCTGATTGAAGAATTCTGGGAGTTCAATTACACATGTCTTAAAATTAGCAAGACCCCTGGTCTAAGCTCAAAGTAGTCTACCAATAACATACCTTGAAACTCCCAAGGAGCAGGTGGAATTTAAGTGAATCCTAAATGAAAAAGTAATATTTCTTTTTGTTAGGTAAGCATGTGCCAGCTACTGAAGCACTGAAACTGGGGATCTTAGATGAGATTGTTGAAGAAAATCCAGTTGAAGCAGCTATAAAGTTAGCACAAAGAATATCAGGTAAGAACATTCAGTTGTACTGGGCAAAATGTAATACAACAAATTCCCAAAAGAAAATACCAACCAGTGGAAAGAATTGCTTAGCTGATGTTACTATGTTACCGGTTCTCCGAACCACCCACCACTTTGCCTCTTTTTGCTGCGTTTTTTGAACACCGATCCACAAAACTTCGTTTTGTTTTTGTTTTTAAAAGGGGGTTTTCTCTCTAGTATCCTTTTAAGTTGTGATATTATATATTTGTCTTCTACTTATTAGTCTCTTCTCCTCTTTGTTCCTAACTTCTTGCTTCTCATTTTTATTCTCCCCTTACCCTGCTTTTTCTAGTTTCTCATCTGCTTCTTGAATATCATGTTCCTCTTTTTCCCCCAATCGTTGAATAGCTTCTACATTCATTTCTGTATGTTTAAACAATTCCTTTGTCTCTTTGTCATTTCTTAAGGATTCACACAGACTTTTTAACATGCACAATATTTCTTCAGACATCTCTAGATCCATTTTATAGTGATTTGATACAGTTTATAAAAAGTATATTTCTATTATTCCAATATCTCAATATTTAAAAAACTTCTATTTAATCAAGGTACATCAATTCCATAGTTATACCTCCAAAACCCACATTTTATTTCATAGTAATTTACAGCCTTATAGTTCTCCAATTGTCCAAATTTTAAAGTGCTATTTCATTCTTCTCTCTTTTCTTCTGACCTTTTCTTCTTTTGCCTTTTAGAATAGTCTATTAAATAACATTAATAGTCCAAGTCCAAATTTGTCCAGGTTACTCCATTAAATTCTTCCAGTCTTTCCAATCCATAATCCAATAATCAACTTTAGTAAGATTTAGTTATTTGCAAATTAGTTCCTTTTGTAACTCTTCAAAAGGAAAGAAAAAAAACCATTATTGAATGTTCTCAAATTTTCCCAGTCACCTTCTAACAACCAAGTCAAGGTCGGGCCATTCACCAGATGTTATTACTTCTGTTCTGTGTTTTAGACTTTGCAGGTATTAGATTAGCTTTCATTAAATATACTGCAGCTATAGTGTTGTAGTATTTCTCTTTCTCCAGTAGATGGCTCTATTATGCCCTGATCCAACCTAAACAATCTGTCAAAAACATCAAATTGTTGGATAAATCCAAGTGGTTTAAAAATTCAAATAAATAATTACCCCCGTAAGTCGCTTTCAAATTATTTGGGCTTTTTTCCATTCTATCTGTATTTTTTATAGTTTCTCTTAGGCTTTTTTTTTGCCTTTTCGTTTCCCGGTGTTTTTTTTTCTGTGTGTCAATTCGCCGCTATTTTAAGTGTAGGAGTTTTCTTTTCATGTTCTTTTTGTTATTGCAAGTCATTAAAGTAAAAGTTGGTAAATATCTCACCCAACTTCAATATTCTGCCCATACACCACTCCTGCACAATCTTAGTTCCCGATTGTCCCGGCTTTGTGGCTGCCAGCAATGGCAGCCGTGCCTGCTGCCATTCAGGGAGAGCTTGCTTCGGACCTAAGGAGGAATTTGTGGATTCCTCATGGTCAGCAAAGCGTTTCTCCTTCCTTCACCGCCACTAGAAGGTGGTTGTGACCCCCAAAGGATCTCCTGCAGGGGCAGGTTTCAAAACCCATAGTACCAGTTCGCTCATGGGGTGCACTTGCACGTGCACGCAATGCTTCTGCGCATGCACAGAAGCTTCTGCGCATGTGCAGAAGCATCTGGGTGAGTGGGCAGAGCCTTCCGCTGCCGCCACTACCAATTCGCCAAATCCGGGGTGAACCGGTAGCAACCCACCACTGGTCTCCTGGCAGCAGTTGCCAGCTGGATTTTCGTGGGGCTCGGTAGAGCCTGCTATTTTCCAGCTGTTCTCGCCGTGGTTGCAACTGGAAGTCCCAAAACTTAGTTGTATTTAGAGTTATATATACAGGTGGTCCTCAATTTACAACTATTTGATTAGTGACAATTTGAAGTTACAATGGCACTGAAAAAGTGATTTATCACTGTTTTTCACACAACCGCTGAGGCAACCCAATAATCATGTGATAAAAATTCGGACCCTTAGCAACCGTTTCATATTTATGATGGTTGCAGCATCTCAAGATCATGTGATCACCTTCTGACAAGCAAAGTCAATGGGAAAGCCAGATTAGTAACAGTTATTTTACTAACTTAACAATTGCAGTGATTTTCTTAATTTGGCAAGAAAGGTTGTAAAATGAGGCAAAACTCACTTAACAGCTATCTCACTTGGGCAACAGCAATTTTGGGCTCCATTGTCATTGTAAGCCAAGGACTATGTGTATTATAAATATGGAGAGGCATGAGTTTGTAGGATCTTTGCCTAAGTATAAAGCCCTGTAGCATTTTTTAAGTCTGGAATGAGCATATTCAGAAGTGGTCAGCCTGATACCTCCCTAATTCATTGAACTTTGAGAAAGAGGAAGAGATACAGCCCAATCAGACTGTTAGTATAGCCAATTTTTAAATAAAAGCAGCTTTAATGTTGGAACTGATTCCCTGGTGTTGTGGACATATTGAATGAATTTGTATCACTGGTTTAAATGACATAATTATTTTGTAAAACAGAAGCAATCTAATGCACATTTTGTAGAAGTTGAGACACCAAAGGGAACTTAACTTTTGAATAACAAAGCACTGGTTTGGTCAACATGTTTTTCTTAAGTATCAAGAAAAAAAGGTAGACCTAGAAGCTGTCTTTTCCCACATACCCATAAAATTGCCACATTTTTCACTGTTTCTCTGAAGAAGACAGTGATTAATGACATATACTTCATATAGTCACATTTAACTTCCACATTTAACCAGTTAGCTTGTAAACACACGGAAATAATGATATTATCTATTCTATACCATTTACTGGGTCAGTTAGCATTTCTTCTCAAAAATGCATATTGGGTTGCTCTGGGGATTCACTCAGATGCATGAAAATATAGATTTCTCAAATGCAACTTGCATTTCAGGAAATATTATTTTAATTCAGTTAAATCTATTGTGAACAAACAAAAAATGTTTGACTTGAGTGGATGTTTTGAATCAATTGCTTTTCTCAGCACACTCTGCAGTTTGTCCACATGATGGCGCCAAACTTTGACAAATAATGTCGCTTTCTGCAATCATTCTCGGTGTTCATGGAAGCAATGATGGCAGCTTAAGTTCCAGGAAAGCAACTACTATGCCATTGTTAGATAAAATCTGGATAATGGCTGGTTTCATGATGATACTATTGCTCTTCTAGGCTTCTTGATAGAAGAGAGAGACATACAAAAAAAATGTTCCTGTCAGTTTATGAATTCTATTTGTAAACCAAGTCTTACCTCTATTAGCAATATTTCCATAAATGTTCATGCCATTTTCATTCTATAAAAGCTATTTGCAGATAATTAGCAATCATTTCCAAATCTGCCAGCCATGAAATAGTGAGTAAAAGGAACAGAGTACACTGCCTCACCAGAAGCAAGTCCACTTATCCCTAGGCCATATGAAAAAGTAATAAAATACTATAAATTGCTGGCCCTCACACTATCCCTATCCTTATTTCATCTTGTACCCTTTTGTCTTGCGTACAAAAATAAAATAAAATAAGCTCACAGAGATTTCCATAGGAGCAAGGGAAAATGCTTCCATCTGCCTCTTCTTTTAAAAGAGAGAAATTGCAGAGACGGCTTCAGGGCGAGACAAGCGTTCCTGCTAATAGGGAAAAACAGTTTCAAATGCCCTGCAGATGGACCAAAAATAAATCAGTTCAACGGTTAAACACATCTGATATCACAGGGTCACGACAAGCTGACACATGGTCTTTATACAGAAATGTACCCACATCTAAGACAGATTTCTAGAAAGGCACATTTTGCTGGCATTAGTTTTACTGTCTTTACCGATGATGCTTTTGGAGCGAGGAAATAAGGAAATGTGGCTTATCTACCTGGTTGCCACAGGCTACAAAATGGTTACCTGCAATCTATCTGGCTTCTACAGATAGGCATAGATTGTAATTTAAATCTTATAAGTTCTGTGATTCTCAAATCATATAAGAAACTTTTTTTCTGAACATCTTGTTTGAAGTCAGTCTCAAAAATAGGAAAACTCTAGGAAAAATATTTAACATCTTTCCAGACACACATATCTTTCAGGTGTTCTATAGAACATAAGCACAGTAATACTTTTTTCCCAAACCGATACAGGACAATAACTTATTAAATTATTTTAATATTGATTAGCTACGGTTTACATTTCAAGATAATTAAAACATATGAAGTAGTTTTGTTTACGCTGTTTCCCTTTAATACAAAAGGCAGTCTCTGCTGAAATAACGTTTTAAAGTTCTCAGCAAACATGAAAATTACGATTCTTTTAAATTTAAATTGCAACATATTCTGAAGTACTCTTTCTATGAATAATTGCCATTAAGTCATTTTTATAATTAAAAATGCTCAGCAACTCTCAGGATTCTTTGAAGAGCAACTTATTTCATAGCTCTAATCCAGGGTTGAAGATAAGGAAAAGTGGTTTAGGGAGGCCAGACGGAGGACTAGATTACTGTACAAATTGAATTCTTTGCATTAATGCTGATCTAAATTGCCAGTGTGCTTAGCAGGAATTTCCAAATAAATGCACCTGCCATTAGACAGTACAAGTAGTTCTTAATTTACAACCATAAATGAGCCCGAAATTTCAGTTATAAGTCTTGCTGGTTGTTAAATGGGTCACTTACATGACTGACCTGATTTTACAACATTTTTTTTTTTGGTAAGTGAATATATGGTTGTTAAGAGAATGCCATGGAACGGTAGTTAAACAAACCCATTATTGCAATGGGCATTTTTTGCCAAAAACTGGAAGTAAATGCCAGTTTCTCACTACATATGTGTGTGTGTGTGTGTGTGTGTGTGTGTGTGTGTGTGTGTATGTATGTGTATATATATATGTATGTATGTATGTGTGTATGTATGTATGTATGTATATATATAAATTTGTGGTCAAGTTACTGCAGGATGCTTCAAACAGCCATAAATCTGGGCCTTTGCCGAGCACCCAAAATGCAATCACATGACCACGGTGGGGACGGCCATCAGAACCTTGAATTTGGGTTGTAAGTACCTTTTTTGAAGTTAGTGTTCGCTACAGACTATCTGTATACTGCAATCCTTTCCCACCTACTTAAAGTAAACTTTACTTCAAGCCATTATCACAACACTGCATGTGCATACTTCACATCACAATAGGTACTACTGTATACAGTGGTATTAAATATATTTAACATTTACATTGTTATTGGTTTTCTTGTACAAAGAAAAAGAAACTGATAAACCAGCCTGTTTTATGAGATGATTTGTTTGCCCTCTCTAGGTCAGCCATTGGGACCTCGCAGACTCTCTCTGAAACAGACTCCCAATCTCCCCAACATGAAAGCTTTTCTATCTGAGGCACTTTTGAAGGTGAAGAAGCAAGCTCCAGGATGCCTCTCACCCGAAATGTGCTTTCGAGCTGTGGAAGCTTCTGTGTACTTGCCCTTCGCAGAAGGAATTCGCAAGGAAAAGGAGCTTTTTCTTCTCCTTTTCACTTCAGGTCAGGCTAAAGCATTGCAGTACGCTTTCTTTGCCCAAAGAATTTCAGAAAAATGGATCTTGCCCAATGGGGCCTCCTGGAAGACTGCATCCCCTCAACCAATCCGGAAAGCAGCTGTGATAGGTAAGTTTGTGAACATCTTTGAATTATTCAAAGTTCAATTGTTATTTTTTTGTTGGGGAAAGAAAACATTTTCTGAAGAAAATATGAAGACTATGCAAACACTGCACAGGTACTTTAAGGTACCTAGTTTGCACTTTAAGCATTGCTTAATTTCAATAGAGAAAATGCAGAGCTCGGTTGTTAATTCCTCTTACAGTCAGTTTCCTTTCCCCGGAGATATTTCTCAGAAGCTATAGTCTCAAACATAACACCAGTTAGAAGAAAGACCATGATCGGGGTGAAAGGCTACCGGTTCAAGCGAACCGGTAGTAATAAAAGCTACAGGTTTGGGAGAACCGGTAGTAAAAAAAATGCTACCGGTTCACCTGAGCTGGTATTTCTGATGATCAGCTGTGCCGCGCAATTTATATTCGCTGGAAAGCAGAAAGTCCTGCTTTCTAGTGAATCTAAATCACACAGCACAGCTGTTCCCCCCTTGTTGTTCTAGTTACCTTCTTAAGCCTCCATTTTCCGCACTGCGCGATAGCGCCTGTGGTGCATCTGCACGTGAAGCACATGTTTGGTGCGCACTGCGCATGTGTGTGTGTGTGTAGTGCCTGTTTGGTGCATACTGTGCATGCGCGCAAAGCATACATTTGAGGTGTATTATGCATGCGTGCACAGTGCACATTTGGCACTCACTGGGCATGTGCGCGCAGCAAACCAGTGGCAAACCTTGGAGAATTTCACCACTGACCTTGATTCTATTTGACTACATAATTATAATTAACTAAAGATGGATCAATTGATTCAGTTTTCTGAGATCACATACTAAATAATACACTAAACAAACAGACTTAGTGTACACAATATCCTGGACTACATGTGATTGGTTACTGTAGTGTCCATTGTACCATGCAAATCCAGAATAGGGTTGTAAATAATTAAATCTTTTCTTTTAAATCTCCCATTGAAAAGGGAGAAAAGGCAGTCAGTGACATACTAAGTACCTTCTGCATTTTATTGCTTTTAAATAAAAAATATCTGTTGATGAAGAATGAACTTTTTTGGTGATATGCAGCGATGAAAGGATTTGTAATTTCTATTACGCAGTTTTGTCACTGCAATAATAGAGATTGTTCTGCTTTCCCTCTTGCCGCCCTGGGTAGATTCTCTCTAGGGGAAATTAGCAAAGAGACTTTCAAAAATTGTTTTCTTCCTTTAATTCACATATTTAATCATTAATCTCAAAATGTTGTGTTGACACTTGCCTTTTAAGAAGTTTTAATTTTCATTGTAATGATCCACTGCTTCCATTTCTCCTTGCCTATCCCCAGGAAGATAATGCACTCATTAATTTTTTATAAAGGCATTAAAATTAAAAAAAAAACCTCTCTTTGATGTACTGTACAGTTTCTTCAAAAGCTCTTTGTTGCTCTGCATATTGATTGGTTTATACTCAGTGGGAAACTCTTCCCTAAGTAGCCCAGTCCTTGGTAGTGCCCTCTTTGATTTTAAGAGAGTGACAGTCA
Organism: Ptyas mucosa; assembly: GCA_012654045.1. Lineage (NCBI taxonomy): Eukaryota > Metazoa > Chordata > Lepidosauria > Squamata > Colubridae > Ptyas > Ptyas mucosa. The sequence goes on along the minus strand of WNWU01000032.1, from coordinate 16,437,667 downwards.
TGTTATACTTTCACTGTTCTCCCCATTCCTTCCACCCCACAGTCTGACTGCTATATACAAGATGTGATTTGCTGCAGCATGTGCACGCTGAAGCTCACCTGAGCAGGAGGCAGTCTTGAGGGACCAGTCTTCATCTGTCTTTTTCCCTCTGCAACTTTGCAGCCTTAATTATGCTTCTCTGCATGACTGATATCCCTTTAGCTAAAAAAGTGGCAAATTAAATCTGCTTGCAACCTTGAACCCTTTTAAGTTGCTATGACTTATTGGAGAACTGACATTTGAGTGAAGTATCATGGAGTCTATAACTCAGTACATGTAGAATATCATTATTTTGCTCCATATATGCACACATAATGTGTATGAGCCTAATTTCCCTTAATATGCAGAAGGAAGAGTCTTCTTTATGAATTTCATGGAAAGTCACAAGTGAGGAATATGCAGAAATTACTATCTTAAAGAAGCATAGATACAGGTTCAAACTTTTCCAGGTTACTATGTGGAATGAAGCAGAGCTAGTAGATGTCATGGCCCCATCAGAGCCCGGTGAGGAGGAGGAGGAGGAGAAGGTGGTGGAGGAGGAGGAGTTGGAACTGAGCCATCCAATGAGGATGGCATATCTCTCTTGGAATGTTTGGAGAGGCCAGGGGCTAAGGACGATGCTGAGGGAGGTGGTTGAGCTACCTGCCCTCACAGAAACAGGAGAGGATTGGCTGTTGACAAGCAGTGGTGCTGATAGGCAGCAGATTCCCTCTGGTGAGGGACAGCTGCCTCCCCCACTCGATCCAATGGCACAGAAAGCGGAGAGTAGGCAAGCTCAGAGAAGAGCTGTGAAGCTACTCAGGAGGAGGTCACCCTACTCCTCCTCACAAGGAACACCTGGAATGGATTGACTTAAGGAGACGCTGTGGGGAGTTAGTCTTTGTCAGGAACAATTGTTTGTTTTGGCTTACATTCCCCAGGCTTAAACTTGTGTCTTTTGTCTTGCCTTGCCTTGCCTCAAGGACTGCCTTTTGCCTTGACTTTGCCTTGAAAACTGTCTTTTGTCTTGTACCTTGACTTTGCCTTGAGGACTATAGTTTGCCTCAGGGGCTCGTTTAGCTGGGTGTTTTGAACTTGGGACTCTGGACCTTGCCCTGTGAGCATGCTCCTACTCTGTGGACATTCTTTGTTATATATGGGCTGTTGTTTGGGGGACTGAGAGTGGCTGCCTGCAGGGTAGCGTGGGTTGGAGCCTTACCAGTCATTGGAGGGCCATTTGTTGGAACATTTACTTAGAACTTTCTAGAGGTCTGCCTTGCCTTGATGGCCTGGGTCGTAACAGTAGAGGGTCTTATATCAAGGCAAAGAGCACTTTTACACAATGTACCCCTTGTTTAGTGGACTGGTACTTTATAGTGCATTGAGTTTGAATACTGAGATAATTTAACAAAGCAAACCATGGCTGAGAAAAGCACTTGTTGACTGCTGGTTTTTTACACTGTCAACTGGTCAGCTGGAAATGCACTAACTTCCTCTTGTTCATTATGTTTTAAGATCTGCAGCAGCAAGAATGACTATGAATCAGCTTAAAACTTGTTTCTGAGGAACAAGGAATTTAATACTAATTCTAGGGGGCCATGATATAAAAGTATCTAGGAGCTGCTCAGAGTTGTGTTTTAAGAAAGACGTCCATACAGATCTTTTAGAATAAATAAATATTGATGTCTAAACATATCTGTACTCATGTTTGGAAGCCTCTCAGCAAATTATTAACAGAAAATATAGATAAAGAATGTAGATAAACGTTAGTATTTTGACTGAACAATTACAGTTTGAGTATATTTTAGGCCTCCTGAAATGTCCACAATAAGCTTTCTGTAATTACTGAAGAGCATGGATCACTTTGTGTTAATACAAGCCTGATATATTGCTTCAGGCTAATAGAATCAGAAAAGCTTCTGGGACATTGGTAAAATACATTTTGCTAGATTGATTGCTGCATGAGTATTTCTAGTGCTTGGCTACGCAACAAATTGATGTTTTGTTGTAATAAGTAAGCATGCAGTAACCTAGTACTAGCTCATAAAACTTCGTATATACCGGATACAAATTTCATTTGCTAGTGCTTAATTTAACCATGTACTAATATTAATATTCATTAGTAATATTCATTTTTTTAAGAACTGGGATTGGGCTCTTTGATTTGAACTTCTGCATAAATACTTTCCTCAGCATAGAAGTAGGCAAGAAATTGTTTCAAGAAAAAAAATACTTTTCTGTCCCCACTAAAGATGAAATTAGATTTAATGTGGAAGATCCATAAAAAGGGGTATTTGTGTGTGCATGTTTTAAAATGTGACAGTTACCATGGAAATCAATGATTCAGGCTGGGATTAAGCTCTGGGGAAACAGGACTCAACCTTTTCTCCATTTATATTTTCCCAATTACAATTCCTCCTCCAGCTATTTAGGGGCCTCTGAGTTTTTGGAAGAAAGACATTCTTCTAAAAGGCCACATGAATTTTGAAAAAGAATGATTTAAGAATCATATTGCTTCTAACCAGCAATAAATGAATGGGCTCAAACCTCACAATAAGCCATGTTGCATTCAAATCATGGTTTGTTGAGTGACCCATAAGTGCTGGGCTCATATACTATGTTAAGCAAAACCTAAACAGATACAATCTGTTTGTAACCAAATTACAGCAATGGATGGATATGACTGTTAACTATATTCACATTTCATATAAATTTATTATATGGTTCATTTAGCATGTTCTGCAAACCCAGCTTTCTAGATTATAATTTGTGGTATATGCTTTGGTGATACTTTTCTTAGTCTCAGGTTGCTCCAGATACCCAGTTCACAGAATTCTCTGCAATGGTGATGCTGGCTGGGAATTTTGGTGTTGATATCTATACATCTGGAACATGGGAAAGACCAGTTTTAGGTACTCATGTGAAATAAATCATTCAAACAACAAAGTCTTTGCTAAGAGATGAAGTTCCCTACATGGAACTCCAATGTAGTTAAAAAACCTACTATTTTTTGTGCCTGCCAGTCTTCTTGTCCCCTTGATTTTTTACATTAAAAAAACACCTTTAATGTAATGAGAAGCTACACAGTGTTTCATAATATAAATTTCTAAGAACCCTAAATCAACTTTCTTAGAAAATAAAACTAATGAGAGACTGAAGTGCAGTGCATTATTTAGAACACTGTTCTCCAATCTTTACAACTTGGCAGCCTGGCAGGAGGGAGAGGAGAAGTGGCCTGTGCAAGCAGCAGGTTGGCGTGCTCACACATGTGCGGTGACCTTGCACACACACGTTGAGCTAGCTAGACATTCCATGGCTGGTGCACACGTGTGCACCAGCCAGACATTCCATGGCCCAATAATGGACCATGGTCCGGGGTTGGGGATGCCTGATTTAAAAGTCTGCTACTTACACTGAAAAACGACAAAGATAAACAGGATTAATAGAAGTGCATATTTTTATTCATGGTTTGTAATTGATCATATTGCAGTAACTTTATTTTTGAGAAGGTGCAAATCACCCCGAATTGCCATTCTGCTGGTATGCTCAAATATCGTCAAAATTCTAGTTATATTGCCAGTCTAAAAACTTTGGAGATCTTAGAACAATCTGGCTTTTCTTACATGTACAGTATAGTATCAATAGTCTCTCTGCTTTAATATCGGAGTTAACTGAGGAGTGAAAAAATTTGCCTGTGGTATTATGTCAGTTTAATAAACATTGGCCAGAATGTTCTAATAATTGCTTCTTCTTTTTCTCTCTTTCATCCAAAAGGTTTGGGGACAATGGGCCAAGGCATTGTGGTATCTCTGGTGAAGGCTAAAATTCCAGTTGTGGCTCTGGAGAAGGATAAGAAGCATCTTGAAATAGCAAGAAAAGCTATCAAAGCTTGTTTGGAGCGCGGAACTTTAAGAATGCAACAGAAGGGCAAAACACTGGATATCCATAAATCTAAATTACTTCACTTCACTCTGGATTTTGGTGCACTAAAAGATGTAGATCTAGTTATTGAGGCTGTGTTTGAGGATATGCTTCTGAAAAAAGAAATATTCTGTAAATTATCTGAAGTCTGCAAGCCAGAAGCCTTTTTGGGCACTAATACTTCTTGCCTGGATATAGATGAAATTGCTTCTATTACTAACCGTCCCCAGCAAGTCATTGGTACTCATTTCTTTTCACCGGCACATGTAATGAAGTTAATAGAGATCATTCATGGACAGCACACATCTCCTACTGCTATTGCTACAATTATGAAAGTGGCCAAAATTATGGGCAAATGTGGTGTTCTAGTTGAAAATTGTTTTGGCTTTGTTGGGAATCGGCTATTCAGTGCTTATACTGAACAAACATATTTCCTTTTAGAAGAGGGCAGTACTCCAGAGGAGATGGACAAAATTCTGGAGGAATTTGGTTTCAAACTGGGTCCTTTCAAAATATCTGATCTGGCTGGGCTTGATGTGGGCTGGAAATCTAGAATAGGGCAAGGCCTGACAGGAGCCAACCTACCTCTTAGAACACCTCCCCGCCAACGAGATGGTAAACGTTATAGTCCTCTTCCTGATGTCCTATGTGAGAAGGGGAGATATGGTCAGAAAAATGGAAAGGGCTGGTACCTATATGATAAACCTGGGGGAAAGACAGCAAAGTCTGATCCCTGGCTTCACAGTTTTCTTCAGAATTACAGAAATGCCCACAACATTACAACTCGCACCATTACCCAAGAGGAGATCTTGGAGCGTTGTCTGTATTCACTTATCAATGAGGGTTTCCAAATATTATCTGAAGAGATGGCATCTTGCCCAGAAGCCATTGATACCATCTATATCAATGGTTATGGGTGGCCCAGACATAAGGGTGGTCCAATGTTCTATGCTTCTGAGATTGGGCTGCCTAAGATTCTAGGAAAACTGCAAAAGTATGCTGAGGCTAATCCTGACATACCTAAACTACAACCCAGTCCCTTTCTGCAAAAACTCGTCACCCTTGGTAGCCCTCCGTTGAAGAACTGGCCATCACTTGTGAGAGCCCAGCAAAGCAAGTTATAATTAATGTTTGCTGAAAATCATCATCTTTACATGCAAGAGGGAGGTTTTATTTTCCTACCTTATTCTAAAAAAGCTTTTGGATGCATGTAAATATTCTCATGGGTCATTTTTAAATAATTTTTAAATGTTTTAATTGGTTTGTCACTTTTTAATGTATGGGGACAAATTTATATATATTAATTGTTTTTAATGTTCGTATTCTATGTTTTTTAATTTTGGCTGTACACCGCCCTGAGTCCTCAGGGAGAAGGGCGGTATATAAATCTGAAATTAAATTAAATTAAATTAAATTTTTAAGCTCTCCTTATTGTTAGACTTGGGGTGCTACTGTTTGCATTGTTTTCCATCGTTGTGAAGACCATGCATCTCAGGGAAGACCCAATGGGAACAATGCCTTTTTAATATTCCTTATCATTTAATGGAAGCCTGAATGATTGCGTAGATGATTGGGGGAAAGGATACTTGCACCCATGCCATGGCAACCCTTCAGTAAATGGCAGAATATAACCTATGATAAGTTCAATGAAATCCTTTTCTTCTTTGAAATACATTTACAAAGCAAATTGTCTTTCATCAGATGGAATGAGAGCTGATAGGAAAATAAAACATGGAATATTTTTTCTACACACAAGTTATCATTCAGTATAAGCAGCCTGTTTCCTATTCAGATTTTTTTAACGGATTGATTTCAGGCTGTAGACTGAAATACAGGGTGCTATAGAATAATACCACTGTCTTTTCTGATTTCAAAAATGAGCCCACACCCTCTCTCTCCAAATGATAAATTGTTGCTCACAAAGTGCCTTTTATCATACCACTTGCTTGAAAGCACATGCTAGTATTAAGCTGCCCTGTCTCTGAATATACTTGATCAAGCCATCTTACAAGAAGAGAAAAAATAACTTTGATCTGAAAGATGCATACTATTCTGGAAGTAAATACATTCCTCGGCTGAGTATATTCTTTGCTTTTGCTCCACCTCAGTCTCCCAAGCTACTGTTTTTACCAATTGCACCTCTGAATTCTGAGTAAAAAAAGTTAAACAAATCACTGTTAAATCTTTGTATGCTTCCTCTATTAAATTAGATTGTAAAGCAAGTTTCTCAAACTTGGTACCATCCAGAATGCTATAGCAGGTAAGGTATTGGACTGAAAAGGGTATGTGACCTTCCTCAGCTAGGAATCTGCTCTGAACCAGCTGCTATATTTCAGTCCAACCTTTTAGGCTAATCAGAAGAATTGGAGGAGACAGTCCTTATATGTGCTGCTGTGATTCCTGAAGAAGATTGAATATTCTGACACATCTGGAAGATACCAGGTTGGGGAAAGCTGTCCTAAAATTCTAAGTAAGATTTGTGAAATTGTATCGAGCTTATCAACTTGCTCTTTTCTGGTCATGGAAATAAATATGTGTCTTCCTCAAGTTAATACTCCACAAAAAAATATAATTTTCTAACTCCCTGATTTCTGAATATCTGAAGAGAGTTAGCTTGGAGAAGGCTTATACTATTGGTTCTAGAATATGCAGTACAAGGGAAGATATTAAAAATGTGATAAAAATAATAATTCTGTGTGACATAGAAGAAAACAATATTTATTGTTTAATTAATAATGGCAAGGTCTCAAAAATGTATAAAGTTCTTTTCCCCAAACTTGCTATTTTTAGAATCTAGGAAATTAAGATTAAGTGCTGATATCCAGAACCAGAACCACCTTCTTAACTGAAACATTTTATTAACCCTCTTGTGTTTTGCTGTAATGTCCCTTTCCCCCCAAATATTGTAGAGAAAAATTAGCCATGTAGCTAATCCTCACATCCCATTTACCACAGCATGAAGGTGCATGGCTGTTTTTAAGGGATGTGTACTCATAATGTCTTCAGGTCTTGCAAAGCCTGTGTTATGAGAGCCTGCAGTCATCTATTGAAATTCTTCCTTTTGTTCCTGATGTAGGTTTTTGCCATATGAACAATGCAATGCTTCAGTGATGAGGCTGGCAATTGCATCAGGGACAGGAATATTTCTAGTTCCTATTGACTACACATGCCCTTCCCCATTTGGTCACTGCCTTATTCCTTCATTTGGTCTTGGGCTGCAAGAAAGACTGTATAACTAGTTTGTACAGAGTAGACTTGTTGGCCTGGATGCCTCCCCCCCTTCTTTTTATACCATAGGACATCAATTTCCAAGATCAATAGTTGCAGGAGATTAATCAATAATCTGGTTAATGGTTAGTGTGGCGTATGAGGGGAACAAGCAGGAAGGAACAGTTAAGACTACTCTGTCTTGATTGACAGGTTATTTTTGTTTTGAACAAAAGATAATCTCCTAGGATACAGTCTTGCAGCAAAAAAAGAAAAAAGAATTGGATCACATCCTGAAGCACAGGAGACATAAAACATGAAACTGGAGAGACCACCTGGAATACCCCCAAATTCCCCACTATATACTATAATGAAAAATTTAATTAATTAGTTTTGCCTACCTCAAAAAGAAATGCAGGCTGAGTGGGATAAGGATGCTAAAGAATCCATTAATTACTACCTTAAACTGCATTAAATTGTGTAGAGGTGGCAACATCGTTGGCCTCGTTGCTGAAGCTAGATGTGAAGATAACTGACATACTTCTCTGCTGACACAAAGTTATAAAGAGTATAACATGGTGATCAGGCTGTGTCCACTGGCACATGAGAAATCCAATTTGTTGAAGCAGCATGAGATTAGTGATTAGAATAGCCTTCTTCAGCCAGATGATTGCACCATCAGATGAGATGGACTACATTCACTGGTTACTGATAGTGATTGGAGTTGTAGCTACCAGGTATGGAAAGGCTGAGTTAAAATATAGTCGCAAAATTTATTGACTGAACTCTCATTCTAACTTACCTCACCGCTTCTACATGGATGGTTGAGACCATTTCTGAGTATCATGATGAAAGTGATGAAAATGTGGTAGGCACTGAATAAATAAGTAATAATTCATATTCCTATATCCCACATTAAGCAATTTAGAAATGCCTCTCTATTAATAGGTTTATGATTACCGGTATCATATATATGCACATGTTTATCAACTAATATTAATCTGTTAAAATATTGGAACAAAATCTTAACCTTTCACCTCCCAGTGTGCATTTTTAGTTCAAACTAATTTGTGAAAGATATTTTTTCATTAACTTTTAGCTCTCATTATCTTTCCAGGATATTGAAATTCAACCTTTGAGAGGTCCCTGTACTTTCAGACTGGAATAGAAAAGATTATTTCTTAAACTATGACTTTTCCCATCATGGATTACAGCAGTGCTTCTCAAATAGTGGGGCGCGCCCCCCAGGGGGGGCGCGAGGCTCCGTAAAAGCGGGCGCGTTTGACCTCGGCATCTGATTGGCTGTCCAAAACTCTTATGACACAAGCCTGTCGGAACCATCTTTAGTGTGGGACGTCCGTCCACACTTACTTTGTTGCCCGACGGATGTGCGCCCAATTGATGCTCAAATGACTGACAATTACCTTCTCCTGTGAAACATAACGCTGCCCCAATTAATCAAACTTGCTAAAGAAATCGGGCTACCACTGCTGACATTTGCATCGATAGTGAGCATTAAGCCAGTACATGTGACTGCGCATGCTCCTCCCTTTCAAGGAGAACAGACCTTTTTCTAATAATGATACTATTTACAGTTGTGCGGGTGGCGCGAAAAATGTTTTCTTCTTCCTAGGGGGGCATGACAGAAAATAATTGAGAAGCACTGGATTACAGTAACGAGAAAAGATGTACCCAATAATATGTTCTGTTGGTAGCATGTTTTCTCACTGGGAATTACCTCAAAATTTTAGAAGCTCTCCCAAGGCTGGAAATGGTAATGTTTATCCTCCACTATTTTCTATTCCATAGTTGTTGTACTTCTGATGTCTTTTCCAGTCCTTCTAAAGCTACTTCAAATCCATATCCCTGGAATCTAACCTCTTATATTTGTCTTCTTCAGATCAATGGCTAAGTTAATGTACAAATGTCCTAAGTTATAACATAAACTATGTCTGTGTCCAGGATATAAAATGTTCTACTGTAGTGCTATATATATCCTCCAACATACTCCTTTTGTTAGGCCCTTTTTAACATATCATGCTACAGGGCACGAGTTGCAAAGTTTTATGTCAGCTGAAACCATCTCAGGCACTGCCCCTTACAAGCAGCTAGTCACAGTGGGAATACTATTGACGATTTCTTGAAGGTAGGTACATATAACATCTTCTATTGGTTGACATATAGGCTACCCATCTTTGGTTTTTGCTACACAAAGAAAACCAAAATGTTGCTAATTTATGGTGATTCAAGTGCTGCTGTCCAGTGTAATTGCCACCCTTCATTTTCTTGTAGACAAGTGCCTCTTCTCCCACAGGCTACTCTGCTGGAATGACTACCCCCCCCCCCCCTTAATAACAGTCAGATAAAGAGACAGAGCAAGGACAAGAGGCTCAGAAGAAACCTTCCTGGTTTCTTGGACTGTAAAGGAGTTGGGGGCGGGAGAGAACTGTACCTTCAGAATTGCAAGATTCTGTCAATGTAGCTTTGCAAAAAAGTAGAATTAGCACATCTGTTGTGATTCCTATCTGGTTTACCCTGCAAGGCTGACAGAATGACTGAAGTTGTTTCTGTTCATACTGTGATTTACTGCTAGCTTTATCTGACACACATACTGAATCGGTTAACACACATATGGCTCTTCCCAGTTATTCCCAGAGAAGATTGTCCGATGTACTATCTGCACCATAGTCTGACAGGAGATAATGAGACCACTTTTGCAACTAGGAACTTCTTTGCGTTCTGCGTTTGAAGTAGCTAAGGCATAAAATCAGTTTGAATTACACTATCGGTTATAATTTATTTTCAAAGTACATAGCCTGTTCTTTTTTTCTTCCAAAACTGGATAGGATATCAACTCAGTGTAAACCCTGTCACAGATGCTTCTGACACATGCTTGCTGTACCAATAGAGACTATCTACATAAACAGTGGGGTGATAAATACTTGGCAATTTTTCATAATGATTTTGCTTCAAGAATATTTTTGTTCAATATCACTTTGTCTAGTTCCAAAGGTTATTTGGGACTATAAAAACAATTACTGTAAATATGTACACTCAGACCCAAATGGGGTGATAACTTTTTTATCCTTCCCCCCCATCCACCCAAAAAAATACCATCTGTTTCTCACAGAAATTATTATTGATGAGAGAAATACCTATAAAAAACTCAATTCCAGGGCTCTTTCTTACTACATCTTAACCAGCCACACCACTTATTACTAGTTTTTACAGTGCGGTCCTATGAACCAGAAGATCAAAAGCCTCCATTTTAAGACTATCAAATCATAATCTTCTTTCTCTGTGAAAAGCCAGTATAATATGGGTGAATTCTTGACTAGGAAAGCACTTGCAAGGTTTAATTACATCATCGGCTCCTTTCTCATCTGTCCGGTAGGCAACAATAGGTCTGGCTTGTCCACTGCAGCTAATCAATGTTTGAGAGATATATTCTGTATTGCAGGACCTTAGCAGTGAGTCGTCTTGGAATTCAGAGATTTGATTGTCAGCCATTCTAGATTACTTGGCTGAGTGAAGTTAACTTAATCCTGGCCATGACTGACTGAGTTTGGAGGTAACTTTAAGCCACTGTGAGTTACCGGTAATTATTAGGTCAATTAATCCCTATTTGCTGTACCTATTACATATGTATTATATGTGTTGTAAAAACGAGGCCTGAGGGTGTGACCCTACTCTGTTACTTGGACATCTGAGAAGCCTTCTGGATACAATTTATTGGGTAGATCAATACAGTATAGAGCTTCATTAATTTTTACTTCCTATCCAAGTAAAATCTGGCAGCTCCCTGGGAAAAAAATTGGCTGATACTATTGTTTTCAGGGAATGTAATATATGGCGTAGCTATGACTGAGATTAAGAAGCGTATTCCTCCATTTTATTAAAATATTAGATAAAAGTCCTGATTACATGATGAAAGTTATGGTCAGGACCATTTGTTACTGGCCATGAGTTATAGAAGATTGGAGTTTCAAATCTAAGGGGACTAAATAGTGCAAAGCATAAGGAGAGGTGAGGTGGAGAGGGGAGAGGAAAGGAAAGGAAAGATGTAAAAGATCTGAATTATTTGTTGATACAACGTATTTTTAGGACCACCTGACTCTGTAATGGCTCTGGGCAGCTTAACATTTTAGAAAAGGAAGTAAGATCAGTATCAAAAGGGAACAATGAAAACTCTTCCTCACACTCCTGAACCAAAAGGGGTCCATCAACCACCTTTGACCATGCCTTGAGGAAAAAACCAACTTTTCAAGATTTGTTTAAAAGCACAAAGGATAATGGATATTGATAGAGAAAGCACACTTCCTAGTCTTGCTAGATAATATTTTTTAATCAATGGGACCAAGAGCATATAAAATCATCTGGTCACACAGGATGCGCAGAAAACAAGACCAGAAGTTGGTCTGGTCTCATGCAGTACCAGTGATTTGTAACAACTAAAATGTGCGCCATTAAGTATGAATTCTATTGTAGTGGGTGTACATGAAAGTAGGAGTTCCTTTGTTGGTGATAGTTGCCTGTTATGATCCACTGAATAGTGATAATGGCAGGCATTATCTAGTCATGATTTTGGGGAGATATTATGCAATATTCTGAATGACTAAGATTAGGGGGAAATGTTATTCTGCAAGGCGAACATGAATGGATGGGTAGGTCAGAGAATACAGAAAAAGTGTTGGGCCATTTAGAAATTAAAAAATTGGATTTTCATACATGCTCTAGTCATAAATCTATTCTTCTTTACCCAAGGCAAGGGAATGAATATCAATCTAAAAGTATAATTAATTTCAGGATTCATATGAAATACGGAGTAAATTAAGTAAATTAGTGAAATATGCAAAAGTGATATGCTTCTGAATGTGAAACATCATTTCTTGGCAATGCCAAGAATGGTCTTGCAAAAAAATGAGTTTTGGAAAAAAATAGAATACCTGCAGAAAAAAAAGGTACGCATTCTATGTGACAAAGGATTATTAGATGATAGATTAATCTCCCAGTGGAATGAAGGAAGAATTGATATAAGGAAATATGATGTGGAAATTGCTTGGAAGAGACTGAAAAAAGTCATATCACAGAAGTACAGGCAGTTATGCCAGTGTGAAACAGTGGAATGATGAAATAAAAGATGATGTAAGTATTATTTAAAAGACTGCTGCAAAAGGAGGACGAGGGAAAGTTGTATTATAGAAAAAGAATAGTTGTGAAGATTATAGCCAAGTAGAACAAGCTCCAGTTATCATTTTTTAAAAAGCAGAGAAAATGCAAGGTGATTTAATGAAAATTGATAAAAAAATTGGAAGGGGAACAAAGGATTGTTTTTGTTTGTGGTGAAAATAAAATTTTGAGGATGCTGATTATGTGAAAGTCTATTAATGGCATACACTCACTTCCTTTTCTCCTAATAAACAAGTATTTTTCTGGAAAACTACAATGTACACAGCAAGTGAGGAAAGATCTATGTATGGTCATCCTTATCTATGAAATCTCTCTCTGCCCCATCATCTCAGAAGAACTTTTAAAATTGCATCAAGATTATGGATAATAATAATATCTCTTTATATGCGCAGTGAGGCCACACTTGGAATACTGTGAGCAATTCTGGTCACCATGATAGAGAAAAGATGCTGAGGCTCTTAAATCAAATGCAGAGAAGAGAATGCTTAGGGGAGACTTGATAGCAGTCTTCCAATATTTGAAGTGTTGCCACAGGGAAAAGAGTGTTGATTTATTTTCTCCATAGCACTTGAGAGTAAGACAAGAAGTAATGGGTGGAAGTTCATCAGATAGGGATCCAACCTGGAAATAAGGAGGAATTTTCTATCAATGAAAATGATTAATTGATGAAATATCTTGCCTCACTGATTCATGGCTGCTACTCCATTGTTGGAGGTTTTCAAGAAAAGATTGGATAACCATTTGTCTGGGGTGGTATAAGGACTCCTGCCTTGGGCAGGGGGTTGGACTAGAAGACCTCCAAGGTCCCTTTCATCCCCGTGAGACTATGATTACAATAAGCATGTTCTACTACTAAAAATATGAACTCTTTTAATCTCTCATCTGCAGTCTTTTCTTCTTTTTAAATTGCACTAAGACAGTGTTTCTCAACCTTGGAAGCTTGAAGATGGGTGGACTTCAACTCCCAGAATCCCCTAGCCAGCA
>WNWU01000032.1:16345590-16423947 GCA_012654045.1 Ptyas mucosa | reverse complement strand
CCATCTTCAAGCTTCCAAGGTTGAGAAACACTGCACTAAGACAATGTAAATTAAATTAAAGCATGTAAAAATCATGTTTACTTTTATTGTTTTATCTTGGCTGTCAGTCATTAATGAAAACCAATAGAGAAAGAGAGGGTGAAAAGCTTCATGTTCCAGAAATGGTTTCTACGCAAAACATCTGGAGCAAGCGAGCATCATTTCACCAGTGAAGTCTGATGCTTAAGTGCTGGTGAATCAGGTCATAGAGAATAATATACTAAGGGAGCAGAAGACAGCTTTATGTAATGGCATTTCTCTATTTCCATAACCTCTGGTTTTCTGCTCCAGTGCGCTCCATGCCCTCAGTTCAAAGAGGAAGACATATCAACTGGCCAAACAGAAATGGTTTCATTCATTAAATACTAATGGCACATTTATGAAATCATTTGTTTTTTTAAAAAAAAACCATGCAAGTATATTGTTCATCCTTATTTCTTGCAAGGCTACAGGAAGATATTTACATCCCAGGGCAGTCTACTGCCATGCAGCGGATCTGAGGTATCCTGCTTGGTCCAGACACCAAGGTGGGGAGATGGATGCAAACTGGAAAGGGGAAGGGAGGCGCAAACGTTGGAAGGCAGCTCTGTGCCCGGCGGGTGTATTAAAAGAGAAACAATTGGCCACAATATATTAAAATCCCGAAGGATCCAGGCCTCGGGTTAGGTGAATGGTGGGAGACGGCTACGGTTTCCAAGAGGGGCCCGCCTGAACTTGGAGGCGAGGCGCCCTGGTAACCGTTCGCTGGAGAGGAAAGTCCCCCGGTCTTTTGACTGGCTGCGATCTGTCCCTCCTTTCGCCTCGCCCACAGGAGCTGTCAGTAAGCGCGCTCTCCAGACGGAGGGTGGGAGGGGAACGCCGACCGGTTTTAATCTCCCGGGGAGGATTCCGCAGCTCTCCTAATCCTCCTCCAACCTTCCTCCGCCCGCCGCTCACGAGCACTTCAGCGGAGTCCCCGCGGCTGACTTCCCCTCCCTCGCTTTCCCCGCCCCGTCGCTAGCTGGAGGGGGCGGGCTGGGGCTGGGGCCGGGGCCGGGGCTGAGGCGGAGCTGGGCGGCTGGCCAAGGTGGCTCCAGGCGGGGCCGGGCTAGCCCGTGGCGTTTGTTTCCCCTGGCAAGAAGCGCCGCTTCCCGACCGGCTGCGCTTTGTGTGCGCGCGAGCGGGAGTGACTCGGCGACAAGGCGTGAGCTCAGAGCGGGCTGCAAGTGAGGGGAAGGCGGCGGCGGCGGCGGCGGCGGCGGCGGCGGCAACAACACTATGAGCGGGGTTGGGGCGGCGGCCAGCGTCGCTGCCGCTTCTCTTCTGGTCGGGAAAAGCGAGAAGCTGGACGAGGCTCAAGCGCTGGCCCGCAGCTGCGCTGGAAGACCCGACTTTCAGCCTTGCGACGGGCTGTCGCTGTGCGCCACACACAGTCACGGCCGCTGCTTCCGTCTGCACTGGTGCTGCCATCTGGGCTGGTGCCATTGTGAGTACCGAGGACGAGGGCGAGGGGGCTGGGATGGGCGCGGCGGATGGGACGGCAGAAAGCAAACCAGGAGGAGGAGGGATTCGGCGGGTCCCTGCAAGCTGCTGCCTTCCAGATGTTCCGCGCTGTTGCAGGGAACCCCCTGGCTGAAGGCTGCAGATCCGTGGCGAGGCGGGCGGGCGGGAGGAGATGTGTGGAGCCTTCGGAAAAGGGAGAGATGGGCGAATCACACCGGGAACAGAGAAGAATCGGTAGCCTAGTCCTGAAAGGGGGGGGGACCTAAACCCTTTGGTGGGTTTCGGATTGTGGTTTTTCCTTTAGAAGGAACCGCTTGCAGGAGAATCTGGGCTCTTGCCTGATTTCTTTTCCCCTCGTCTCGATGCCCTGATGCTCGGAGCGAAGATTTGAGAGGGATCAATAGTGACAGATAGCACAGGGGCATCCGGAGCCTAGATGGATTTCTGTGTTCTCCCGGGGAAGCGAGATCTCCCGAGGGCTTTTGACTAGGACAGGCTAAGGAAGGAGTGGGCTGGATCTGCGGTGTGTTGAGGGTGGGTGGGTGGGTAGGTAAAATGTCTAAGTGTAGCTGGGAGGGTGCAGCGCCGATCGCGCCAATCAGCTGAGCGGCGGGATCGGCTGAGTGCTGCGGGCATCCCGGGGTCCCGATCGCCGCGCATCACCGTAGCGGGGAGGACGCGCCCGCTACATTCCCCCTCTTCACCATTTACCTTTTCGCTAAATCTTGATTGGGGAACCAATGAAAGGTAGCAAACCACTTAGCTAAGCTATTCATAGCCATCAGAAGCAGCTTAACTCTTTTTACTATACTATAATTGCTGAAGTCATAGAGTCCTGTAGTAGACAAGAAGTAAAGTCATCCTTCAGTACTATGGAGAGTAAAAACCTCTTGGCTTTTCCCATTCAATCTTTTCTTTTTTTAGAGAAGTGTGTGGCCCTCCTGATGTAGCTACAACCAGTATTAATTGTTGAGGGATGATGGGAATTGTAACTCTACATTTGGAGGCCGCAGCTCTCTAAACCTTGAGCCAACTGTTGTAGTTTGCATAGAATAATGTAAATAATAGTAAGGGAAGCTTGCGGTTGGATTATAATAAAAAAGGCCATTCACATGTCTTCTGTGACTGCGTATGTAATTTGATATATAGCTTGAAGAATTAGCCTGAGATTGTCATGGAATGGTTTTATGCCTAATACTGTCTAATTTTCAAGTTACTGTTTTCACTGATTCCCTTAGTTTGGATGTATTACTAAAGAATGTTGTTGCCTCATCTTTTCTCTGAGCCCAGATTAGATTTTCTAATTGACTGATAGCTCCTTAATGGTTTATGATCATCTAGAGTAAAAGATGGGATTGGGGTGGGGGTGGGGGAGTTATAAAATGTAAACATATAACTTACTTCCCACTTTTATCTGCAGGGGAAATGGCAATAAGCAGAAGTAATGGTATCTGTCTGGAACTAGTCACAAACCAAATGCCAGCAGCTTGCTGTAGCCACTTCATTATCCAAAGCCAGAAAACTGAAAGTCGGAGCAAGGGGATTGTTGCAGCAGATAAATAGCACTTTATATTTTCTCTGTAAGGATGCCATTGTTCTCACTCAACGCTCCAAGGGTTTTCTCCCCATTCATAGGGACAGTATCATCTGCTAGACTCAAGTTCTAGGGCTTGTGCAAATTATAATAATGTGCAAATTATTTTGTTTTCTACTTTTTAAAGTTTTTTTAATTTGTAAATTAGGAGTTATTTTGTCTCCGTCTGAAAGCTGCCTATCTCAAAAGAAAGTATAAAATTATCGGTTAACTACACCTGTCCACATCTGAATTTCTATTTGTTTTGGTCTTCTTGTGTTTTCTTTTCTAATAGTGCATCGATATGCTAGCAAATAGCAATAAAACATACAATTCTTCTGAGATAATGGGTAAGGGCAGGATGAAATTTGTCATCTTCCCTATGTCTTGATTGCAGAAGTATCCTATTGATTACTATTCTTGAATTATATATAATCTTCCCTTCTGGTACCATGTTCAGCATTAAACTATGTCTGAGCAGAACAGTTTTCTTCAAAAAACGAATTATGTCATCCATATTACATGCATTCACTGATTGCTCAAGATAATGTTTTTATTTGCAGGCTATCAAGCAATCAAGCCTATCTGAATTTGCTGCTTTAATGCTTCTGATCAAATGGCTGAGTTTATTTTCTCCACTTTCAAGCACGTAGTCACAGCAGGATGGGGTGCATCTTCTAAAATCCAAATTGTGTTCCTATATGTCATATATATATATATATATATATATATATATATATATAGATAGATAGATAGATAGATAGATAGTATAAGACAAGACTGTGTGAAAGCATTCAGTACAAGGGATCCCATCTCTCTCTCTCTCTCTCTCTCTCTCCCTCCCTCCCTCTCTCCCTCTCCCTCTCCCTCTCCCTCTCCCTCTCTCTCTCTCTCTCTCTCTCTCTCTCTCTCTATCCTAAGTGGAAATCACAACAAAACTTATGTCAGATTTGGCTTTTTGCTTTTGGTAGTATTATATACTGATGAGGCCAATTGATTATGTGCCATTAAGTTAGGGTTGATTCTTATCAAGCACACAGAGAGGCAAGAATGGTATCTATAGTGGTTCCAGATTAATTCCCTCTCATTTCTTGGTAGAGCTAGAAAATAGGCCTGCCCCAAACAAGAGTACAATTACCAGGAATTGTAAAAACTTTGAACTAAATGAAGCAATAATTTTATTTTTGCCAGTGAAGAGGCAAAAACAAGGTGTAGAATGATATGTCATGTTTTGCATCCCTCCCTAGGGAAGAAAAGGACTTAAGCACAGCTGCAGACATAGGACAAAAACAGCAAGGAATGTGAGTGTCTTCTTACAGGGTTATACGAAGGCAACACTTTCTAGGAACTTCAGTTTAAAATGGTAGATAATAACAATTTTCAATTAAAGTCCTTGGGTTTGGTTGTTTCTGGGTTTTTTTTTTTATCTTATATGTGAATTCTCAGGAGATGAAAATGTTCAGAAATCCAAGGAAGACTTTGAAGTACCACAAAGTCTTCCTTAGATTTCTGATTCTTTTTTCTTACCTCCTGAGAGAAACAGATGCAAATAGTTATAAAATCTTCTCATGTATTTAGCACGTAAACACAGTCCCCTCAGGAATATTGCATAATTAAATATATTTTTAGTCAAGAAATTATTTGCAATTTTCAGATGTGGGTAATAGATAATCAGAATACGTGTATATATTTATTCAATTACAGTTAATTGTTTCTGCTTGACGTTAATTGGACATCTGTTTTAGAAAGTTTTCAAGGTACAGCAAAGGAATATTTTATTTATTTATTTTTTTGACAAAGCTATGCCTGACTATTTTTCCAATTTTAATATGTACTGCCTTTAAGGCTCCATAAATTGTTTTCAGGCCTTGTTTTAGAAAATTGCACGCTAGCTTCATACTATATGGCCTCAGCATGCCTACAGCCTGGCAAAATAATCCGCCTGTACCCATGGTATGCTGTACAGAGAGATATTAGTTACCAACTAAGAGTTGATTTGGGACCAATTTCATAACATATTATTTTAAGTGATCTCTCAATTTTAATTTTAATTTATTATAATTAGAAATGTAACTGAGGCCAAACTAGAATTAGAACTTTTTAATATTTGAATAAATCATAGAACAGAAGTTGGTGGTTGGACTTAAACTGAAAGACAGATGGAAATAAAGCTTTCATCTCATTTTGCTAATTAATCTCCCAGGTATTAATAACAGTAGTTTATAAACATGAAGATGCTATCCTGTAATACTACTACTTGTGTGCAGCATTTCTGACACAGTAATGTTTTCTGGTTTTTTGGTATGGAACATTTCTTATAAGGAAATCCTATGTTGTAAATATTTATTTATTTAAAACAGTTTTTGGTTTCCCATCTTGTAAAACACAGTTCTGAATGGCTCACGACAATAATAAACACCAAATACAATAAAACAAACAAAACCTGAGGCACCTGATCCACATTCTCTAACCCATGAAACAATACAGGTAGTTAATCTAAAAGCCCAAATTTACTAGTCAGTTGTAGCAGAGTAGGGAATATGTAGCTGTCTAGATGCCAATAAAATGCATTTTGCAGCATCCTTAATCTTGAAGGGCTGCTGGGGGCTACTGTTTATGAAAATTTGGAAGACCAGTGGTTCCAATTCCTGTATTATGAGGCTTATGCTAGGAATACACTTTAGGATATTTCTGATATATTTTTGGTTCCCAGAATCTGAGATAACCAATAATCTTTGCGTATTTTAGAATGGCCTCACATGTTTGCATGCTTGTATTTATTTATTTTGCCCTGAAATACTACAATTCACTCGATGTAATGGGTTTCCCATAATGAATGTTCTCTTTTGCAGAGGGCACTTCAACACTTTTTGATTTTGTTACAGTACCACATATATTTTTTTATTTCTTAGAGTGTCTTTTTCAGGAAAATATTCTCCAAATGTGTCAGATTATACTTTCTGTGCATTTCTCAGTGATATTTTCCTTACAGAAGTTCTGAACTATATTATAGCAAGTTAGGAAAGATTGCCCTAGAAATATGTTGAGCTCCATTCTGTTTCTAGTATCTACTCAGTTCTGTTATAGTATTTAGGCTATTAGAAATACCTGTATAAGGTAATTTTTGAAATATTAATAATCACCTGACTACCCTGAAACATATCCTTGCCCATGTATGACACTTTTTCAATTCACACTAATAAAGTTCTTATTTGAGTGTATTCTAGAAAGAACATAATTTATATGACAGTTTTTTAAAAGACCAAATAATTATTATTTCAGCTACCAGAAATCTTTTTCTGCTGAGAGTTTCCAAGCAGTTTAAGGTGTTTCTAACTGGTAGATTCTTAATTTATATATGTTATTAAAATTTGATTTGATATGTTAAATTGATATCCCACCCT
This sequence comes from Ptyas mucosa, assembly GCA_012654045.1. Classification (NCBI taxonomy): domain Eukaryota; kingdom Metazoa; phylum Chordata; class Lepidosauria; order Squamata; family Colubridae; genus Ptyas; species Ptyas mucosa. The sequence goes on along the minus strand of WNWU01000032.1, from coordinate 16,417,449 downwards.
TCTTCTTGAAGAGCATAGCATACCCTCCTCTACTTTTTTCGCCACAATAACCACTCTGTGAGATAGACTAAATTAAGAGTAGCTAGTTCAAAGACAAACAACCACTAAAATACACTAGTTCTCATAGAAGTATATTTTTGATTGAGACATTGAATAATGCAATTAATTGCATTGATAAGATGTCAGTTCTGCAATGCTAAATGTTTTTGGCAATAGTTTGATATAATTTCAGAAGGTAATTCATAGCAATATTTCCATCCAATAATTTACACACTTGACTAATAATGTAAATTCACTAAGCTATTACACGATATTGATGAGCAGATTCTTGACATATGAACATACAAGAGTTATAAATTGGAAGCAATTTGAATGTGGAAACTCTTAGAATTAATCAGAATTTAACTGATTGGGCGAATATCTTTTTCACAGCTCACACCTGTTTATGCTATTCTGTACTTCCATTTACATTTATGATGAAGGAAAAGGAAGTGGGGCTGTACAAGTGGCAAGTATGAACAGATGTGGAACAAAATCAAGGATTAAAATCAAACCTCCATTTCATTTTTCCATAGAGAAGGATTAATTTTGCATAATGCATTGATTTTTACTTTAGAGTTTGATAATAGGGTTTTTTTTCTCCAAGTAAAAACTGGGTCTTTTTGTAAATGCAACACTATGGAATGAAAAAAAATGATACATTTCCTGTACTAACTTTTTCAAATATTATCTTTTATCAATCCACTGCTAAAAAGCAAGCTTTTAACATATTCATCTTTATAAAACTCAAGAGATTTCATATTAGACATTACTTTAATTGTAAAACAAATACAATTGTACAATCATATAGATACCTGTTATTTTCTTAAGGCATTTTCTCTCTCTCTCATCTATCCCTCCATACATGCATGTACATGAATGCACACGCACACACCCATACACATATACACACAGAGAGGCACAAACACATTACTATATTTTTAAGTTTTGGGGGTGTAAATCATTATTTTATAATAATCATACCAAAGTTTCCATTGAAGAACCTACTTTGCAAAGATATTTAGCAACTGTGAATTCAGAAAGCATTTTTCACATGTATAAAATTATTTGAGTTCAGGAAATCTTTTGAAAGACTATCTGGTCTTTTTCAAGAATGAATGCATTTTAAGACTTGCATGGACCACTCTCACCACACATCAGCTGACACTCATTATTCACTTGAAGGTATTCACTGCTGCTACCCAGATTGAAGTCCTTGTATTTTAAAAAATGCAGTGATTCTTCATCAGTGTATAATATAATTGCTCAATGGTATTTTCCTTCTACTAGTTAATGAGCCTCAGTATTACAAAATGGCATATTAATTATTTTTTCACTCTAATATATTACTTGAAAACATTTTTAATTTTTATTTTGATACACCGAAAAAATTCAGATAAACACTTTTGAAATAGATTTAAAATATTTTCTTATTAAATTATCCCTTTTTTGTGATTATTTTGAACAGATTGAGGTCATGGTAAGCCCTGTTAGCATTTAGCAGAATCATCCATGAGATGGAACTACTAACGTGATTAGAGAAAATAAAACATCAGGAATATGAATTAACACAATGTCTTTATTTTTTACTTCAGAATCTCACATGTGATCATCTAACATTTTAGTTTGGATTTAGTTTTATGTGTGTGTTCCTGAGTAACTAAAGTCCTTAAGAATTCTTAAGATTCTTCACATATTCATGATTTCTCAAATGTAGACAAATGTATAAGTTATTATCTTATAAGTTATAGGAATATTAAAACACTTTACCTTTACCCCAAAGATGGCAATATCAAATGATGCAAAATAAAAAGGGTGTAATACCTATCATCCTTCTGGTAATGGCCATGTTAACAGAACATTAGATTAGATGGGTTTTTTGGTTGAATAAACAAGGAAATTCTTTTCACTCTTATATTGCACTTAGGAAGCTTCCTGTCCCACTTTTTCATAAATGTTGCATTTTTGTTATTCAGATTCATAGCTCTAGAAACCATAATGTGGAATAAGAAATCATACACCCTGCTATTTTACTCATATGTATTTGAAGATTCCTCAAATACATTATGTGCATAATGTAATGTGCGAACAGTTAAAAGATACGTTATATTGGAATATATTAATTTAGGGTAGGTATATATTTATACCTTGGATTTACTTTGATTGAGAGCTAATCTTATTAAAAATAATTACTTCAAAAGACTATAAGTATTTTCAGTATACTGATAACTGGCCCTGTGCTATTGTGTGACCTCATCCAGCATGTCCATGTAGACATTAAATTGATATACCTTGACAAAGCAGGACTCAGTGGACTTTATTCTGAAAAGATTGTGTTGAAAAGATATGTTAAAGATTGCACTGTAAATTGAATAATTATATTAATCTTCATAGATTCATATAGCAATCCTGCTGTATTCAATTGGACTTCTCTCTTCATAACTAGGGTAACAGGTTACATCTATGATAATGTCCATATAATTAAAATATTGTTAAAGAAAAGATTTGCTTTCGTTCTGTATATGATATATGCATATGAGAGCAAACAAGCATCAATTTAGAAGAGATATTTTACACTTTGAAGGATATTTTTATGGGCCCTTATTAATTACGTTTAGGGTGAAATCAGTTTCCTCAGTATTGCACACATGAAAATGAAGTATTAGAGACTTTGTGAATGCATATGCTAAAGGGAATAACTTTTGGTGTAATTTTAAGAGTCCTGCACGCATAACACACAGACCATGAATCCCTAACACCTCACCAAGCCATATGTGTGATGCAGAAAATTGTCCATTTGCTAGGATTTGTACAGGTAATCAGTGCATGTACCTGTTACCTGTAGTAATATAGTTTAAGGCCACCAGTAACATTTTCTAAGAAGAAAGGGCTAGAGCAAGCGGGTTGATAATACAAAGTGGACAGGGCTCTATAATATAAAGAGAGCCAATCTATATTGGTTTCATCTATAACTCGGATGTCTTTTTTTAAAAAAAAACTGTGTTAAATCAAGTTAAATCCATTTAAAAAAAAATTTTCTGCTTCAAAATGACAAAAAACTATGCCATTAATTTTTAGTTGTTTTGTTTACAGGGTATTATGGTACTGTAAAAATGTCACCGGAGGCTATATAGAGCTTTAGGGCCTCAAAAGTTAGTTGATAACTGCAAACATTTCAAGAGAAGTAGAATGGCCCAAGAAAGTGACTACAGAAATGACTCATTGTGTTTTTCTCCCTTGCTTTGATGGGCAATAAAAGTTTATAGGAAGTTCAGGTATTCTGAAATGGATTTCAGAAGACAGCAGGCAGCTAACTTTGTTAAATGCAGAAAATCCAATAGCATTAAAAGTTTGCCATAATTTTTAATGGGAAACTGGAATTCATCAACATGCTGTGAAGCTTCAGTTAATTAACTCAGCCATATATCAAATATATTTATGGTGGCTCCTTCTAAGGAAACTAGACCTCTTGTGAACACTTGAATCCTTAAAACATCTCGCTATTCAGAAATGGAGTCTGTGTGCAAAACAATACAATTTCTCGTTTTCCACAATCCCACAAGCCCCCTCCCCTTTTCTCCTGTCTGCAGTCTATGTTGAATCCAAAAAGTAAAGTGTCTCCTTTGGAACCATAGAATCATCCACCATTTTCCAGCTCAGGCTTGCATACTTTAGTGTTCAAAAGTGTTATCTGAGATATTATGGAAGTTGCTCTGGGCAGAAACATTAATTCTCATTTTCTCTGGTAGGTTACTTTGAATTATTTCCTAACTTTTTCCTGGTGGGTCTAGAGGGGCAATATTGAGTTGCCACTTCCACACAGAAAAACAAAACATCTATTTATGGAGAAGGAAGCTGTGTTTATCATGTTTGTGTTGGAAAACAATATTTTCATTGCAGGGACAGGGTGGGAGGAGAAGACTATTCTACAGGAACCCATAATCTAATTGATCCTTTTAAACATCATAGAATCTCAGAGTTTTCACTTATGAAAAATATTCAGTCCTTTTTATGCCAAATTACAAAAGACTTGTGGAAGGCAGGATGTGTTTCAGGGAAAAGATCGTTTTTAGAAAAAAGCATACTCCTCCAAATTGCATTTATTTTCCAATTACTTGTAAATATTTGCCCATCTTTAAATAATCAGATATTAGTAATTAACTGCTGCTTATCTATCTAGTTATTGGAGGGGTTTATAAACAAACCCAGATTTTCACAAGCTGCAGCCATATGTCTGCTATTCTTAGAGTTACTTTTGAATCAGTACGTTCTCAGTGTCATCTTCCACTGTCTGATCAGAAAACATACCCTTAGTTTCTACTAAGTTCTACAATATCAGAATGAATATGCATTTATATCGGGTCATTATCAAAATGTATTCTACCAGATGCCCTCAGTCATCAGAATATCTCAGAGAGAGGGTCTTCTTGAAGATGAACCCCTGCATTTGGACGTCCTTCTATTTTCCAATGATTCTTGTCTGGCAGCCACTTCATTATTCTGCCACCGGATAATGACAAGAACATTTTTATTCTGTTTTTCTAGTTCCCTGCACTGAGCTACATTTTTGTTTTTATATATATTATAGTTTTTAACTTCTGTTTTTCCAAATCATGTGTTTATCACATGTACCCGAAAAGCAAAGGCATTTGGATAGTATTTGCAGTTGTAAACAAAAAGAAGGAACTGTGATAGTGTAGAATGCTCTTTTGCCCATCTGAAATAAAATGTGTGGTGCCATCAGTTGGATGGTAAAGAGATGCAATTGTCATCTTTCTCTTTTAATGAAAGAATAAATATAATTGCCATGTGAACAATCTGTATCAGTGTTTTTCAAACTTGGCAACTTTTAAGATGTGTAGACTTCAGTGCCCAGAATTCCCCAGTCAGCATGCTATTATTTGTGGTAGGCTTGGTGATTGTACAGGTGCTTCCACACAAGATTTTTACTACATAAATACTCTTCCCTTTTCACAAAATTTAACAGTAGTTCAGGCAAAGTTGTTTTCCATCTGTAACCCTCCCAGTTTCCCACCTGCTTCATCCATCAGTTTTCTTTTCAGAAAACCCATTAAAAGGAGAATAATAAAATACTTACACCATTCTTTTTATTGATAGGAGCTTTCCTACTGAAAATAAAAAAGTAAGATTTATGTTTTCTTACCGTGCAAAATGAGGGTTATTTAAAATAATTATAAAATTGGAGCCTTCTACTGAACTACTGTGGGGTAAAACTATTTCAGTGCCATTCCAACCAAGCATGCACAAACGGACTGCTATTGTGCCCTGTCAGCAGGAAATTGTGCCTGTGTTATGGATACAACTGAATGAAAAAAGGGATGTGGAAGAAAAGGAACTGAAAGAAATTAAAGATAAAAGCAGAATGACAACAGGAAGAGAAACTATGACTCTTGTATGAAAACGTGTTAGAAGATTACTCAAAAGAATGAATGGAAATGGATACAAGGAAAGATTATATGGAAGCTGTTTAGAAAGAATGAAAAAATGTTAAAAGTTGGCACAGAAAAAAAAAGCTGGTGGAATTAAGAAGTGAAGAAGGCTGTAGATGGAAAAAAAATACATGAGGGAGAATGGCTGCTGTGAAGTTTAAGTTTAAGAGAAATACATTGTGTATTCTGTACAGAGAGATAGTTGCAAAGAGTAGAGAGACTAGTAGTGGTGTTCCAGTAGTTAAGGCACTAGGTAAGAAATCAAGAAAATATGAGTTCTAATCCTGCCTTAGGCATGGAAGTCAACAAGGTGTCTATGGCCAGTTGCTCTGTCTCAGTCTATGAGAGAGTCAGGCTCAGTGACACTTGGTTGAGTCAGGAAAAGAAAAAAGAAAAAAGCAGACTCTGCACTTGTGGCAAAACACAAGGAAGAAAAAGAAAGGATAGGTACAAAGAACACACAATAGTCCAAGAGAGCAAGAACTGTTAAAACTGAACGATAAAGTACAGCGTTTTTGATGAAAATTTTAAATAACTGTTTTGGAAGTGGGTGAAAGAACTAAATACTTCAGCAGAGGGACTAGAATTAAAATAAAAAAATGATTATAAAACTGAAGTGAGGATATGCTGCTGGGAGTATGTTAGATATGGAAACAAGATTTAAAAAGAGTAGAACTAAAAAAAAATGATGTAAATGTGTTAGTGTATCCAAGAAAAAAATTGTTGAAAAGGAAGCTATACACAGTTATGTGTAAGACTACAAGCATAGCTGTTATAATTGAAGAAAAGTTGACATATGGATGTGGTTTGCTTATAGCTGTGTATCTTGTTTAATATGTGTGTCAAGACTATTTATATTTGATGATTGAGGAATGTGATTACTGCTCTCCTGAACAGAGAGAGATGGAGGGGGGGGGGAAGCATGAGTGAATATAAAAATTTCTGGGACTGGAGGTTCAATTTATTAAGTGTGTCTGGGAAGATGTTGAGCAGAATCATTATTTTGTCCAATTTTTATACAGAGGTATGTTTTTTGTATGTTAGGAGAAACCAAAAAAATGAACCCAATAAGAATATGTTATTATGCAGTTGTGTGTTAAATCAAATCATATAAAATAAAAAAATAAATAGATGATTTCTGAATGTGGACTGAATCTATAAAAGTGAGGGGTCCATGCAAAATAAATGCACTGCGTTCATTTAATTATTTAGATAGAATGGATGACAATCAACCCTAAAACAAATTAATGAAGGAAGACCAAATGGTTTCAGAGGAAGAGGAATACAACGAAAGTTATGGTGGGATGAAGTTGATAATATACTCAAAGAGAAGTGAGGAAATTTAAATAGTAAAAGGCAAAGAATGAATTAAAGATGACATGCTGGAAAAAGGGGTGCTTTGTAAGGATAGGAAGGTATAGAGAAGTGTTGACACAATTTTGCTGAAATAAATATATTGACTTCTTTGATTGGGGAAAAGTCATTATTTACATTTATTGGTGACTGATAGCCACTTATGGACTTTCTGCATAAAATGAGAAAAATGATTTTGGGATTTAGGGTTTTGATGATTAGGACAGATATAGAAAGAATAGTACACGTTTAATGTAACCTTATAGAGAGAGTTCTAAGTATATTTGTACTTACAATTGCTATGAAAACCACTTCTTTGTACCTTTTTCTTTCTTTTCTAATTTTAACTTTTTTTCCATTCTTGCTTTCTCTTTGCTTTTTTTCCTCCTTATTTTATATTGCTTGTTTCAGTCTTTACTTTTTATTTAAACATGTTAATAAAATAATATTAAAAAGAGGAAGATATAGAGAAATATAGCAATTGGTTGTTGTGTAAATTACATTGAGTTATTTTTTTTCTTTCCTTTTATTGTATCACCCTTTATTATTTTATTTTAATTTACTACTTTATACTTTTCTGTGCTTTACATAATGTTGCTTGCACTGGCTTTACTTCCTTCTAGGTATTGAAGTTATTTTTATTAGAACATAGAATAAGAAGGGCTACATACATAAGCAGAGCAGAAGTATGTGATTCCATTGAAAAGAAGCAAAAGTCAGCAATATCTCTACCTACAGCTGCCTCTGCACAGTTTATCATGCTTGCTTCCAGATTCTGGAAGTTATCACTCCTACTCTACATTTATTTTTCACATTCCTGCCCCAACTTCAATCCAGAGATTCTCAGCTGCTTACACAGATTGTAAAACCCAAGTAAACCTTCATGGTGTAATAATACCCATAGAAACAATAAAACTATACTGTCCAAACATAAAACTACAAACGATACAAACAGAAAGTAAAGATGGCATGATCAAATCAGGAGACCAGCTCTGACTTTTAAAGCTTCTGAAACATCAACAAGGAGGGGGCCACTCTGAATATAACCAGGAGGCTGTTCCATAGGGTCAAAGTGCCATGGGAAAGCAGCACTTTTCATTGCAATCGCTCAGACCTCCCCAAAATCCTGGAACAATACGTGTCCCTCTCTTTGCTTTAATTGTTCAGACAGTATTGGTTGAAGGAGGTGATACTGCAGATATCCAGGCACTGAGTCTTAAAGTAATTTATAAGTTAAAACCAGTACTTTAAATTGTACCTGGAAACCAATTAGCAACCAATGCAGGATCCGCAAAATCAATATTAATGCTCCTAACAATGCCAGAAAGCATGTGGGACCATCCATTTTGGATCAATTGTAATTTCTAACTAGTTTTTAAGGATAGAGCCAACAATAACATGTTACAATAGCTCAGCTAGGTAATAATAAGAGCACAAGTTACTGTAGGTAAACACTTCTACCTCAGGGAGGGTTGCAACTGATGCACCACCAAAAATGGGCAGAATGCCCTCTGACCACCATTTCTACCCGCAGGGGCTGGGAGACCAGAAGGAGCTCCAAGTTGTGAACCTGCTCCCTGATAGGTATCACTTGCCAGTCAAGGAACAACTCTGTTGGTGACAGAGAACCCTGAAGTATCAACAGCAAAGTAATCTTTCCCATCTGTTCTGTTTTATTATGGTTCATTGCACAGTCAGCCAGATATCTAGATTGTATTGAGCCCTTCCCAAGGACCAGGAATAGGCAGATTTTGTTTGATGGTATTAAAGGTATGTTCAGGCTGTAAGCTGTTCCGAATAAAGCTGTCTTTTGCAACTGATGGTGATTTTGTCAATTGTTGATGGTATTAAGTGGTGTTCCTGATATTTTGGGATTGCACCTGAGGTGCCTGTTACTATTGGTATTATTTTTGCTTTCTTTTGACACAGCCATCCTATTTGCATGTTTTTGTATTCTATGATTTTCTCCAGTTCTTTCTCTTTTATTCTGCTGACTCCAGATCCTCCCAGAATGTAAGCTGTTCCAAGTAAAGCTGCCTTTTGCAACTGATTGATGGTTCTTTTTTATTTCAATATCCTTTTCCTTGATCCTGCTTTTATATGGCATAGTCAATGCAATCCTATTTTCTTCTTACTTGGCTTAATTATCAGAATACTAGTGGCTTTCACGGCTTTAAAATCTCTTCATTTCCTGTCTTAAAATGTCTTGTTAACAACTGCAGCTACAACAGCCCCTCATGGCACAAAGAAAAAAAATAACACTCTGACAAAAGGCTTAGTTGTATAATAGTTTGTCTAAAATGAATGAATTTCAAGATGGGTGGCGGAAGGGGGAATCTCCTATTTTACAGAATATTTATTTTCTGTGACTGAGAGGAAACAAATGATAAGTATATGGAAAAAAGCTCACAGGCTGCCAGCTAGATGCCTTCAGGAGGCCTATAAGCTAAGCATATTCTTGTTTTAGACTTTCAGCATCTGGCATTCAATAGCATTTTTTTTTCATGAACTAGTTAATTTCTACAAAGTAAAATTTGATTCTAATAATTCTTTTTATATCTTTTGCAGGTAAATATGTTTATCAGCCTATGACTCCGGTAGAACAGCTTCCAAGTACTGAAATACCTGTTCGGCCTCGAGGAACCATAAACACTATTCAGATCGCTGTCTCTCTCACAGAACACTTTTTGAAGTTTGCACCTGTCTTCCAAGCACCATTACCACCAGACTCCCCACGGTTTTGCACAATTTCAGACCTCTTTATTGACAATTACCGTGTGAAATGCATCAATGGGAAGATGTGTTACGTGCAGAGGCAACCTCCTGCTCTCTCCTATAAGATGAAGCCCCAGGAGGTCCCCACACGCAATGCCTTAATTTTGAGAGAGAATAACACACCAAAAATAGATCATTGCTCATCCCCTTCCAGTTCTGAGGATTCTGGGATCAATGCTGTTGGGGCTCATTACGTAGAGTCATGTGATGAAGACACAGAAGAAGGAGCAGAGCTAAGTTCAGAAGAGGATTATAGTCCAGACAGTAGCTGGGAACCAGATGAGTGTCCCCTTCTATCACCCTCACAGTGTGAATTAGAAATAATTGAAACCATAGAAACCACAGTATGAAATTTTGAGCTGGGAGCTAGCTAGGCATATTAAAATAACACTGGTTTTCTAACATTTATACTGGCATTTTTGACAGGTCCTTTTTTGCAGTGTACTTGATATCCCTCAAGGAGCACAGTGACAATATTTAGCCATCTGTGAATTAATTCCTTGATACTCATTCTACCAATGAATTTCCAGGAACCTTGCTGTATAGATACCAGAATTGACATCTTTAGTTACAGACTAACCCTCATCGTCATGAAGATCAGCTAAATTGCAATGGTCAGGTTATCTTGTAAGCAAGTGATTTTCAGACTTTGGTCCCTAGTTACTTTAGCACCAAACCTGGATCCCAACATGATACAAACACACACTTTTCCCCTAGAAGGACATTTGTGTATTTACAGGCATTCTGTTATTATCAATCAGTCCAGTTTGATTATGGTCATAGACTGCATAACTGTTACTATATTATGTATGGTATTATGTATGGTAGTCTAGGGAGTATCATTGGCTTACACCACTTCCTACAATCTTTTCAGGTAACCTGTGATATATACATACCACTGATTAAGAACCGTTTTTTGAAAGTCATTATCTATTTTGAAATAAGCAATTGGTTGGGGACTTCTCATTTGGAATAAGGATTTAGCCTTTTGTGCATTTGCTGAATATCAATAGGAGGTTAGCCATACCTTTGATGAGCAGAGCTAAATCCGTAAGCAAACATTCTTTATCTATGTGTATTATTTTATGTAGGAGACAAGAAGCCATGGCTCTCCCCACTAGCTCAGATGTTAGGTACATCTTTCTAAATGACCTGAATACACGAACTTCTTTTGCCAGCTACAGAGTAACTCAGGAGATTGCCAGCATAAGCACAATACTCAGCTAATATAACTGAAACTGTTTCTACAATAAGAACATGTCAGAGAGGCTTGAATTAAAATCCTTCAAAGGATACATTATTACACTGCCAACTGACCATTATATATCATTCCACTGATATATAATCTGACACGAAATACTTAAATTACTTTCTGTATTAAAACAGAGAACAAGCTGGATTTTATCATAGAAACAAAGCATATATGAAAGAGCTACTCATCTGAAATAGGTATACAGTGATTGCAATTTCAGTGTATATTCTCATGATGAAAATTAGGATTATTTTTTAGATCAGTCAAATTAGCTTGGTATTTACCTATCGTCAAACAACAAAACAAAACAGGAAAGGAAAAGGGGGAAAAAAGATTAAGCCTTCAGCAAAGGGCAACCATAAACTTGTGATGTTTAGGAAAATCAGGAAAACTAATCAGGAGATGTAACAGTATCTGTTTTAAAGAGATTAACACAAGAGTTTTTTGCTATGGATACATTCAATCAATGCACTTCCAAACTGAAGAACAATTGTAAATGGTATATGAACTGACTTAAGCAAGTATTTCAGTATAGAACTAGGGCAATAGAATTTAATAGTTCATTTATTAATCTGTACATTTGGTGACTCGGGATTTACATTTAGTACCGGCTCTATTCTATTATCTATTTAAATTATCCACTTGTGCACAGTAGGTTTGAGTGTAGCTAGATGAAAAGAAGGTGTCATGGTAGTTTTAGCCTCTGACATGCAGTATTTTGATTTAAAGAAACAATCTGAAAAAAAAAAGCAGCCAATTATTTTCTTCTAGCTTTGCTTAATTATTGTTTATGTTATTCAGTATAAAACAGTGAAAAGTGTATAGTGGAAAGAGATCTTTATTCCCCTGATGTATTTGTGCCTCCATTTTAAGTTTACACAATATGGTTATCCTGTCAGAAGAAGTGCCCTGCTAATCAGTTTAAGGATTATGGCCCTTTGAGCTGTAAATGTGCATTTCCCCCAATATTTTAAAGTAAGAATTTCAAATACACTTAAATAGTATGTACCAGTGGATGAAAATGTGTTACCTCCTAACCTTTTTGCATTCGCCCTTGTGGTACATAACTGATTTTTTTTCTTGTAACACTAGGGCATCTATTAATAAATATAGCCCTGTTTTATAATGGTTTAGTTAACTCACTTTCCATTAAGTTTAGCTAAGAATGGTAACATATAAATATGTACAGTTGTAACTCTCAGTATTAGATTATCTTATGCTGTGTTGTTGAATGCTGCTCTTTATATACAATCTTGACACATAACTAATAACTAACTTTTATACATACACTCAGACATAGGCACTTTTAGAAAATATTTAGATTGCAGTGTATTATGAATGACTATAAAATTAATATGTACTTTAAAATATACAAATATTACCTTAAGAAGTAAAACAATTTATTCTGATAAGTGATACTAAAATGCATTTCTTGCCCCCATTTCCCAAAAAAGAAAGAAGCAGCACAGCTTTAGCTATCATAAGAGGTAAAATCCTTTCTTAGTAGTTCTGAAAAATTACAGCATTCTTCTAATTTTTAAAGAGAACACCGTTTCACTATAGAAGTGTTATCTTGGGATTCTTAAAGATTTTCTCAGGTGATGTTAAGAATTCTTATGGATTTTATAAAAGAAACTGCATAAAATATGATTATATACTCAAATTATTTGGAACTGGAGATGTAAAATACAGCTTGTCTGGCTGTGTTAAGTTTGTGACTATCTCATGTTTTTTTAAAAAAAATAAGAACTGGGAATTTTGGGAATCCCAGAGAGGACTACAGAGGAATTGGAAATTACATTTGAGAGCAGAAACATGGCAGGTTTTGAGGGAACCCTTTAGTTTTGTTTATTATACTGAAGAATTGTGATAATGCTACTTTTTTGCAGGGCAGAAGGCACAACAATCTAATCAGGATAAGATTAGATGAATGTATTCTGAACTGAGAAATGGGAGCTGGAGAAAATCAATATAGACTTACCGACATGAGGCATTCTTGATCAGACTATTAATGAGCAATAGCTGCATACAATATTAATCTCTTAAAATCACTCTGTTTCAAAATCTTAAGCACAACAGTCAAAGTTGTCTTGTTCTTGGCTTCTCTGGAGATTTCCTCAGTGGAAGCCATGCAGGATTTGGTTGGCTGATTCAGCACGTAAATACTGTGTCTCAAACTACTCTCAAGAGCACATCATTGTTTCATGTAAACTTCTCACAAAATAATAAATGTGAAGATTGTTTTTGCACAACCATAGAGTAAAGTGGATTTCTTTTCCACAGTTTTGTGGCACTACAAATGTTCATGTCTTAATGTGAAATGGTGTGTTTGATGTTATCTTTCTTCATATGTGAATGTACATGGACACGTAAAGTAAGTTGAATTGGACGTAGCATAGCAACCATCACTTGAGAAACAAGAGTTGTCTAACAGGTCCAGTTACCACTCTGTTTCATTAATACCACATTCTATAAAATCATTCTATAAATTTTTTGAAAGGAAAAAAAAATCATTAGTAATTATCTGAGTTCTCATGCAGGAAACTCTAGAACTACTTTGCCTTTCCTCTAAAATCTACCCAGACATTTTGTACTTCTGCCAATTATTATTTACTTCCAACATAGATGAACAAAAATGCATAAAGATTTCTGCTCTCTCTGCAGACTTAGTGTCTAGATAATAAATTTAAAAATCATATACAAAATCCATATATATTTGAGCAGAATCATCAGGAAGGTTTTAACGACAGTTTTAGGAACATTTATATGTTCTAGCAATATTTGCCAGAACTTTCATCAGCTTTATATATAGTATAGCAATTCAGGAGGATAATGTACACGGAATATGACAGATTATCTATCTGACCTCTTGCAATTGGATGAATAAAATAATGGCATAAAGTTGATTTTACTTGAAGCTTCTTATAATCATAAATAGATAACACTACAAACTTCACTTTTCCTATATAATCAAAATTCATTTCCATGGTCAAAATAAGGCCTAAATGCTTTAAGAAAGGTTAAATATTTCTTTGCTACAATCCCAAAGGATAATAGTTGTAGATTAATATCCTTCTATTGCTACCAATATTTATTTTTATAAAGTCTTTCAATGTTCAACTTTTATAGAAGTCTCAATATATCAGATGTTTTAATTTACTTGCCAAATATGGAAAGTCACATCGAAAACCGTAATTAATAAAGACCCTGAGAAGCTTGAGAGTGGAACCTTTTCTTTCCACTATTCACATTATTTAAAGTGAAACAAGACAGATGAGTTCCTTCACTGAATCTTCACTTTAAAAAAAGATTAATATTAATATTTGCCTTGAAATATATTCCTGTTTTTTATTCACCAAAGAGAATTTGTATACTGCCCAACTCTAATCATATCTGGGTGCTCTGGAGATGTAAAGCTGAATGAATCTCTTTTTCATTAATGCTTTGCAAGAATTTGATTTTTTAGGGATATTAAACAAAGCCCTTAACCTATTTAAAAAACTATTTTAGAGAATAGCAAGACAAAATGTAAGAAACTGCTTGGGCTACAAACATTAAATGGCAACACAATTTCTGAATCAGATCTTCGATGTAGAACTCAGATGATTCTTCGTATAAAATCAAAATTATTATGGTGTTTCAGTATGATGTAGAATAGTATACACTAGTACATAGCATAGAACTGAAACTGCAAATGGCCTCAAAGCTTATTGCATGGAATATCAGCGTGAATTGTAAATGGAGAGAGCTCCTCATCCCATTGTGAGAGGTACATATAAAATAAAAGGAACCAGTAATATATTAATATATTCACAACTATTTTCTACTGTTGGATCTCAAACTTTTGTTTAATATAAATATTGTGTAGAAACTTCTTGGGAAGCCTAAAGGCAGAACATGAGCATATTAATTCTCACTGTTGTTTCTCACCAACTTAAATATTAGAAATATACTGTTTCGGATCTCAGAGACACCATATGCCCATCAAGTAGCACTGATAACTCTATTCTGTTAATTATTATGACTAATCATCTACTTTAATAGCCATCACCATATCTCGTGGCAGCAAATTCCATAATTAAACTATATGATTAAGGGTTTCCTTTTGCGTCTTCTGAATATTTTATCATGCTACTCATTAAGAATGTTTAGTGGAAAAGGGGGAAAAATCTTTTCCAAACTATACATTATTTATCAAAACTCCAGCATTCATTTCTTTCATCTGAGGAACTGCTCATACTCCTGGTTGATCTTTTTTAGAACTTTTCTAGCTCCGATTATGCTTTGTAAAATACAGCAAGCAGAATTTTTTTAAACAATATTTTGTGTTTGGCTTATCATACTTTTTCTTTTATTGGTTGATAACTCTAGTATTATGTTCTGTTCTTTTTGGTTTCTGATTGTAAATAAAATAAAAACAATGTTCAAAACATGGATATGATAGGTTTTTTTCATTAAAATAGCAACTAATGAAAATTTTGACCATTTATTTATTCATCTGAAAATGAAAAAGTAACAGGTTTTAAATGTCTTCAGACATCTTTCTTTCTTTTATATAAGCTAAATATGTAAAGTAAAGCAGACACCTCTCTTTGCCATGGTTATTAAGCAAATCACTGTAGCTAAGTGAATCATATGATCATTAAGTCAACTCATTTTTTTCTATTGACCTTCTTGTCGAAAACTTTGCTGGGAAAGTTGCAAATGGCAATCAATGACCCCAGGGCTCTGCAACCATTGTGCATTGTCCGTTGCCAAGCACCCAAATTTTGATCACTTGACTGTGGTGATGCTGCAACAGTTGTAAGTGCAAAGATCAGTTGCAGGTCATTTTTTTCAGTGCCACTGTAATTTCAAATGGTCGCTAAATGAATGGTTGTAAGTCAAGGACTTTCTGTATTCTGAATTATCTCTCTT
The DNA here is from genome assembly GCA_012654045.1 of Ptyas mucosa. Classification (NCBI taxonomy): domain Eukaryota; kingdom Metazoa; phylum Chordata; class Lepidosauria; order Squamata; family Colubridae; genus Ptyas; species Ptyas mucosa. The sequence continues at coordinate 16,401,663 of WNWU01000032.1, read as the reverse complement.
AAACTGATTACAAAGCATTGCAAGGTCTAGGTAACTTCTGAATTATATAGCTTGATCAATGCATTCCTCAGTGGGTTATTTCATCCACACAGGGATCAAGGAATTCTTGGTTAGTAAGTAATTTTTGCCTATTTCAGTAGCAACCTGAATACAAAAGAGTTATCTGCACAGTTACTGAAGGAGGCAACTATATTTATGGTAAATAGTTCATACAACATTGTCTACATAAACCAAATAAAAAAGACTAAGAAATAGGAATACACTCATTCCAGTAATTCTAAAATCATTAGTATTTTTATGTCTGGCTGTTAAAAATGTATTTCCTTAGAATACGGGAAGTACAAAATAACTTTGCAATATTTCTTAACCCATTGTTCTTTCTTTTATGTAAAAAGCTGTAGACCAGATAATTCTTTTAGCAGGAATACAGGTAGTCCTTGACTTACAACAGTTCATTTAGTGACCATTCAAAGTTACAATGGCACTGAAAAAAGTGAGTTATGACCGTTTTTCACACTTAACGACCATTGCAGCATCCCCACAGTCAAATGAGCAAAATTCAGATGCTTGGCAAGTGATTCATGCTTATGACGATTGCAGTGTGCCAGGTCATGTGATCCCATTTTTGTGACCTTCTGACAAGCAAAGTCAATGAGGAATTCAGATTCACTTAACAATCATGTTACTAACTTAACAACTGCAATGATTCACTTAGCAACTGTGGCAAGAAAAGCCATAACATTGGGCAAGCTTGTTTAACAAATGTTTCACTTAGCAACATAAATTTTGGGCTCAATTGTGGTCCCAACTCAAGGACTACCTGTATTGGCAGTAATTAGTACATAAATTCATAATTTTTGATAGCCTCTAACTGTAGAAGACAGGTAATATGGATGTGGATAGTAACAATATGAGACTTTTGGTCACTTATAGAAAAATATGTACAAATGTGAGGTAACAACTTTCTGACAAAATGATAAATGAAGAAAAAATAATGAATTCAGCCATGAAATAGTCTAGTATAAATGTGCAAATAAATCTGGTTTTTATATATCTTTTAATTTATACTTGCTTCTGTCTATACATATGGAAACTGGAAATCTCTTGAACAAATAAAGTAAAATTGTCAAATGGTAAGTAATGGAAAGACAAAAGGTTATTAAGTATCATTTACAGGAATCAGAAACATTCATTTTCAAAAATATATTCCTGTACCAGATTGTTCATTTTTTGTGTGTGGCAAAGATAAGGAGGAAAAAAAACAACACTGTAATCTTTTAGTGAATTCATAAAGATAAATGGCTAAGGTTCAGGAAGCTGGCAATATATAATGGAAGAAAGTATCTTTTCCATGCAACTTGGCAGCAAGAGAGCAGCCATCATAAATGAGTAATGTGCTGGTTTCTTTTGGTACACTGGAAACAGTAAACTCTCCGTGGAAAAGCTGGCACTCATGAAAGCACTCAGAAGATACACAAACTGACATCAAATATCTAGTTGGCTGAGTGGTATATTCTAATGTGCTTCATTAACAGATTTTCTCATTTATGATGTTAGTATGTTAAATTTCCAAGGAACAGCATCTGTCACAGCAACATTTCTTGAGCTGCAGCTGGAGGAGCTAACAGATTTTCAGAAGCAACCGAGAGCAGAGGAAATACATTAGAGAAAGCAATCTCATAAACGTTCTGCCAGTTCTGTCTTGCATTGTAGCTTTTATAACCAATAACAAATGTAAAGTTCCATTCTTCACTTTGAATTTAAATGAAAAAAGTATAGGCTTCAGAGAGCAGTTTATAGCTTTCAGCAAAATCCACTGGACATGAGGACTAGAATGCTTGACACTGATGTTCTGTTTTGTTAAGGACCAAAACAGGCAGTTCTCACAAAGATTGCATTGTTATTTATAAGATACATACTGCTACCTTTTACTTTGGATCCACAGCAAACACTGGAAATATTTTTTCACAATGCTTGATACTCAAGAAGAGTCTTCTAGTATCTTCTTGATACTCAAGAAGAGTCTTCTAGAAGAGGAGGAGGATTGAGGTCAAGTTGAAAAGTCTCATTTTGGAAGATACTATTCAGGGCAGAATCCCCCTGGCAGACTTGGACAAAACCATGTTTTTCACCACCATGATCTCGAGACAATTCAGTCAAAAGTGCCAACTACAAAATAAAAGAAATGTATACATATATACTTATGCAACATTGCTATTGTAAATGATAGGTTTATACAGGCAGTGCAAAAACAAATTATTTCAGAGGAAAGATCAACGCATTCAGGAATTATATATTGCCTGAATTTTCATTAAAATCACAAACAATAACTTCTGCATTTTTCTAACCAATTGCGTTAAAACATTCTTGGCTATATCACAATAAACATGCATGTAAATTACACAGATGTAGAAAAACAATCCTAGTAGAAGTTTTAACTGGAAAAGACAAAAATAACTTTGTAAGTATATCCACTAGAATATAGATATATATATTTATATAAGTTAATAATTTAGTATTATGGCACTTCAGAATTATGGTTCTGAAAACAAAGAGTGTTTAAGGAATAAAAATGTAAATACTGTATATACTTCAGGAAAGTATGAACCATTCCTGAAGGAAACTTCAGACATTTTACGAATGAGTGTCTGTCTGATGCAGAACAATTGAATGTTTTATTTAAAATATTATTGTGCAAAATGGGTCAAGGTGCTGGAAAAACCTTCCCCTGAGAAAAGGTAGTTTATCTAGGGCTGTTTAGCTCGGGAAAAAATAGTTAAATGAATGATGGTAAAGTTGAAAAAAATCAAGCAATGTTTAAAGAAAATAAAGATAGAGAAATATTTCATCTTCTCTGGCAGAACTGTATGCTTTTCAGTGGAAGTTGCTATTGAAAAAAAGTAAGGCCAGGGGTGTCAAACTCAATTTCATTGAGGGCTGCATTAGGATTGTGTTTCACCTCAGGGGGCCAGGGTGGGTGTGGCCAGAGTGGGCGTGGCCTGCTCAATGTCACTCATATCGGGGGCACCTGTGGCGGCCTGAACGCTCTGCCAGCGAAAATGGGCTCCCAAGCTCAGTTTCTGGCTGCGACGGCCTCCTGCAAACCCTCGAAGCCAGCGAAGATGGAGCTCGGGAGGGCCACACGTGGGACCCCGTTTTCACTGGCAGAGGCACTGTGGGCCGATCACACACTATTTCCAGGGTGGCCCCATGGGCCAGATCTAAGCACCCCGCACACTGGATCCATCCCACAGGCCTTGAGTTTGACACCCCTGAGCAAGGCAAAGCAATTACATTTACTGCATTTCCTGCTTATGGGCATCAAATAAACATTTCGTTGGTCACAATAAGATTTAGAACCTAATAGGACATTGATTTCTTTCAGTGTGTTTTTTTATGTCCATGCCTTGTTTATTTTCCATCCAAGACAAACACAAGGACAACAATGATCTTTATGATAGCAATAGCAATAGACTTATATACCACTTCACAATGCTTTACAGTCCTCTCTAAGTGGTTTACAGAGTCAGCCTATTGCCCCCAAAAATCTGGGTCCTCATTTTACCGACTTTGGAAGGATGGAAGCAGGGGTGGGTTCTAAAATTTTTTACTATCGGTTCTGTGGGCCTGGCTTATTTTGTGGGTGTGGCTTGATAGTCATGTGACAATTATTTAGGATTTAGCAGAGGTACTGGTCTACCAGGCTTTTAACTACTTGCAGAGCTGTACCGATCTACCCATTTATTTTTTGCAGGCACTGGTCTACCCATTTATTTTTGCAGGCACTGATCTACTCATGTATTTTTGCAGGCACTGGTCTACTCATTTGTTTTCTTTTAACACTGATCAGCTGTAGGGCGGCCATTTGAAGCCCCGCAGCAAGAGTTTAAACAGGTTTTTTCTCTCTAGCCATCAGCTGGGACTCAGGAGGCAGCAATAGATTGGGGGTGGGGCCAAATAAAAGGTAAGAATAATGCGGGGGTTGGGGGCGTGGGGGAGGGGGGCAGAACCGGTTTGGTGATGTCATATCATCACCATTACCAGCTCGGGAGAACCGGGCCAAACCGGGAGGAACCCGCCACTGGATGGAAGGCTGAGTCAACCTTGAGCCGCTTAGAATTGAACTTCTGGTGTGAGCAGTGAATTAGCCTGCAGTACTGCATTCGAACCACTGCGCCACCATAGCTCTGATATTTCAGATATACAATGTCTGAAAGCATGACAGAGTTTGATCCAGTTTGTATTAAAAAGAAAATACAAAATTACATTACCCTTGATGTTCCACGATATAGACGACAGAGCTGGTCAAAAGCTTGAGCTTGCTGAGGATCCAACAGACACTCTGAACTAGTCTGAAAAATGAACATCATCAACTTAAATGACAGAGTACAAAGTGACATTTGCACTTCTGAGTCCAACATCTATTCAATGCAAGAATCCAAATTAAAATATCCCACAGTATCCAAACCTTGCTTGAACCCATCCACTCTCAAATTGCTCTTAATGTTAGGAAGTTTTATTTTCTAATATTCAACTGGAAACGTTTTGTACAACTTTTATATATTTTTTGTGTTATACCTTTTGGAATAATGAGAAACATCAAGTTCACATGGATAGACTGGTAATCCATAAAATTTATCAAAAAAACTGGCATAGTTTTATAAGCAAATTCAAACAACATGACATAATTCTTTAAAGGACTGAAAGTGAATAATGCTGTAAAGACTACAGCCAAAGATTATGCCATACCCTTTACAACACATTTCTAAACTTGTATTCTTTACAACAAACAAATGTTAATTGTTAATGTAATTTCTTCTATGGAATTTTAGTTACATTAGGACTGTCAGGTTTCTATAAGTCAATTAATTATAAAATTTAATTACCTTCAGGAAGGAAGGAAGGAAGGAAGGAAGGAAGGAAAGGAAAAATAATCCAATCTATCAAAATCAACACCATGGGAGAAGAATGAAAGTTAGACAGTACCACCACCAGATGGATTTGCAGTTGGCTGACTAATCACACTCAGCATGTACTCCTCAATGGAACTACACATCCATGGAGGGAAGCACAGAGTAGAGTACCTCAAGGTTCCGTCTTGGTCCAGGGCTCTTCAACATCTTCATAAATTACCTAAATGAGAGGACTGAAGGGGAGCTCATCAAATTTGCGGATAACACAAAGCTAGAGAGAGTTGCTAACACTTTAGAAGATGAGATTCAAGAGAAGAATCTTGAAAGACTTGAGCACTGGCCTCTATTCAACAAGATGTAGTTCAGTGGTGAGAAATGTAAGGTCCTGCACTTAGGCACAAAAAACCAGATGCACAGGTATAGGTACAACAGTAATGCCTATAAATGGTAAACCACCATTTAAGTATGAATCAGCAGTGTGCTGCAGCTGCCAAAAAACCCGATGTAATCCCAGGCTGCATCAATAGAAAGATAGCATCAAGATCAAGATAAGTGAAGTAGCACTCTGGAATGCAATAGTGAGATACAATTGGAATACTGCATCCAGTTCTGGTCATCCCAATACAAAAAAAGATACAGAGGCCCTAGAAAGAGTGCAGAGAATAGCAACAGAAATTATAAGGGATCTAGAGGCTAAATTGTATGATGAATGATTAAGAGAACTAGGCAGGTTTAGTCTAATGAAGAGAAGCTGTAGGGGACACCTGATACGAGTCTTCCAATACTTAAAGGACTATCATAGAAAAATGGGAATTGGTTTATTTTCCATAGCACTTGAGGTCAGGACAAGAAGCAATAGATGGAAGCTCATCAGAGGGAAATTCAACCTGGGAACAAGGAGGAATTTCCTGACAGTGACAACAATCACCCAATAGAACAGCTTGTTTTGCATAGTTACAGATGCTCCATTGCTGGAGGTTTTCAAGAAAAGATTGGACAACCATTAGTCCAGGATGGTATTGCTATAAGGACTCCTGCCTTTGGGCAGCGAAGTGGACCAGAAGATCTCCAAGTTTCCTTCCAACCATATGATTCTGTGAATGTTACTTTTATCTACTATTCCCTATTCCACCCAATTTTGCATCATCCACTACATGATAAGCATTCTCTGAATCCCAGATGTCACATATGACAATTCTGGAAAAATATAATGAAAGGTAGATATTATGACCAAAAAAAAGATAAATGTTCTTTGATATGATTTTTGAGAAAGCTGTATATTCACTTGTCCTGCCACAGTTAGCCAACCTGCTAACTATCATGTCAGAGATTACTGTGCCAAATGTTTTGCTAAAGCCAAGAAATATGTTCTCGCCAACAAAATATGAGATAAGAGTACTCTGGCAAGATTTGTTCTTGATAAATCCATACTGACCTCTAGCAAACACTGCATTTTTTCAAGGTACTTTTAAATCAATCTCTTTAAAGTGGTACTTTTTAGATGAATCAAGCCCTAGAATCTTCCCGGGTATCAATGTCAGACTAAATACTTTGCAGTTTGTTGAACTCCACTTCTCCTTTGAAGAGAGGGACATTTGCCCTCTTCCAGTCATTTGGGGGCTCACCAACCTGTGATAAAATATTTGTCAAGGATACTTGATACTTGATAAGGGTTCATCCAGATCACCAGCTAGTTCTTCCAGTACCATAGGACGCAAATCAAAGTAAGAGGATATTCCCTGACTATTTTTAAGCTATCCTGCTTTTCACATTTCCTGATGGAACACATAATTGTTGTTCCTTTGAACATGATGATCAAATAAAATATTGAGTGGCTTTGCCCCCCTCTCCCTTTTCTAGTTACACATATTTTGCTATCTTCATTGAGCAGCTGGTATATTGATTCTTGTCTTTTCCTTTTCTTTTGAACAAATCTAAAGAAGCCATTTTCATTACCATCCTTTGCTAATCTCAGCTCATTCTGAGATTTCTTTTTTTCTCACATCAGCTCTGCAATTCAAGGCTGTCTGTCTGTAATTTTCCTTTGTGATTTGGTCCTCTTTCCATTTCCTGTCTGTATTTGTTTGTTTTTAGATCTTTATGAATGCTCTGAACAATTCGTAATGTTCTGGCTGCTATATTTTGAGCAATTGTCTTTAAAAAAAAATTAAATAACGAATGTAACACTCCCCATATTGTAAAGGACTTCTGAACTGGCATTTCATTTAATATTTATCCTAATTTATTCTCCAAAAACTAAAAGCAATTGAATATGTGAGTTTAACTCTCAGTGTGCAAGTAAATACCCTGTTTCCCCCAAAATAAGACATCTCCTGATAATAAGCCCAATTGGGCTTTTGAGTGCATGGCAATAAGGCCAAGCGCTTATTTCAGGGTTCAAAAAAATATAAGACAGAATCTTTTTTTCGGGGAAACACAGTACAAAGTTACATGACTTTATATGTTGATTACAAATTACCATAATTAAGCAATACCAGGCTTTTTAGAGTTCTATACACAATAATATGGAATAATTGCTTGCTATCTTAAGACAAGATATGTCTTCTCCTTTGCAGTATTTCATTTATACATATTAATCAATCAGATTTTTAAGGATATTTATTTCAAGTAATTTTGTTATTGCCATGGAAACAAATGCTGCAGGCATTTTCTTTTTTTTAAACTAAAGAAAAATTCTGTAGGGAATCCCTTAGAATATCTAGCATCTATGTTATTCCGCCAATATTAATGCTCAAACTAAATTAAGATACACCTTTTGCTTAAGAACCAGCAGCTGGCCAAGCAACTAATAGTTCCACCCAAGAATATTCTTGCTCAGAATGTTTATATTATATACAAGATTGAATTAGACTGAATCCTATTTATTAAAAAATTGTTATTTTTATACTATATACAGCCTTTCTAAAATTTACAAATATAACTACGGTAGCATGTAAAAGCTGACACCACATTTTTAATATAAACTATACATTATTTCTAGGAACAATCTTTTGATCAAGTAATCTGACAGAGACATACATTCTTAATTCTATGAATGGCAATTGCAAAAGTTTTGCATGATGAAGTTTCCACATCTATTTTCTCAAACTTACTGACACGATTGTATGTTGTACTCAATCACCCTAATAAATATCTTTTTTTCCCCCATGAGAATAAGAAATAGGTTTTGATATCTAGTTCTGAGGATAGGGTTTTATGCAAAGTTCATTGTCCTGAAGCTCCTTGGACTCAAACTCTGCTCAACTTTGCATCAGAAAAGGTTTTCTAAAGAAAGACTTCAGGGTTGAAAGCCTGGATCTCCCTCTGGAGGCCTAGTTCCACTATAATTTTTGTACACGTGTTAAGGAACAAAATGATAGCCATCCTTCTTGCGCTCAGGGAGAAGGAGCTGACTTCTGCATATCCATCTAAGAGACATGCTGCTAGTTTTGCTCTTGGTTTGGGCCAAAATTGATTTTTCTGCCATCTGTTATTTTGGAAACTGTTCTTTGACTCTTCCTAGATGCATACAGCTTTTATTGGAAGCAACTCTACATTTTTTGGTTCCATCCAACTTCCCTCTTTGTCTTTCTTGGTCTGAACTGGAGAGGAAATATTGTATGAGGCATAAAAATACAGTTCCTGTTGTTAAGAAATATTCAAAAGATAGACTGAGCTGTAGACAGGCAAATCTGTAGGAAACCATTGTTCAAATGTTGCAGGATGAGAGAGAATTTGAAACTTAGAAATAATCTTTAAGTAAAGTTCTTCTATTCAAAATAGGCCTTACATTTGATATTTATAGCAATCATTTTTCCTGTGTATACACTTTATTTTCCATCCCGTTTCCCTGAGCAGGTTGCTCACAGAGAATAAGGGAGGGGGAATGGGAGAGATAGTCAATAATGTGTTGCACTCCTGTCACTTCACATATAGACCTCAACACTACTTCAACATTCAACCTGACAGTACTTTTCAGAAAAGGAAGAACAGCACTAAGGAACTATTCTCCAGATGCTTGGTGGCATTTTTTTAGCATCAATCCATTTTTTGATCAAAGGAAAATAAAATAATGTAAGCCTTGAATGTACAGTATACAGTATGTTAGAAATGAAATGGCCATTTAGGCTTCAGTAGATGTATAAAAAGCGTTGGATAAGGTGTAAATTAAAGTTTGGGAGTAAGTTATGAAGTAATATTAGTTTCCAATTCAATTTATATCCTGGATAAAATATTACTATTTGAGTCCCTTTATAACAATAGAATTATTTCCCCTATAATAAAGACGAGATACATAATGTGTCAAGCATGCCCCTATCTACTTTAATATTTAATTGTGTTGGAAACTGGCATTCCTAATATAACCATCTGACAATATTTGAAGTATACATGAAGCAGAAATTGAGAATAGTTTGCTCTTACATGCAGATGAAACTTTAGGCTTCCTAAATCAATATTAAAAATCATTACGAAGATTTATGACAATGGTACATAAATATAGTAACTATTCTGGCTACACAAATAGGTAAATCTAATATGCCAATTGACAAAAAAAGAAATCTATGGATTTAATTTGGTTTATTGTTCTGATTCTATTAAATACTTGGGGATAATTATTCCTAGGAAGATACTTTGTTTAATAGATATAAATATTTTGAGTTATAGAACAACATACCTATGACTGTAACAGGAAGAATACATGCAATGAAAATAAATGTTTCAAGAGTATATTCTGAGAGAGTTGCCTATCATATTTCACCTCAATATTTTAGATCAGGGGTCAGCAACCTGCAGCTCTGGAGCCACATGTGCTCTTTCATCCCTCTGCTGCGGCTTCCTGTTGCTCAAAATATGCGTTACAAGCGCCAACGTGAGATACCTGCCCGCACACGATTTATTGAGCTTTTCAACCCCTGGTAGGCCAACCATGGATAAATCCAGAAAAGAAAAGTTTCAGAAGAAAACAGAACATTTAATTCAACTACAAATGCTGGTTCTGTGGCCTCTCAGGAAATAGTCAGGCACGGGAAGGGTTTTGTGGTTCCTGGTATTTTCTTTTCTGTGGGAAACGGGTCCAAATGGCTCTTTGAGTGTTTAAGGTTGCTGACCCCTGTTTTAAATCAATTGATAAAATAATTGTTTTTTTACAAAATTATAAAATGTAAATGTTACAGGTTTCTTATGACAGTGTTGGTTTTAATAATCCTGATTTTAAAGTCAGGCACCATAATAGATATTAACTACTGTAATGGTATGTAATTCTACATTCAGAAGCTAAGACAGATTCACATGCTGACACGTAAGATATTCCTAAATTATTACTTAAGAGAATAGCCTCCTCATCAGATTATACCAAAGCTTTGAGTATATAAGTAAAAAAGACTGCTTAGCAACTTGGGAGATAAACTAGCTACTCAAATTTCTATACTTTTTTTCCTATCATCTTTCAGGTAAATCTTGGTGCGGTAGAAATGGTGAGAGAAGCTTGTTTTCTGTTGGGATGAACTATCAAGAGCTTAATATAGATTGACATTTTCCCCCCAAAGGTTTTGCTTCCTGAAAACCTTTTGGTGATTATGATAGACCCTTTCAAACTGAACACAAATATAATTTCAGAATGAATGTATCACGTAGTATCCTTGAAAAATATAAAGTAACTTTTAATGGTTAGATTTAATCACAAGTTTCACACACGATTTGAGTTCAACAAGAACTGAAAGTATTTTGCTGCTGATTTTCATTTGTACTCAGTTTCTGATGTAGCTCGCTGCAGTGTCTAAGAACAGTCAGCCAGCACTGATGGATTCCAGTTGCCCTGATATCATTCTTCTATTGTAACAATGTTTTGGTGAAGCTTTTCATCATGTCTGTCACTGACTGCACCTAGATTTTGGGGAAAGAAGTCCAAGTGTGAATAAATCTTCAGTGACATGTTGCACTTCATAATCTTGTATACTGTAGTTTGTCAACAGCTGAATATAGTTTAGTTGCCAAGAAAATTCTCAATGACAGCTTTTTTGGTCCAAAATAAGGTAATTTGAGCCTGTCATTTGTCCCTCTCAAATGAGAAATCTGGGTTGAATTATGTGATGATGTTATTTGTTTTATTGGCTGTTCAAGATATTCTGAGGAATCTTCTCCAACATTTATATTTAAAAGCAACAATATTCTTTCAATCCTGCTAGATTAAAGTCCAACTTCCATAGAGATTTACAGGGAATACCACTGCTTGCAGTATACTGATTTTTGTAAATATAGATATATCACTGCATTTGACTATATTTTCCAAGGCTTTCATGCTGCTATACCAGTTTGCTTTCTTCTGTTATTTGGAGGTGTCTTTTCACATTCATCCTTAGTTTCCTTAAGTTCATTCCATAGTTTCTATGGTTGTTTATAAATAAGGCTTAGGATTTCAAAGTGATTCCTGATATTCTCTTTAAAAGTAGTGGGTATGTGTTGAAAATAATGTTGGGAGAGCTATTTGATTTTCATCTTCTACTTTAGCTTAGCCTGGAACTTGCACAAGAGCAGTTCATGTTCTGTTCCACAGAAAGCAGTTAATCATGTCTTCGATGTTATCACTGAGCTCCTCCACTTCATTTAATCAATAATATAGTCAATTTAATTTCAATTAACTCCATTTAGTGATTTTGATGAATACAGACATTGTTTTAATATGAAGACAGTGTTAGCTCTGAAGAAAATCATTGGAGTAGCAGAAATTGCTTTGTTGTTTCCATACTTCATTATTTCAATTTCCTAATCCATACAATCCAAATATATCTTCCTCCTTAATATTTCCAGCTTTGGCATTCCATAAGCAGGACATCTTGCTTGCTTTTTAGATTGATTTCAAATTAACTTGATTGTAAAATTCATTAACCTATTCTTTTTCTGCATCAATAATTGCAGCATAAAATGGAATGATCTTCAGATTGTTCACAAAGTCTCACTGATTTTATCTGGTCACTTATTGCACTATAGCCTACACCCTTCGTAACTATAATAAAGGAAGGCCATTCCTTTTTTGGTATGTGTTTCATGTCTTAAGTAATAAACAGTGTGACCTTCTGATTGAGAAGTCTCCAGTCCCACCTCATCTCAATTTACTATGCCTAAGGTAGAAATTTCTATTAATTTCATTTCATCTTTCACTGTTGAGCTTTCCCATATTCATGTTTCTTATAGTTCGCACACACTCTCAATGTTCTTTGCTTATCCCTCCCAGAAACATCCCCTCGCCATAATGAGGCCAGGACTTGGATGGATCACGATCATGACAACTTCAATAATGTACTGGAATGAAAATGAATATGTACCATTATGTAACACTCAACTGTATATATACCCTTGGATTTCAACAAGTACCTACTTCTCATTATTATAGGAATTATCTTTCAAGAACTTAAGGTAGTTAGACATATTAAAGCATGATTGGGTAAAAAACTTAAAATTTAATCTCAGCTAGAAACTGTTCTAGGTCTTGCCTTGGGCACAAAACCAATTTGGTGACCTTGAGCTAGTCTTTCTCTTTCAGCCCTAAGAAGCTGGCAATAGCAAATCATTTTCAAAACCTTGCTAATAAAACTGCAGGGACTTTTTCAGGCAGTCACCGGGAATCAAAGCTGGCATGTACACACAAACCCATGAAAAACTAATGACTTAGGAGAATAATTGATCTAAAAGCCGAGGGAAAATCTTCTGCAGTGGAAGAAATATAAGCAGAAAATGGGATATTCACTCTTAAACAGTTAATTAATAATATCTTTTGACACAATACAAAATAAATATAATTGATCAAAAATCAATAAATAATAAAAACATATAGTTAAACTATCCCCAATAAATTAATCCACTTACATTCTCTATTGGTTCTCATTTATCAAGTTCATATAAGGAAAACTGATATATTGTAAGTGAGCATTTTCTACTTTGCTTTAGCAGCTAGATTACTTAAAAGCTTCTGAATTATATTAAAAAGCTTGCAATCGACACAGGAGTCAGCACTGTGATAAAACTACAAAGTATGCAAATACAATTTTGGAAGGCATTTAGAAGAAACACTTAAGATCCCTCTTTATGTTCCAACTTTCAATCAAAAGCATATTCTTTCTCCCCTTCATACTTGCATATACAAATACAACCACTCATGGAAAGGATTTATCTTTGTTTATAGAAATGCAGATGTGAGTAGGCACAAAAACTGGGCAAGGCTCAGCACATTTCTGCTCACACAACATGCCTATTATTTTTCGGCATGTGACTATATAATCTTGGTGGCATCACTAGTAATGAAGTACAATTCTTCTCCTGTATAAAGGTTACTTCACTGGATGGGTTTTTCCCTGTATTTATTTGCATGTAACTGTTATGTTCTTTCTAGGTGTTATATAGGTACTCAGATTAGTTACATACATTAAATAAGTCTAAATTTAGAATTTTAAAAGTATAATAATTAAATAGACTAACAACATGAAATAAATAGTTATGAGTTGGAGAAAACCAATGCTTACATAAGGCATAACGAAAAAACACTTTTATCATGATTAAGGAATACCACAACAGACCTTTGCTTTTCATTGAATCAGGAATGTATGCACTACTCACTCAAACATGTTAGCAGTCAAACACATTAAGGATTATATCCGTGATGGCGAACCTATGCAACGCATGCCAGAGGTGACACACAACACCCTCTCTGTGGGCATGTGAGCTGTCGCCCCATTTTAGCTCTGCCATGCATGCGCATGCGCATGCGCCTTCCGCCAGCCAGCTGGTCTTTGAGTCTCTGACACGCATGGGGGGGGAAATGCGGGGGTGCGTGTGTATGCATGGGGGGGTGGGGCACATGTGCGAGGGTTTGGGGGTTTGGGTGCGCACGAGCTTTGGGCACTCGGTCCAGAAAAGGTTAGCCATCACTGGACTATATCAACAACATTTTGGATGGCTGATATAACATATGTTTTAGACTACAGGAACAGCTTCATTTTTGTAGCACTTGACCTGAAGCACCAAGAAATATCTGGTGGTGCTCTTTGGGAGGCTTTTGAACCTGTGGATCCCAAGGAAATCCTCTGCAATCTTAGCTCAGCTACTTGCAGTTTGGATGCCCATTTCACCTGCCTAATTAAAGCATCTATGAAAAAGTTGCAGTCAACCCTTGGAGAGAAGGAGAAATGCCAGAAGTGCCCAAAAAAGCACTGGATTTACCCACTCTTGTCCATTTAAGAAGGCAAGACCTGAATCCAACAAAATTGGACAACTTTCATCCTAACTCTCTTTTAGGGAATGTTATTGGGAAAATGGTTTTAGAAGGATATGGAGGATATGGATTTTCTGAACTCTTTCCTGTATGGATACAAGTCTGGGCATGGGTCAGAAACCTAGACCTATGATCTATAACAGGGACTGGGTGAAAAGTGGTATGAAATTCTTTCCTCCAAATCTATTAATAGCATTATTGCTGTTGACCACAAAAATCCTTCTGTGAATGCACACTGTTATGTTGGCTCAAATCCTATCTCAGTAAGCAGGTCCAGAATATGATTCTGGAGGGAAGGGGGGAGGGGGGGGGTTCTATAGGTACTTCATTATGAAATGTCTCAGGGTTTACTCCTTTCCCCTGTTCTGTTCAGCATCCGTGTAAAACTGTTGGGAGAAACCTTTCAGTGGTTCAGGGTGAAGTATCTTAATATGCAAATGATATTCAGTTATATTTTTCTGCCCTGGGCCTGGACCCATTATGTGATGCTTTGGAAGATACGACTCAATATCTGGAAGCTGTCAGGGTTTAGGTGAGAAAAAAAACCAGATTCAAACTCAACTTGAAGAAGACAGAGTGGCTCTTGCTTTACAGGTTTATTCCAGGGCTGTAAAATTGATGGAGTTATATTCTCCCAGAAAGAGCAGGCAGGCAATCTAGGAGCTTCTGGACTCATGGATCCTGCTCAAAGAGCAGGTAAAGGCTATGGCTAGAAATTTTGGCTGGTGCATCAGCTGTGGCTTTACCTGGAACAAGATGCACTGAAGATGGTCATTTGTGCTCCATCATCTCTTGATTATTTTACTGTAATTTGTTATATACCAGGCTATGGTTGAAAGCCATTTAGAAACTTCAGCTGGTCCAGAATGCAGAAGCATGCATGCTCAATGGTCAATCACATTACTACAATTTTGCATTTCTGCTGCAGAGCTGCACAGGTTACTAGTAAGTTTTTGAGTATAATTCAAGATAGTGGTTATGTCAGAGATTAGGCAGCATGACTAGTATTATGAGATAAACCCAGGAGCAAAACACAGCACACAGAGCCTTTAGATAAATAACAGTGGTTTATATACAGCTAAATATTTACATACATATACGTGGTTAAATACCTTATCATACAGCTACTGACACATGGAGAGCAATTAGATACACGACAAAAGAGAACGTGAGGAGAAGGAAACGCCCTCTAACGGCTTCCCTTGTATACACAGCTTCTTACCCAGCTTCTTGAAGTGGCAGTAACCCTGCTGCCTCATTCCTACTGCATCAGCTTTCAGTTGCCTCCGCTTACAACCTTACATCATCTTACAGCTATTAAATCTACATACCCTGACAGGTTATTACCTATAAAGCTCATTATGGTTCAGGGGCTGTATATCTTAGAGACTGCCTTTCCCCATAGTTTCAACCTTTCCTGCACATACAATAAGGGAGCTTCTGCTAAGAGTCAGGTATAGCGTGAGGGGGGTCTAATGGTGTATAAGCTCCCCTCCTCTGGAATAGCTTGTCCCTTGAAATATGGACTGTCCCCATACTCATGGTGTATACATGGATGCGTGGGCGATTAACTATACTCCATGATGCTATTTTCCATAAATCCATAATTTAGCCATTTACGTTTATGGCTACTTTAATTAATAATTATTCTTATTGTAAATTTTGAAAATTATCTAAAGTCAAGTCCGTTTCAAGTGGCAGACTAAATCAATCAATCAGTCAGCATATCAATATTTTAAGAATGGGTCACTTCTTCAAGTCTTACCTGAGCAAGTGATACCGGAGTTCTTTTCTTCATCTCCAAGGAAGTCAACCTTACTTTCTCTCCTTTATGACTTGCACTGCATTTAAAGCAAGTCCACCTCATCTGTCCTGTTGTTTCAGTGCCACACTCTTTACTTAGCAGACAAAGGGAATGGTACAGATGGCCACAACTATTATATAAAAACAGATTACATATATTACACTGTATGTACACATAACATAAAACTGAATACCTAACATCCTAAAATATATAATCAAATCTAAAAACTTTTTTACAAGTATTATAATTCTAAAAAGTATCTTAATGTTTAAGCCGTTTTTAGACATTTACGGTGTAACATTAGTTCCTTATTCAGAATTCCATGCAACTTCCTACCACATACATATGCAATGGAATACACTCTTAAGAAACCTTCCTTCTACACTTATTGCATGCTACGTCTCATTTTTAAAACCTTTACTATGATAATTAAGCCATGAGAATAATTCCAGCAGAGATTTGATTGTATTACTCATAGAACTATCATCAATATGTTGACAAGAATGGATAAAAGTCAGTCTTGAAGGCATCTCAGATGGGCCCCCTCTTTGGAAGCAGACCTTTCAAGAAATACAGATTTACCCTAATATACAGCAAATTTTTCTTATCCTCAGATAATAATTAAAGCTGTTTGGAAATACAAGTTCCTACCTTATCATGCTAAATTTCCCTTTTCCCTGCCCTCTTTCCTGAAAATATGACATCATTTTCCTTTCCTAGTCAAGCATGTTACATCTTCTATTTTAATAAAATGGGGCACAACATTCTCCCCTACTGTCTTCTTGCACAAGAAACAGGAGTGGTAATATTACTGTAAGAAGCCTGCTCTCTAATCATATTTTAGTTTCTCTTAGCTCTATGAGACAGGAGAGGTTTTTGTCACCTGCAGTTAAAACAATTTTTATATTTCTTGTATTTCTTAGTCGATAGTGGCCACACAAGATTGTGCTTTATGATGACTAGGCACCATTGCCCTTTCATTGTTGAAATTCAACTTTATGTAAAATGAATTAGAAGCAGAACCAAAATGGAGATTTTATAGTATTTTATAGTATTATATTAATTAAGCACTTCCAAATAATCCTACATTAATACTATGAATTGTAATGCTAACTGAAAGCTTGTGTTTGCAGGTTCAACCCATTTATAATTTTGCTTGTCTGGCGAATAAAGGATTAACTGCCCTGTATTTAATAACTTCCATTATTGGTTATTACATAATTCTGTTTTCAACTGAAAAAACTAATATTAGTAAGGCTATAGCTTGGACAGTGATAGACAGGTGGACATCTACATACATTATATTATTGTTGAAGCTATTCCCTAATCTGGACTTACCTGAAGACTACAATTTGGTCACCAGTCTGTTGCCTTCTCTTGTACTGTTGCAAACAAATACAGCAATAATCTTGTTTGGGATTGAGCCCTCTAGTCATAGATGCTTTCAAATTACGTAAAGACCAGTGGAGATCGCGGTTAAGTAAGCTTGTTGTTGTCTCCAAAAGAGTCTAGCCAGGCAAAAGAATAATATAGAAATCATTTAAATTGTTGCCACATTATATACATTTTGCATGTAGAACAGTATCTCCGCATGAATATTAATACAAGACAGAAATTACACATCTTAATATAAATTATATGCTAGCCTAGCTTCCTAGCAAGTTCACTATTTCTTCTGTATTACAAATCTTCCATACTATCAAATGCCTCTTGTTTGATAGCATATTATCCCAATAGTTTAATTTTAAATTTTGAAGTATTCTAATGATCCAATATAATAACTTGTGCTTTCTGATTTAATTTTTTGCCATTTTAGAGTAATTAATTATTACTACAGCATTTGAATAATTTTTTTCCCGATAATTACATAGGAAACATTACATCTACCCATCCTACCAGATCCAGCAGAAAGGACATGCTGTGAGTCCCGTTGGCTAGGGATCTATATCTGACACTGAAAGAAAGGAGGCTGAAGAACAAGACCAAAGAATACCTGATCAAGAAAAATCTCCTAGAAACAAGGAAGATTAAGGAAGTACTGGAAATAATAAAGAAACAGATAACCACTACAGCCAAAAAGATCATCAGATCAGCTTTTTCAAGAGGCAACTGGACTTTCCTGTTTTTCTTTGAACATGTTTTGCTTCTCATCCAAGAACTCCTTTAAGCCTGATAAGTGAGGATAAAAACTAAAGATCCAATGGGTGTTGGAGAGGAAGAAGGAAGAGAAAGAGAGATGATCGGGAAAGAAAAAGAGGGGTAACTGGCAGTTTTCTAAAGGGGATCTGTGCAAGGTTCACTCAACTCCATCCATTCCATTCCATTCAGGGAAGATAAAGATCCTCTCTCAAAAAAATTTCATAAACATGTGCCAGGCCAAATATTACTAGATGAAAAACAGTCCTTCATTGATTAAATATTTCAGCTGATAATAAAACTCATGAATTCTTCTTAAGCAGATAAGCATAAGCAAATATACATTTATTTAATGTGGTACAGTGTACAATTCTAAAACTTTTCACCTTAAATCAATTTCCATCACCAGGTTTGGAAATAATAAAAAGCTGTACTTAAATATAAAGATACTGAATCCCACTTTTCAGTAATACAAAAATTAGTAAAGAATCAGGAAACTGCATTTAGGAACTGAATATTTACAGACTATCTAAATCACCTACTGAAGTTTAATGAATTTCATCTTTTCAAGGACAGCTTTTCAAATCCCAATTCAATGGCAAGAACAAACTATTCAGCTGAATTTAACCTTGCTGTAAGTGGCAAACAGACAACTAGGGTTTGAGAGAAATAACGATGCCTTGCTTTCCTACACTCTTGTTTTTGCTTTTAAAAATCTAATTACACAGCTCTTTACAAAAAGGGAGATACAGTAGAAGTAGAATTGAATTCTGAAAAACTAGAAGTTATGAATGCAATTTGTTATGAATGCTACTTGTTATTCTGTCTGTATTGATAAAAGAAGATGGTAGGCAAGGTAAGAGTTCACTTCATCAAAGATGATGCTGGCAAAAGATATTACCATAGTTTATCTTGAGATTAATTAATGTGAACACCCAGGTAATTGCTCATATCAAGACTCAGGATCCGCCCTGGGTATAGGCACATACTTGATGGTACAGCCATTTACCATATAGAATTTCCAAATGTGTGGTGATTTGCTTAATTGGTGTCCAGGAAGAATCAAGATGGAATTCACATAATTAGGAATTATGAATTGGCCTAATTTACACTTAATGAACCAAATATGTTGATCTGAACATAGTTACAGTAGTAAATTTTACACTGCAGTTTTCCAAGTAAGGTATGTATTGGGAGGAATTGCAGCTCAAAATCTAAGCAATCTTTGTGGGACAGATGGGACAACTTTGTGTAGGAAAAAAACCTGTATGCTATAGAAAGCAAACAGACAATACCATATTAAGTGACAAGTTAATTATTTGGTTTTAAGTCACTATAGTTTTCTTGGTTAAAGCTCTTAGAAGCTGATAAGGAACAAAGAAGAACAAACTCTAAATCTTGGACAATGGCAATTTTAATTAACAAGAAAAAAATCCCCACCTTTTACTTACCTGCTCATAGTTAAAGCTGTCTAGCATACCCAGCACAAGACTCTGAATTTCTCCAAGTTTTCCTCTTCCATATACTGGATCCTGTGTGAAAGTTATTAGAAGATGATCAAAATTAATTAAAACATAAAATGAAAGCTTGACTGTTAAATATTTTTCCTCTAACTACAATAAAACAAGTGTATCTCATGTCTCTTATCCAATAAAACTGATAGAATGCAAGAAATAAACAAAGCTATAATTTCTAAAGTGAGTTCATCTTTTTTTTTCAACAAAAATATTTCTGTGTTTACAAATCTGCAGAAGATAAATTCAAACGGGGAGGGTTTTGTGAAGAGAGATTAAATCTCCCTTCATGGATATACACATGGCTTTCTACTAGTAAAAGGTTTTCTTAGAACACTGTAAAAAAATAATACCCCATCAGAATATCTATGCTCAGTCATCCAGGTCATGGTTGTCCCAAAGGTGCTTTTTCAAGAGGCAACTGGACTTTCTGGTTTTTCTTTGAAGACGTTTTGCTTCTCACCCAAGAAGCTTCTTGGATGAGAGCTGAGAGCTGAAGAAACTTCTTGGATGAGAAGTGAAACATTGTCAAAGAAAAACCAGAAAGTCCAGTTGCCTCTTGAAAAAGCACCTTTGGGACCTCATCAGAATATTTAAGATCCTGCATGAGGTCACTTTGAATTAGTTCTGCTGTAGAAGAATTGTGTCAAAACTTACTTTGGGGGTTTTCTAGTCTCCAATGAACTTGCTTTACCAGAGAAGGGAAATGCCATAGTGCATTTCCTTTCAGAGGTATTTCCTTACCAGATTTCTCAATGCCTTCAATAATGACAGAGCTTCTAATATACTGCCTTCACTAGAAAAGCTGGAATACATTCAGAGATGTATCAGCTCATGTTGAAAATAACTCATGATGAACTATACAGCACAATCAAGCTTCATCACAGGAAATGTTTTATGACATTTTGTATTATGTCTGCAATGTACATGGAATCTACCTTACAAATAGTCTATGACCTAAAGTATCCTATATGCTTTCAAAATGCCTTGTCTTTTACTGCATCTTCTCCTCTCAATGTACAACTTAGTGCTGCAGTATTAAGCCATAGATAATCGGTCTTATCGCTTGAACAGGTTCTAAAAAAGGGAGAGCTATTTTTTTTTCTTAGAAATACATTATTTTTTTAAATTCCTGAACATATTCCAATGGCAATGAAGCTTTTTAAGGATGGGGAGTGGGGTCATATCCAGTTTTAAATAGATACTTTCCATTCTATTTTTTTCGGCATGCATAATTTAAAAGCAGCAACTTAGAAAGTACATCGTGCTGCAACACTATATAAATTATGGAGAAGAACTGGGAAATCTGAGCTCTTAATGCAGCATGTACCTGATCCATGACATACAGCAAACTATTTTTATCTGCTAGATAGCCAACTACTTTTTGGAGATACTCTCTTGGAAAGGATATGTCAAAGAAAAACACAGGCTTGCTAGAGAATTAAAGACAGAAATGTAAAGAAACAGCAATTTATGACATACTTTTGCATTTATAGATCATTTCAAGCTTTTAAAAAAAATAAATACATAATGTTAAATTGTTTGGTCAAGGTTATTATAGAGCACCATAGCAGGTAGCAGCATTAAGCCAAACTTTGCTGCTCTTGTAAAAACTAATTAAAATCAGACTGCCCCACAAAGGGCCAACCACTAGAAAAGCTCAAGACTGTAGACTGTAAGACTTTTCTAAGTCATCAAAAAGATCTTGGAAAAAGACAGCGGCAAACTATTTCCATATACTTAGCAAGAAAATATTGAAGGTATTCACAAAGTCACCATTAATCAAGCTTGATTTGAAGGAAAGAGCTTTTGGGAAGAGTGGGAAATGAATCCCCAATAGAAAGCAAATCAGCTAAATGGCTCTTTTAAATGGCATGACATTAATTCAAATTTCTGATATTGTACTGATCATTCGAGCCTTACCAGGAAATTAAAATAAGAATTATAAAAGGAAAACGGCTACAGCTGCTTATTACAATGATGTCGAACATGAATATATGTAAGAGAGAGTGTGAAGGCAGGAGCCATCTCCAGTTCCAACTTTTCACAAGCACAGATAAGATTTTTCTTTTTAAAAAGTTCCTTAGCTGCCAGGTAATGGAAATAAGGCTTGACACATGCCTAATTATTATACGGCTGCCTTAAAAGTCCAGTTACTCAATTTTATAGTTGCTGTTGCTGATCTTCAATTTTTAATTTTGTTTTGTTTTTTTAGATTGCACAAAGCGTTATTTATTATATCCTACTCATCGCCTGAATTAAACTGTAATTCTACCTAACCTATAACTTGTCATGTTTTCTTTATAGCAATTCTATTACAGTACTCCTTTCATACTGTCTCATATCCTTACAACTTATAAACAAATTATTTTCATTACAGTTTTTAACTCCATAATCTTAATGTTTTTACACTGTGATGCTCAAAGATCAAGATACTGTATTGAATGAGAGAAGGACACTCTGAGTTGGGTTGGATTATAGCAAGAGAATGAATAACACTAGAATTGCAAAACAAATAAAGGAACAAAGGCAAAATGGATCAAAATGGGATTTCATATGAATCTGTGAAAAAGGGAGAGATGAGATATTTCAGGAACAAAAGTCACTGTATGAAGTGGTGAAAACAAGGAGAGTTTGCAATATAGTAAATATGGAGATGCATATTGAAATATGGCAGAAATCAGTTTTAGGTGTGCTTCCTTTTCTTATTCTTATCTAATGCTTTCAATTTCCTTGGATTATTGTTTGTTATTCCTTTCGTGTATTCTGTATTATACTGTTTGAAAGAGAATAGCATATTTACGTACAGTAGATAAAGCAACAGTGCAATGTAAAATCATACATCAGATGTCGATCATTCACAATGTTCAAACGGCATTCAGATGATTCCTATTATTTTATTTATTAAATAAATAAATAATTAAATAATTAAATAAATATATAGTGCTGCCCATCTCACTATTGAGCAACTCTAGTAATCATAGTTTCCATAATGCAATAAGAAAATTCCTCTCTTTTTAAAAGTGCATATTATAAAATCTTTTTCTTATCAAATATAAACATTTATGTTTCTGGGATTTTATTTGGTGCAAATAAATAATTAACATATATAAGTCCACAGATCAGGCTGAAAGCATTTTAGATAGCATGGTGTTCCAGTATACCATATGTTGAATGCATTTAATATATTAAATAAGTGCCAAGCCAATATAATTATTTTCATCAGCACCTGATAGCAATAACAAGAGTGATGCTTTAGCAAGGTGACCTATGCTATTTTCTGAATATTATCATTGAACAAGTACACAGCAAAATGAACTGTAGGAAAAGACTTCTATTCTGTAAATATAACTGGAAACAGTTAACTGAACTGTATTTCTATGACTTGAACACCCTTAATTAATAAGCTTATTTTTGTATGCAAGAGGTCTTTGTTATATGCACATAGGAAAAAAAGAGCTACATGACAATTTAAAATAAAAGTATAACCAAAAATCAACTGAATTAAAAGGTAGAATAAGAGATATGTCTTTTCTTTTGGAAAGATACATTTCATTGCAGAAAAACAACTGTAAAGAGTGATTATGATGCTCCGATTAGACTCACAGAGTTTCATTTCTTCAAAGTATCAAATGAATAGCAACTTAACAAATATATTATCTACCCAGTTGTCATGAGACTTAGTATAATAAATCACATGCTGGGAAACTGAAATACCCCACAAAGCAATTATATGGCTAATATAAACTGGAACGCCAGTAGGCTTTTGTTGGAATAGATTTATTTAATCACAAATCTGGCAATAAAACTGCTTTTTAAATTTTCATTTCCAGCAGGAACACTGATTTAGTAAGAAGTACAAAGTTTTCCAATAAAACAAAATACTTTTGACAAAAGTGAATTTTTGCAGTGTCTTGAAATGAAGATGTTATTGGATAAAAACTGACAAATAACAATTCTTGTACTACATCTAAAAGGCAAACAGAGCTTACTGAAATATGTTCTGCTTATTCTGTGTTTCAATTCAGCATAGAAAAGAAAAATAAGGAAAATACACCTCAGGTTTTCTTTAACTCACAGGTGAGGTGGTCATTGGCTAAGGTTAAGAAAGCAACTAACATAGTTTTGAATAGATACTTTGAATTTGCAAAGGAGAGATTAAGCAGTATCTCTGATCCTTTCCATGCCCCAACACAGATGCTATTCAAGGTAATCTTATTATTTTATAGATAAAGGAATCTGTTTTATGCTAGGGCAGACTTATGTATCTACTTATTCCAGTGTTATCACATTTTGATGAGCTTTGGCTTTTCAAATCTTCATACAGAAGTCTTTCATTTCACCAGATTTGCGTTCTTTTTAAATTGAGATGTCAGGAACAGGAAGCATGTGCTCTATTAGTTATTTTGAAAACTCACATGCCAAAACATATAACTTAAAAAATATACAGAGTTTCAGTCCCAATTAAGCTTTAAAATTTTATTTACATTAAAATTCTCATTTGGACCAATTCTGAAATTAATTCCTACAAAGCCTACATAATCTCCTCAAAATTCCAATCTGTTACAGTATGTCTGATTAAGTTTTTGTTTTCCTACTGTACAAATAATCATTTATCTAATCTCTTCTACCACATTACTCACCAAATCAGATGCAAAATAGTATACAGAATACTAGATTTGGAAGGGATCTAGTCCAACCCCCTGCCCAAGCAGGAAAGCCTATACTCGTGATGGCAAATCTATGGCACGTGTGCTACAGCTAGCATGCAGAGCCCTCTCTGCAGGCACATGAGCCGTTACCCAGCTCAGCTCCACCACACATGCATGTGCACCTCCTGCCAGCCAGCTGATTTTTGGGATGCATGAGGGGCGGGGTCATGCGTGCATGTGTGGTGGGGTGCAGTGTGTTCTGTCCCCTCCCTGCTTCAGGAGCCCAGACAAGCACACACACAAACAGAAGTGTACGAAAGTCGTTTATTCACCATTCATAAACAACAAGCTGGCAGCGAGCCCGGGAGAGATAAAGACAGCTGTTATTTTGAGTTGCCACGGCCAGTCCCTGATAAGGCTCTCCGGCATGTCCAAAAACAAACAGTCTTAAGGTTAGCAAACACTTATCTGATGCAGTACTTCAGGAAACAAGCAGCCAAATTAATAATTTGTTCGTCACAAAAGCCAACAATGTAAGGTCAGCTCCTTTTATACCTTGTGGGGCATTGGCTTTGTGACTCATCACCTCGTGCTCGGCCCCACCCACTCCTTTGCTGAGCCCGTCTCTCTGATCGTCGCCACCTGGGATTAATCCACTCCCTCTCCTCATTAATGTCTGACTCAGAGGAGCTTTCCTCCTCAGGGCTTTCAGCTGGGGCCTGGGGTGGTGCCAAACCAGACGGGCCAGGAGAGGGGGGCCTTGCCTCCTCCTCCTCTTCACTTTCGGAGGGTTCTTCCTCCGAAGGTCCGGGCTCGGGAGCCGAAGACACAACACAGTGCGGTACACTCCCCCGGCCTATTTTTGGGCCCAAGAGGCTGCAGGGAGGCCTGCTAGGCCAAAAATGGGGGGCAGGGGATCACGTATGCATGTGAGGGGGGGTCATGTGCACATACGCAGGGGGTGCACATTGCATTATGGGTGCTGGCATGCACGCACTTTTGACACACGATGAGAAAAAGGTTAGCCATCACTGCCCTATACCATTTTGGGCAATTAAGTCAACAACCAACGACTTAATAGCCAACCATCAACACCCCAATCAACTGCTAAAAAGCTACACATAACCAGGAACCATATAAATACCACACACAGAATAGCTCAAAGCACACATTCTGCTACAGAAATTCCCTGAGGATGGGCTCCAGCAAGAGCCTGAAAGCTCGGAAGACTAAACTACTGGTCCAAGTGACTGATCCAGATTGCATCCTGCAACATTATCCTGGGGCATGTATATTCACCTTTATTTGTGTCCAATCCCTTCTTAAAAACCTCCAGTGATGGAGCACCCACAATTCTGAAGGCAAGCTGTTCCACTGATGAATTGTTCTCATTGTCAGGAAATTTCTCTTTAGTTCTAGATTGGATCTCTCCTTGATAAATTCCCATTCGTTACTTCTTGTCCTGTCCTTGGTGCTTTGAAGAATAGATTGATCCCACTCTTCTGTGACAGTCTTCAAATATCGGAAGACTGTTATCATGTCACCCCTCATCCTTATCATTACACTAGACCAGGGCTGTCAAACTCACGTTGTCACGGTGGCGTCACATGATGTGTTGGGGCTTTTTCCCCCTGCACTAATCCGGGTGTGGGTATGGCCAGCGTGTGATGTATCCGGCCTGTGGGCCGGGAGTTTGACAGCCCTGCATTAGACATACTCAATTCCTACAAATGTTCTTCATATGTTTTAACCACCAATCATCTTTGCTGCTCTTTTCTGCATTCTTTCTAGAATATCAACATTTTTTTATATCGTTGCAGTATTCCAAGTGTAATCTTACCAAAGCAGTATAAAGCAATACTAACACTTCATATAACCTTGCTATTATCTCTGTTGATGCAGCACACTGCTGGCTCATATTTAAGTGGCTGTCCACTAGGACTCCTAGATCCCTCTCACAGTTACTGCTGTGGAGCCACATACTGTTTATTCTGTAATTGTGCATTTGGTTTTTCTTGCCTAAATGTAAAACTTCACTTTTCTCACCACTGGATTGCACTTTGTTCAAAAGGTATGCAGCATTGTTCTGACATATATATGTTATTTCCAAGATCAGTATGAATTTGAAGCAATACCATACTTCAAATCAAGCAAAAGAGAATGCAACATAACATGTAGCTTTACAATGCACATTAAGAGTTTTTAAGGTAACAATATTATTTGCCACAACTCACCTGAAGGATTCTCTGCAAAATTAATGGCAAAGCAATGAATGTTGTCATATTGTTCAATACTTGCATTGTCAAGTTCTTCAAATCTAAAGAACAAATATGACAATAAAACTCATAGCAATGAATTTGATTTAAGTCTGTAATTTTTGTTTCAATGGTGAATACAATTAATAAGAATGATGTATGTGGCTAGTGAATTTTTCCTTTTGTGAATAATTGAATTGGAATCTCTTTAGTGTCTTAACTCAGGGGTAAGCAGCCTTCTTGGCAGCAAATAGCAAAGTTTTACAGGATCATGCAAAACACAAAAAATAATGTTAAATATTTAAAATGTAAAAGTTTTCAGTGATCTCACTACTGAGATTTGTGGAACTTCACATGATAATGCTGAAAGCTGAAATCTTACACAATTTCATTTGAGAACACTGACATTTTGCAAGATATGGCGATACTGTAAGATGTTGGGTACTTTTAAAAATGTTTAAAATTAAATTTGCATTTAATTTTAGCATTTTACAATGCCCTCATATACCTGCCTCACCTAATTGCATTTCAAATCGGTGATATTTTCAAAAGGATTTCCCAAAATCAAAATTACCTTTGCAAAGGTAGACTAATTTAAATATCACTTAGGTGAGATGAATAATGTAGAAAATTGAAAAATAAATAAACTCAATAGCTACATTTAAATGCAAAAGAAGGTAGCTCCCGAAACTTTACTGATGAAAAATGTTGCCAAAATCATGCTTCAAATATCAAGTTCATGATAAAATTCATGATTTTATCACAGAAAGGGAAAAGTAAAGAAATGTTATTTAGAAATATATTACATACAAGTTTGCTCAGTAGCAAAACTAATTCACAACTTTCTTGTTATTTGTCATTTTGTCTTGGATATCTCTTCTTGGACAAAAAAGAAGACAAACATGCTTACATTCAGAGTAACGGGGTAGCAGTGCAGATCTTTGGGGTGACAACATTGCCTCTAGGAGTGGAAACCACAGTGCCTAAAAACAAGAGAAATCTCAGAGTTGCACAAAAAAATAACCTCCATCAGTCTCACACAGAGTATCTTGCTTCTGTCCCTGGATGTGCCCAATGCCTATACCTGCTGCAAAGCAGCACCAACACCACTATAAACTGAAAAGGACATAAGTACCTGGCTGCCCCTTGCAAAATAGACTTTCTCCCTCATCTAAGTGATAAATGCAACGTATCTCCCAATGCACTGTTCCCGTATTGGGAGAACTATTTTAGAGACTGCTGCTACCATCATTTCCCAGCCTCCCAACTTGTATTGCATAACGCACCCAGGACATTTTGGTTGCAGACAATCTCAACACAATTTCTCTATCCCAGCCAAGTTCACTGCTAAAATTTCACAGCATAACTTTTGGAATCAGGTCTAGAAGGGCAAGGGATGCTGATGTTAAGGTGCACTGGGGAGGATTCTGCTACAGAATATATAGTGTAGTGTGACAGAGCCCAATAGTTTTTCAATATTTCTTATTAAAATACATATTAGCTTTCTCTGGGCTTTTTATAGGATAATGGAAGGAAAGTATTTATAGTAAAAGGAGAAAAACATGTTATGTGGCTGTTATTTAAAAGACAGACAGACCTCACACAGCTTTCTCTTCTACAGTAATTGTGTGGGATTACCTCAATTCAGATTCTTTGTTTCTACCTTATGAATCCAGAATGTAGATTATCAACAATAATACATCAGAAAGACTTGGGGTTGCACTTATCTCAACAGGAAATATTATTATTGACTTTATAAAAAGGGTGATAGGAAAATAGATGAAATATATGATGGTAGCTACAAGTCTACCTTAATGTTACAAAAAAGTGGCTTTATGGGAAACAAATGGATCCCTTTTTAAAAGCCAGAGTATAAGGGAATACTTACTTCTCGCTCCTGCTGATTAAATTTGTGTGAATTCCTCTGGCAAAGAGCAATTGTTTTTGCTAAGGTACCTTCAATATCGTTTAGTAAAGGAAGTTGCGCTGAAATTTGGATTAGAGAGAGAAGCAGTAATTAGATATTATTTTGTACTTAAGGCAATTAAAATATATATGGAAGAGTATTAATCACATCAATGAGGAATGTGTGTTACATGTAATAGCTCTTTGGAAATGAGAAATAAAAATTAATAAATGTCTACAAAGCCTGGTCTTGATTCTGACCGAATAACACAAACATTTAATATAACATTGAATTTTGTTCAAAATGAATGCACAAATAAATCTGTTTCGAAACTTACTTTTATCTCCAGAAGTCAGTGTTGAAAGCTTGCTTTGTAACCACTAAGAAAAAAACATATTTGTGTTATTTGAATTCGCATGGCATTTTATAAGCTATCCATAAGTACCCATTCTATTCCTCTCTCATTCACTAAGACTTCCACATTTTCCTCAACTTTTGTAAGAATTGGTCATATCTCTGTATAGTGGGCCACACTAGGGAGAGCAGCCATTAAAGAGAGGCCAGCATGTGGGGCATTTTATTTTATTTTCAACTGTAATGGGCAGGCTCCATTACGGTCACTGATTGAGGACTACCTATGCCCTCATTAAGAACAGTGACAAAGTGACAGTTCATATATTTACACACATAATAAATCTGACAGGTCTTACAAACATCTGTTTTCAATTTTAAAATTATGATCAGATGTGAATAAGAATCATAAAGCTTCTTCTAAAGAATCAACTTGACAGCTTAATTCAAACTTGACAGCTTAATTCAAATTTGGTAGATATATACATTAAATCCAATGAATTCTAGATTTTTAATGCATACAACATTGACCAATTAACATTGATGTTAATTTTTTATTCAGCTTAATTTTTTTTCTAAATAAATAAAAAAACAAACCCCTTGCCATTTCACAGTGAAGTTTCCACTCTGTTATACCTCAAGCATAATTAAGAAGGCACCAGGAATGTCATCTTTCTTTTCAAGCAAGTAAGAAGAAGCCTCATGGAGCTGATATTTTTGGGTGACCTGCATAAAATGCCAAACATTAATTTTAGCGATTTGTATGCAGAAAACATTCACTATTTGGATATTCTGAATCACCTCTGGGGGATACAATCTCATCTCTCTCATTTTGCTAGGCTAAAAATTTCCTGCACAATTAACCTTCTATATTTTTTTCATTACAGTAGAAGAAAGAGAAGCAAATTAAAGAGAAGGAATTTCAGATGCAAGGTAACAATTTACAAAAGCTTAGTTACCTGGCATCATCCTGATTCCTTTTCAATTTCTTTTTTCATTTTTCATGATTGAAGGCAAATATACATGCCCCACAATAATGTTGCAGGATCCAGTCTGGGTCAGTCACCGAGACCAGAGGTTTTGTCTTCCAAGCTTTCAGACTCGTGCTGGAGCCCATCCCCAGGGGACTTCTCTCTTGGAAGACAAAACCTCTGATCCAGGGGTGGGTTTTACTTACCTTTACTACTGGTTTGCAGCAGGGCTACACGTGCACGCTTTGCTCACACACGCTCTTCTGCGCATTGGTGATGTCGGGGTCGGTGGGTGGGACCTCCCGCCGGTTTTACTACCGGTTCTATAGAACCGGTGCGAACCAGGGGCAACCCACCACTGCTCTGGTCCCAGTGACTGAACCAGATTATTTTTTTTAAAAAATGTAAAAGGAAGTTATTATTCAGAACTCTGTAATATGTACCAACAATCTCTGGTGTCTTCCCCCTTATAATTTCAGATGCCTATCTTCATGATTCAGTAGTTGTTTCTTGAATTGTAACAGTTCAACATTTCATTACCATAGAAATGTAACAAAAATTTGAAGCAAAAAAAGAGATCACATCTTGAATGGACAAAGCTCTTGCTAAAATTATACCAAGCTAAATGATGGTAATCTAACAAGTGCCTGTATAGAATTTTTGACAACTTAGATTGTCAGATCATGTTCAAGTTACATTGGCTTGGAAATTTCCTATTTAAAAACATTTAGCTGTAAACTAGTTCAAATTAGTATAGTGAGGGAGTAGGCCTCAAAGGTTGCACAGTTTCCTTTTGCCTAGTGCTAGAGAGCCACATATTAAAGATGAATATCTGAATTTTGCAAGTCTATATATGTACACTGATACAAACAACTTTAGTTTCCCAAAAGGCTAGTACATAGGATTACTATAGGACAGTGATGGCTAACCTTTTTGCTGTTGCGTGCCAAAAGCAGGGGGAGCATGGGGGGGTCGTGTGTGCGCATGCCCACACCCATAATTTAATGTTCCCCGCGCTCCTCCCACTTTTGGCACGCAATGGCAAAAAAGTTACTGGTGGGCAAAAAGGTTACCGGAGGGCGAAAACGGCTTTCCCCACCCCCCCAGAGGCCCTCTGGAGGCCGGAAATGGCTCGTTTCCCGATTTCTGGTGGGGCCGGAAGGCCCAAAAATCAGCTGACCGGCTCATGCATGCATGCTGGAGCTGAGCTAGAGCAACACTCGTGTGCCCACAGATATGGTTCCGTGTGCCACCTATGGCACGCATGCCATAGGTTCGCCATAGGTTCGCCATCACAGCTATAGGAGCTTGATAATGTTGAGCTCCAACTTCCATAGACAAAGCTTAGATAAGCCCATGCTTCACACATACAATAGACAACAGAATAGGTTTGAGAGAACTGTACGATGTGGTGGAGATGGGGCCTATAATACTGCATTAACTGCATAAAGAAAGATAATTGTGTAACAGTGTAAAATAATATAATTGATTTTAATAGTAGATCTTACAAAACTGAATCTAGTCTCATCCTATTCACACACGTTACCTGAATTGTCTCTTCCAGTCTATAGGACTCCAGGAACTTCAAAGTTTCTAAGACTTGGTCAGAATCATACCGACACAGCAAATCAATAAACTGTTCGGTAATAGAGGGAGAAAGTTGAAGCAAATCTTGATTGATACCTTCCCTGAAATAACAAATATTTCTTAATATTACTTACTAACATATCCTAAATACTTCAGATACAGACATTACATATTGTGATAAAATACATAAAACCATATTGAAACATACTCAATATGCAGAGAAAGTATTAGATTCATAGAATATAGAGTGTCCATAATTTTTCATATGAGAACTCTATGGAAAATAAATATAAAATTTCTTTCTCGCCCCTAAGGGTGGTATGTGTCTTCCTCATTTTGTCAACTACCACAGGTTCTGTGCAGTATTTCAGTTTTTCATAGCTCTGCACACTTCTGGACAGAGAGCCTTGATATCGTTCCTGGAGTCTGTTGGAGCTACTCTCCCAATTTAGGAATCACAGCTTTTAGAGCTGTTACCACTACTGGGTCTACTTTGGCCTTTACTTTCCACTCTAGTTCTACATTTTGGCCCTGGTATTTCCACAGTGTCCTTCCTGATACTGCTGATACCACTACATCTGTCACTATCCTTGAGGAGCACTCGGAAGCTCCAACTGGCGCAGACTGCAGCCACGCGGGTGGTAACGGGAGCGATGTGGCGCTCCCATGTAACACCCCTCCTGCGCGAGCTGCATTGGCTCCCGGTGGTCTTCCGGGTGCGCTTCAAGGTTTTGGTCACCACCTTCAAAGTGCTCCATGACTTAGGACCTGGGTACTTGCGGGACCGCCTACTACCACCAATAGCCTCCCACCGGCCGGTATGCTCCCATAGAGAAGGGCTCCTCCGGGTGCCATCGGCCAAACAATGTTAGCTGGCGGCCCCCAGGGGAGAGCCTTCTCTGTGGGGGCACCTACTATCTGGAATCAGCTTCCCCCGGAGATACGGAGGATCCCAGATCTGCGCACCTTCCGCCGCGCCCTAAAGACCTTTTTATTTCACCAGGCAGGCCTGGCCTAACTTCTCCCTCTTTTAAATAATTTTAAATAGTTTTAATATCTTAATATTTTTAAATATTTCTATACTTAAATTTGATATTTGGTTTTAAATTGATTGGGGTTTTAATTTGTCTGTCTGGGCCAAACTATTTAATTCAATTTTAGTTTTATTTTAAATTTTGTATGTATGTATTTTATTGTCAGCTGTTCACCACCCTGAGTCCCTCGGGAGTAGGGCGGTATATAAATCAATCAATCAATCAATCAATCAATCAATCAATCAATCAATACTCCTGGTCCTTGTCTATTACCATGAAGTACTTTCCTGTCCATTTGGATCTGAAAGCCCCATAAGATGTTAGCCCTATTATTCTCCATGACCTTCTGTGGATCTCCCCCCCCCCAATCTGGACTTGGGAGGGTCTAGCCCACACACTTACAGATGTTTCTATACAGAATGCCAGCAATTTGGTTATAACATTCAATATATGCTGTTCTTGTCTGCATTATACATCTGCCACTGAAGCACTCAGCATAGCAGCACAAGAAGCATGGGTCTACCACACTATGTGTTGGGTTGTTTCCAAGGCCTCACTGCATAGCCTGCATTCTAGATCTTGTCTGGTGTGGTTATCTGTCAAGTTATCTGTCAAGTTATCTGTCAAGAGTATATCCCATGTAGAATTTTGTCTTGCTAGGGCGCTTACTCTGCTTGATCTTCATCCCACATCTGCTGTTGTCCCAGGCATTCTTTCAACATTCATATTTGGTCCTGTCTTACTGTCTTACTGATGTACTCCTGAATGCTCTGAGGACAACAGCTTTGACACTCATCAGACTCTGCCTGCTCTCTCTGTGGATGGTGTACAGCCTCAGGTTATAAATGTTGGACTCAGTATGGAAGCCTCCATACATTGTGAGGAGCTTCCAGATCTTCACATTGGTAGCCTCCCTGTCCTCCTTTGATCAGCTCACTATATTGGCAGGTATCTGATGACTGGCATGGATCTGTAGCATTTTTCTTACCTTCTCCAATATATCCCTGCTCAGTTGCCTGTCTCAGAAACTGAGCTGAAATTAGCACAATGGATATCCATCCAAAAAACAACAGACAGATGGATAAATAAGGGCTTGGCCACTCTTTAAAAATGTACAAAAAATATGTGCAAAGGAAGAAAGGAGAGGACTTGCTATATGGAATTGAATTTGGAGTGCTTGGTTTCTGAAAGTCTGTAGGATTGAGAAAATAGTATGACTGGCTTCTACTGATTTCTCTAAAACTGTGAGAAACCAAAGAATTTGGATTGTTAAATGATGTACAAAAAAGAAAAAAAGACAGCCGAATAATAAGAAATGGAAGCAAATTGTGACTTAATTGTAATTTTGTTCAGGCAAACATAATAGCTGTATTTTAACAAAGTGAGGAACTAATATAGATTAATTTTTAAGTTACTATAGACTTCACTAATTTGACATCTTCCAGATATGTTATAATCACAATACCTAAAATTCCTAGCAAGAGACATACTCTTTGCTATTGTTTGAGAAAAAACTTAATAATGAAGATATTAAGAACGAAGATATTCCCAAGCAAAAATCTGCCTTCAGTGTATACATTATTTTATTAAAACAGATTTCATTCTAACAGCCTGTAGTCGTTGTAGCAGAGAATCTAATGACAGACCAAAAAAAAAAAAGCTTCTTGTGATGTAACTATATTGAAAGGAATGGAATTACAAGGAGATTAGTTTGCAAGATTTAATTTAACTGAAAATCTGTTTTAAACTAGACATTAATTGAAATGGGCAAGGGAGAAATGTGGATCTATAGGATTGCTTTGGTACTGTATATAAAGAAAGCCAAGAACATTTTTGCCCATAACCAAATGAGTGGTTATATAATCTCTTACAGGTATCTCTCACAGTATTTAGGATCCCTGTAACAAAGAGTATACAAAACTGAAAGCCAACAGCACCCCTGACACAGAAATGATTACAAATGGCTTTGTGAGATGCTTTCTGTTACTTAATAAATTTTTATAGTATCTCATATGTTAAAATCAAGTTCCTCTGCAAACTGAGATGAAACTAACTCTTCAATAGTTGTCATATCTTTTACAACAGCCATTTATAGTAGACTATATATGAAGAAAGTGATGTATGACTGATTTTTCTTTCCTAGTGGTATGTATGATATGATATTTATACTTGCTTTATCAAAAATAAAATTGCTTCTATACTCCATTGTAGCAGTATGGAAGCATTTGTTATACTATTGAGATTCACAAGAAAAATCAATTGATTTCACTATTAAAGTGGATCCAAGAATCAGAGAAACTGGATGGCAGATCTGTTTAAAGATTCCTTGTAGATGGAATATTAATTAATGACAATCATTATCAGATACCACAAAAAGCCAATCTATTTGATAAAATACCATTCTAAGCCACAAATTTGTTTCTTCACAATAGGATTTTTTATTTTTTTAAAAGAAAGTATATAAGTTACAGCCAAATACTAATATAATACAGCCAAATACTAATATAAATAATGAGATTTCAGGAGTTAAAATGTATACATACCTTGGATCAAGGAGACTCTTCAAAAATTGGAAAAGCAAATGTTCATCCTGACAAGAAAAGGTAGGAAAGCAAAGTGAACACAGTGTTTAAGATTCAACTATTCTTAATATTTTAACAGATTTAGTGATTCAGTCTGCTTATGATTTCCCTATAAATTGGGTATACAGGTAATCCTCAATTTACAACAGTTCCTTTAGTGACATTTCAAAGTTGCAATGGCACTGAAAAAAAAGTGACTTTTGACTGTTTTTCACACTTACGACTTTTGAAGCATCCCTGTGGTCACGTGATCAGAATTCAGATGCTTGACAACTGACTCATATTTATAATGGTTGCAGTGTCCTCAGGTCATGTGATCACCTTTTGTGATCTTCTGACAAGCAAAATCAAGGGGAAGCCAGATTCACTTAACAAACCGTGTTACTAACAAATGCAGTGATTCATTTAACAAGAAAGGTCGTAAGAAAGCAAGAAATTTAACAAGAAAGGGCAACACTCACTTTAAAAATGTTTCACTTAGCAACAGAAATTTTGGGCTCAATTGTGGTCGTAAGTCGAGAACTACCTGTACTTGATCTATTATGAATATGAATGACATTCAGCAGTTATAGAACAGAATATTCCAAAGCATTAAATCCATTTAATATTCACTGGCTAAAGATAATAACATGTCTAGATTCAAAAACAACTGCTTCTACAAGCACATTACATTATTCAACATCCTCAAGCTATTTTAAATTGGTACAAACAGCAGGTATTCAAATATATGGCAGCATAACTCAGGCTTCCTATTACAGCCACTGTCTGTCACAGAACACCTGAATACTGCTGGGAATTCTGGAATATATGCAAGAATATCTTCTCAACTGATGTTCAACCTCGCACTCTGTGTGTCCTCTACAATGTGTTTAATCTTCCCTAAAGATTACAATATGTATCAGAAGAAAGCAGACCCATTTTAATGCAGCTTATTTGCGACTGCCAATGTTCTCACTGGAGGAACACCAATAAGCTTCAATCTATCAGTCCATTAAAAAAAACTATTCTTTTTAATAAATCAAGGGTAGACTTCTTTTAAATATCTTCCTGCCAAATTTCAAACACAAAATCTTGTTGCCGAGAATGACATTTTTAAGAAAGCAGCATGATCTTAGATACCGACAATTTTGCAAAATTTGTTTTTTTATCCTTTGTGACAACTCTCCTCAGAAATTACAGCAATAGCAATAGCACTTAGACTTATATACTGCTTCACAGCACAGTGCTTTGCAGCCCTCTCTAAGCGGTTTACAGAATCAGCATATTACCCCCAACAAAATGGGTCCTCATTTTACCCACCTCAGAAGGATGGAAGGCTGAGTCAACCTTGAGCCTGGTGAGATTTGAACTGCCAAACTGCTGGCAGCCGGTGATCAGCACTCCTGCATTCTAACTACTGCACCACCGCAGCTAAATTATGTAGTGCCCAGTTGACTGAGCAACCTGTATTATTTTAACCTATCCTTGAATTCTATTATTTGACTGTGTTGTTCTCTCTTGCCATGATTGCTATTTTTAGTGTTACTGATCTTTGGGTTTAGTCTGTGTGGGTTTAGTCTGTGGCATGTTTCTTGACTGCTTGTTCCTTTATTGTCCCAAAGGTGTTTTTTTTTTCCAGGAGGCAACTGGACTTTCTTGCTTTTTCTTTTGAAGATATTTCACTTCTCATCCAAGAAGCTTCTTCAGCTCTGACAGGATAGCAGGGAATGGAAGGATTTATATTCCTTGCAGATAGCTGGTAATTTATTTAATTTATTATTAAAATAAAATTACCAGCTGTCTGCAAGGAATATACATTCTTCCATTCCCCACTATCCTGTCAGAGCTGAAGAAGCTTCTTGAATGAAAAGTGAAACGTCTTCAAAAGAAAAAACAAAAAAGTCCAGTTGCCTCTGAGAAAGCAGGACAACCTGCTTTGGGACAACCATGACCTGGATGACTGAGAATCTCTATAGCAGGGATATCAAACTTGTATCATCACGGTGGCGTCACGTGACATATCGGGACTTTCCTCCCCTTTGCTAAACTGGGTGTGGGTGTGGCCAGCACGTGACACATCCGGCCTGTGGGCCACGAGTTTGACAGCCCTGCTCTACAGACTTGTTCCTTTATTGTTAAATGATTGATCCTAAAAGACTGAAACAACCCTCAATTCCTATATCTTCAGTCAGTTCTAATGCTGATTGCTGTATCTGTTGCCATTGGTTGGTATTCATATTTAATTTGCATTTTTGACTGTCAGAATAGAGTTATCAGCACAGCACAGATAACTGAAGTTTTTTCCTCCAGTTTCAAAACCACACTCATTTTTCTCCCAACCTAATAATAATAATAATAATAATAGTTGTTGTTGTTGTTGTTGTTATTTTATTTCTATACCGCCCTTCTCCCGAAGGACTCAGGGCAGTGTACAGCCTATTAAAAGCACAAAGACAAACATCAATTAAAAATAATTAAAATTATTAAATAATTTCGGCTCAGATTTAAAACTCCAAAAATTTAAAACACCCAATTTAAAATCATTACATTGATAGCCCGGCCTGGCGGAACAACAGGGTCTTGAGGGCACAGCAAAATACCTGGAGGTCAGAGATCTTATGCATTTCCGGGGGCAGTTCATTCCACAGGGCAGGGGCTCCCACAGAGAAGGACCTCCCCCTGGGTGTTGCCAGCCGACATAACTTGGCTGATGGCACCCTGAGGAGACCCTCTCTGTGGGAGCGGACTGGCCGGTGGGAGGCTATTGGTGACAGAAGTTGGTCTTGAAGGTACTGGGGCCCTATGCCATGGAGTGCTTTAAAGGTGGTGACCAACACCTTGAATCGCACCTGGAAGACTACTGGGAGCCAATGCAGCTCGCGCAGGAGGGGTGTCACATGGGCACAATGAGTTGCGCCCATAACCACCCACGCAGCCGCATTCTGGACCAGTTGGAGCCTCTGAGTGCTCTTCAAGGGGAGCCCCATGTAGAGAGCATTACAGTAGTCCTGCTGGGAGGTGACAAGGGCGTGAGTGACCGTGCGCAAGGCGTCCCGGTCCAGAAAGGGCTGCAACTGGTGAATCAGGCGAACCTGATAAAAAGCCCCCCTGGCCACAGCCGTCATATGATCTTCTAAAGACAGCTGTGCATCCAGGAGGACACCCAGATTGCGAGCCCTCTCTGTGGGGGGCAGAGATTCACCCCCAATAATCAGCGATGGCACCAGCTGACTATATCGGACACCGGAAGCCATAGCCACTCGGTCTTGGAAGGGTTGAGTCTGAGCCTATTTCTCCCCATCCAGACCCACACGGCCTCAAGGCAGCGAGACATCACATCAAGGGCATCGTTGGGGTGGTCTGGAGTGGAGATGTACAGCTGAGTATCATCAGCGTACTGATGGACTCTCACCCCAAAACCACGGATGATCTCACCCAGCGGCTTCACATAAATGTTGAACAGAAGGGGCGAGAGGACCGACCCTTGCGGCACTCCCCATGCGAGGCGCCTCGAGGTCGACCTCTGCCCCTCTGCCAACACAAACTGCGAACGGTCAGAGAGGAAGGAGGAGAATCACCACAGGACAGTGCCCCCTATTCCTAACCCCCTCAACTGCTGCAGCATGATACCATGGTCGATGGTATCAAAAGCCGCTGATAGATCTAATAGGACCAGGACAGAGGGGCAACCCTTGTCCTGAG
The DNA here is from genome assembly GCA_012654045.1 of Ptyas mucosa. NCBI lineage: Eukaryota > Metazoa > Chordata > Lepidosauria > Squamata > Colubridae > Ptyas > Ptyas mucosa. The sequence continues at coordinate 16,363,012 of WNWU01000032.1, read as the reverse complement.
CCCTCCAGAGATCATCCACCAATGCGACCAATGCCATTTCTGTGCTGTACCCCAGCCTGAAGCCCAACTGGTATGGGTCCAGATAGATAGCTTAATCCAGGTGCCGGGGAAGCTGTTGTGCCACCACACTCTCAACAACCTTCACCACAAAACGAAGGTTGGAGTCTGGACAGTAGTTAGCTAATTCCGCCGGGTCCAGGGAAGGCTTCTTGAGGAGGGGCCTCACCACCGCCTCTTTCAAGGTGGAGGGAAATGCGCCCTCACTCAGAGAAGCACTTATAATCCCCTGGAGCCAACCTCGTGTAATCTCCCGGGAGGCCAGTACCAACCAGGAGGGACACGGGTCCAATAAACACGTGGCGGCACTAATCTTACCCAGAACCCTGTCCACATCCTCGGGAGCCACAGGATCAAATATTTATTATATATTTACTGCATAGGTTGAATAAATAAGGTGAAGAGCATACAGCCTTGTTTCATTTATTTTCCAACCTGGAGCCAGTCTGCTTCATTATGTTCTATCTCTATTGGGGCTTCCTGACCTGTATATAGGTTTCTTATGGGGATAAAGAAATTTTTTGGGTTTCCCATTTTTCTAATCACATTCCATGCTTTGACATGCTTTTTATAATCAATGAAGTACAAAGAGACTTCTTTTTAAATTCTTTGGCTTTCTCTTTTTAAAATTTCTCTTTTTATTTTATTTTATTCAAAAGAAAGTTAAAGTACAAAGCTCCCAAAAATTTGAAACAACCCCCCCCCCCAGCAAAACAAACAAGACATAAAAAAAGGTGCATTGAAAAGAAAACAACAACATATCCCTCCAAATTAAATACTGCTTAATACATTACTATAATATTGGTTCCCACCTCTTGCAAAATAGACCCCCAAAATTTTTAAACTGGTAAATCTATTTTCAAATGATGTTGATTTCAATGATGTTAAATAGAGTAGCAATTACCATCAATGGATTATATACAGGCCTTTTATCTACATACTATATTAATGGCAAAATAGTAAACAGGAAGAACAATAATAATAAAAAAGAAAGGCTAAAGTTTTAAAGCCCTCTGTTAACAAACTTAGTTAGTTGTAGTCAACTTAGTTGTAGTCAACTTAGAAAATTTACTATGGCATCTTTTCTATCCCAAATCATCCCAAGAGTTAAGAGTAATTCATCCTGGATCAAATATCCACATTTGTTTCTTAATGCCATTGCTTATCAACTATTGTCTAAGTAAAAATAATAAATTCCATCTCCACAATCAGTCTATCTTTTCAACAAAAGTCTAGATAAGTGTGGTTTCCAGTTAAATATAATAAATCCATTCTCCAATCTCCTTCCGTCCCCTTAGGAAAAACCAATTTGTCACTTCTCTATTCAGTCAAGTTTCTCGTATTGTAAAAGAATGCAGGCTTGGACTTCAAAGAGACATAAGTGATCAGCTCAGTTAGTTCTCCATCTGTACAGTCCATATATCTTTGGTTTGAAATTTTTCTGTACTATACTATATTTCAATGTCCTCTTTCTATTTTTCTTTGATATTCTTTGCTTTGGTTACTATGTTATTACTGGTGTCCTTTAGCATACCAATACAAGGTTGAAACCTCCTTTGGCATTCACAAATCTTTTGAAAGACTTTGTTTTTCCATGTCTCTTTCCATCTTCAATGCCTTTACAGATATTGTTGTAATATTGTTTTTGTATCTTCTAACAGCTCTCTGAAATTCTGTCTTAAGTTCCTCCCTGAGATATGTTCTTAGCTTTGGCATCTCTTTTTAACCGTATCTATGGTTTGTTCTAGCAATCCCTTTCCTTTTTTTTTAAAAATCGTTGACAGTCTCTTTTCACACTTATCTTTACAACTTCTTTAAGTTCATTTCTCAATCAATGTAGTTTAGGATTTCAAAACAACTCTACATGTACTCTTTAAAATAGCAGATACATGCTCAACATCATATTGTGGACTGGTTTTCTTCTTCTTTAGCTTATCTCTGAATTTACATAAGTAGTTTATTATCTATTCTGCAGTCAGCATCTGGCTATGTATGATGCTATAACAGAGTTTTTCCATCTCCATTTAACAATAATGGGCTTAATTTAAATTTTTATGTATAGTTGATGATGTCCATATATACGGGCATTTGCTTTGGTTATTTGAGGGCTGTATTAGCTATGGAGAAATTGTTGGAATTGTAGAAATTAGTAAATTGTTCTCCTGCTTCGTTTTGGTTTTCTAAGCCATACAATCCATCTACATTTTCCTCCCAATATATCCAACTTTGGTATTCCAGTCTCCAGTCATAAGAAGCCCATCTTGCTTGCATATTCTGTCAATTTCAAGCTGAAGATAAGTACTAAGCACAAGACATTCCGTTTATTTAACTGGCACTATAGTTATGATTTACCACAGTAAGTTTCATGCAATGTCATTACACTAAGGCTACACTATTCATTTTATTCTGCAATAACTGAAATATATAATCCAAAGTGTAGGAAATTTGCATGCATTTCTTTAGAAAGTGGTGTTTTATGTTACTGGTGGAATTCATCTTGGTTTACAGTTTGACCAGGAATGAATTTTGATTGTTGAAAATCAGTAGCATAACAGAAGCACAGAAAAGGGTGAGTGGGAAAAACAAACAAGGGATTTTAATTCCTCTGACATGTTTGCAAACAAATTATTGCAACTTCTTTAAAAGAGCCGTAGAAAGATTTTGATAGGCAATCTGCTTGACTTTAACAGAAATAGATGAATCTGGATTTGTTGAAACTGGCACAGTAAATCAAGATGTAAAAACCTGATCTTTGGTAAGTGATGCAGATTTCATAGAACAGAAATATGTATATCATACATTTATCATAGATAAATCTAGGAATTGTTAACAAAATAATTAGCTATATTGTCATGGCTAAATATTTCTGCTTACACAACAAATCTAAGAGGAAATCAGAAGGATAGTTATAAAAAGAAATCTAGATAACAGTATTACTCTTAATACTATGCATCCAATAGCTTTTCTATATAGACATGGATGTGTACCTTATAATTTTAGCATGGATGAGTTCTTATAATGTGAAAAAGTTTTTTAAATACAGTACTGTGTTATATTTATTGTTTCAAAAAATCAACTATATTAAAATATAGACAATATGTATATTTTTGCACTGTGAAATTTCATACAAAGAAACGAAACCATAAGACTGGATGAGATTTGGCATATAACAATATGTTTCCTAGGTTGTTAACAACTTTTCTTTAAAATGGGAAACGTACCTTTAATGTTATTTAAATGCATATTTTATGCTGTGAAAAATTCTGGGCATTTTCTAGGCTTGCCCTGTTGCAATTTAAAACACACACACACACAAACACACACAAAATGAAATATAAAGTTGAAAAAAATCAGGAAGGAACATTTAACAAGTTCCAAGGGAAGTAAAAAGATCAATATACAAGACATAAATATCACTTGAAGTTAGCTTCAAACACAGTTCTCCTAAAGGCATTTCATGATGGTATAGATTTTAGCAATATTGTACTACATCTGAGCTCATTTTATGAACTGCTCTGTAAGTGTTTTATGGAATGGAAGGAGCTGAGGTTACGGTTAATAGAGAAGCAGGTGGAAAAAAATCTTGTCATCTAGCCAATAAAAGGATTTAGGATTCCCTGCCTTTCTTTAGAATGAAAAGAGAAGGAGGGAAGGAGGGAGAGACAGAAATGTGAGATTGATTGGGATATGGAGAGCAGGCCTATTTAATCTGTTATATTTGTATCAGATTGTTGTCTCAAAAGACCTAGTAACTATGAGAGGGATCTTGAAGTCCTAGTGGACAATCACTTAAATATGAGCCAGCAGTGTGCTCAGATGCCAAAAAAGCCAGAGCAGTCCTAGACTGCATCAACAGAGGGATAGAATTAAGATCACGTGAAGTGTTAGTATCACTTTATAATGCCTTGGTAACAACACACTTGGACCACAATTTTGGTTCCCATGATATAAAAAAGATGTTGAGATTCTAGAAAGAGTGCACAGAAGAATAGCAAAGATGATTAGGGCAGTGGTGAAATCCAAATTTTTTTACTACTGGTTTTGTGGGCATGGCTTGGTGGGCGTGGTGTGGCTGGGTGGGCATGGTTTCATGGGCGTGGCAGGATACTGTAAAATCTCCATTCCCACCCCACTCCAGGGGAAGGACGCTGCAAAATCTCCATTCCCACCCTACTCCAGGGGAAAGATAATGCAAAATCTCCATTCCCACCCCATTCTGGGGCCAGCCAGAGGTGGTATTTGCTGGTTCTCTGAACTACTCAAAATTTCCACTACTGGTTCTCCAGAACCTGTCAGAACCTTCTGGATTTCACCCCTGGATTAGGGGACTGGAGAACGGTTGTAGGGATTAGGTATGTCTAGTTTAATAAAAAGAAGCTTTATGGGTGACATGATCACACTGTTCCAATATCTAAGGGGCTGCCACAAAAAAGAGGGGGTCAACCTATTCTCCAAAGCATCTAAAGGCAGGACAAGAAGCAATGAATGGAAACTAATCAAGGAGAGAAGCAACCTGGAACTAAGGCAGGGGTCTGCAGCCTTAAACACTCAAAGAACCATTTGGACTCGTTTCCCACCAAAAATACCTGGGGAGCCATAAAACCTGGGTGGGCGTGGCAAACTCAACATCACTCACTCCCACCCAGTTACACGACTGCCCCAGCCATGCCTACTCAGGTTTTGTGGCTCCCTGTGTTTTCTTTTCTGTGGGGAAACAGGTATCTCTCTCTCTGTGTGTCTCTCTCTCTTTCTCTCTGTTTCTCTATCTCTTTCTCTCTCCCTCTCTCTTTCTGTCTCTCTCTCTCTCTTTCTCTCTCTTTCTCCCTCTCTCATCTCTCTCATCTCTCTCTCTCTCTTTGTCCCTCTCTGTCTCTCTTTCTCTCTCTCTTGTGTGTGTGTGTGTGCTCCCTCTTGAACCATTTCCAAAAATAGGCAAGGGTTGGTGGGTTTTTTTTGCTGATGTTGTTCTTTCTTCTTCAGGTGCTTTTTCCATATAATTTAAATCAAGAGTAATTTCAGGTTCCCAGATAAATGAAGCTCTTTCGTCCCCCTGCCGCCGCTCCCTGTCGGCTGAACCCACCACTGGCTGGCCCCACCCATCACCCTCCCCTCCCAATCAATCCTTGCCTGGCCTGAGAAGCTCTCCACCCCGAGACACTGGCCCAGCTACGGTCAATGTTTCGCGTCATAATGGGCTCCAGGAGGAGGAGGGGACGCCGTCTCCCCCATTGTGAAGTGCGCTAAATTTAACTGTGCTGTGCTTCATTCATACAAATGTGTGGCAGTAAGCAAAGGTTACTTTTGAATACCTGGCTTTTTGTAAGCAAAGCTCATTGTGTTCTGTGGGATCTTGTATTGTTCTACTCAGAGACATAGTATGTTGATTTAAAAAAGAAGAACAGTGAAATTAGTTCATAATATTTCTAAGCCATAGGTACTGTATCAAAGGTGATTAGGATCAGAATCTAGGATGTACAATTAAGCTTTCATTTTAAAAAGCTGGCAAGAATATTTCACTTGCAGTTTTTAATGAAAGAGTATTATAGTCAAGGTGGAAAGCACAGCAGTATATGGAATTTAAGGTCTTGTATGCTTTAATTCAGGAATACTTTCATCATGGGGCATCTCTACCAAGTACTTGGGAAAACTGTGCTTGTTGACTGGACATATATCACCCCTTTTTAATTTAGAAAAAATTCCTCTGGTTTTACTTATTATAATTTATTATATATCTAGACTTTTGAAAAATAGACACTTCTAAGTTTAGGAAAGTGAAAAATTATTTTTTGTGATGAAACACTACACATCAATGTAACTGCTTAATAAACCTTTACCTGTAGAATCTGAATTATTTGTTCAATCTCGTCACTGAAATGAATAGAAATAAGATCTGCTGTTTTAAAAGGACTCACTGATGTCAGCTCCTAAGCAAAAGAAAAAAAAGGTTTTACAGATCCATGAATTTCAGGATTAAATACATGAACTTTTAATTCAGTTTGTGATATTTCAGAATTTATCTGAATTCTATTCCAAATGTTTCTTTCTTTTTATATTAGTAAAGTAAGGTGATAAAGGACAGAGATATGCATTTCTATGATTATGTTTCTTTTTCTTCACTGAAGAATAAATGTTGCCTTTGATACCTTTAGGGTATCAAATTCTCTATTCTGAATTTTCCACAAGAGTCTCATTGCCTTCTATGTACATTCAAGCAGTTTCTTCTAGCTTTATACTAAATAAGCATTCAGTAGGAATTTGTTTTCAGAACCCATGGATTTTACCATAATTAACTCGTTTTCATATGCATTTTTATATTAAATTTCAATGAAAGACTATAGTCCAATTAAGATTAAAATAATGGATGCATAATTGGTTACTATTGCTATTTTATGTATATTTCCATAACAAATTCTATGGAAATATCGTGATTTAGATATACATGAAGGATATTTACACTGGAAAGCCATTATCAAGGGTGAACATTTTAACACTTTACTAATTTGCAGAACCAGTTTTTCAGCATGTATCTGCAATCTGCATATATAGTTTCTATCCAATTTATGTGGCTAACAACTTAAATAGTAATTCATGCTTCCATATTTACTACCTAAAATAAGAATGATCACATGCATAATAATTATGCAACCAAGAAAACTCATGGCTGTTTTCATATTTTCAGAAGCATCCTAGAGGCTAAAAAGAAATGGGTATTTTTTTAAATTTTATTTTATTTATATTTATATGCCGCCCTTCTCCGGAGACTCAGGGCGGCTTACAATGCGTTAAGCAATAGGCTTTTTTCCCCCCTCCCACATTCATATATCCTATTTACTGCTAATGCTTTCTTCTAGCTGAGACTATTTATTAGTTTTTTCTCCTATTATAACTTCCAAGTTATACCACAGTTTTTAGAACAACTGTATCACTCCTTATTATGTTTATGTTTATACATACTAATTTTAGGTTTTATTTTTTTGGTTATTGTGCAGCATGATCCTTCAGGGGCCTCCATACGCCAAACCTGGAGTCTGTTTGTATGTATGTAGCAGGGCTGCAATTGTGTCCCAGACTTGAACAAACACTTTGAAGTCATCATCCTTCCTTATTCAGCATGATCTCTTCAATGTATGAAAGGCTTTCTTCTTTAGAAAACATACCACTAGGGAAATGGAAAACTATGGATCTTATAAGCCTTAAGGTCTATAGCCGGAGATAGTCCTTGAGCTAGGACAGCAACTGGGACAGGAATTTGTATCATTAAGCATTGCGGTCATAAAGCACAATATCACATGACTGCGTCGCTTATCAATACCAATTCCTGCAGCCCATGTTGCTGTTGCTAAGCAAAGAACGGGGGTCGTCCTGTGAACATCTCCTCACAACTTCCCGTCAGCTTCCAACAGACAAAATCAACAGGGAAGCCAGGAGAAGGTTGCTAGTCCCAAAGGCTTGCAAGCAGGCCAAGCAGGGCTGCTGGATGGGAGAGGGAGCAAAGGGTGTGTGGGTGACCAAGAAAGCGCAGAGCAAGCACAGTGAGGCTTGAGTAGCTGCTGCTGGATGGGAGAGGGGGTCTGAGTGGTGGCATGTCATGAGTACGGCAGGAGTTGGGTAGCTGTTGCTGGGTGGAAGAGACTGTGTGAAGGTGTGAGAATGGCAGGGGAGGTACAGCACAAGTGCAGCAAGGCTTGGGGAGAATATCTGAGGGTGAGTGAGTGACAGAGTAATGTGCTGTGAGCACGGTGGAACTTGGATAGCAACTGCTAGGTGGGAGAGAGTATGTGAATGGTACAAGAGATGGAGCACTTAGCATAGTTTGAGGTGGTTGCTCCTGGGTGAGTGAAGATGTGTGAGGGTATTCAAGTGGTGAGGGAAATACAACACGAATACAGTAAGACATGTGGAATGGCTGGTGCAGCAAGGGAGGGTGTCTAAGGTGTGGCAGGAGAGGCATGGTGTAAATACAGGGAAGCTGGTGAGGGTGATCTGCAACCTTCCCTGCTGGTTTTCCCAATGACTTTCCTTATTAGAAGTTGGCAGTGAAGGTCACATATTCTGACCGAGTGACCTTGAGATGATGCTGCAACTCTCATGTCAGCTGGTTGCCAAGCACCCAGATAATAACCATGTGATTGCAAGGGTGCTGGAACAGTTGGAGCTTTGAAGACCAGTTGTAACCACCACTCATTCAGTGTCTTCATAGTAACACTAAATGTGGATATTGAGACTTTCAGAGAATAAAAAACAACCGAGAAAGATGAACCATGGCTTTTTATAGTGAATCTTGAAATTCCATTAAGAATAGTCTTGTTCATCTGTGGATATTTCATTACAAATGCTTTTAAGCTAGTCTGTATAGTGACTGATCCGAAGAACCAAAGTGTCTAATTAACTTTATGTCAGTTAATGCATAAAGCTTTTTATCCTCAGAAGTAATTATTGTTAATCAGATCAATTCCATTTAGAGACAAAATTAATTTAAATATTAGAAATATGGTCTTATCCTGTTTTCACTTATATTAATTTACTAGGATATATCAGCTATACAGTATTACTTCATATGGAATTTAAGATATATAATTTATTTATTTATTTATTTTATTTTATTTATATGCCACCCTATCTCCGCAGGACTCAGGGCGGCTCACAACAATAAAATATCCAATAAAAGCATGTTAAAATATATGTTAACCTCCCCAGTCCAGGCTGAACAACCATGTCTTTAAGTCGCGGCAGAAGGTGTGGAGGTCAGGGGCCAACCGGAGCCCCAGAGGAAGTTGGTTCCAGAGGGTGGGAGCACCCACAGAGAAAGCTCTGCCTCTAGAGGTCACCAGTCGAGTCTGTCTAGCCGATGGCACCCTGAGTAAGCCCTCCCTGTGAGAACGCACCGGGCGATGGGGAGCTGTTGCTGGTTGCAGATGATCCAACAGATATCCTGGACCTAAGCCATGTAGGGCTTTATATGTCATCACCAGCACCTTGAATCTCATCCGGAGGGCAACCGGCAACCAATGCAAGTCGCGCAGGAGAGGTGTAACATGGGTGTATCGGGAACCACCCATCACGACCCGCGCGGCTGCATTCTGTACCAGCTGAAGCCTCCTGATGGTCCTCAAGGGCAGCCCTAGGTAGAGAGCATTGCAGTAGTCAATACGGGAGGTGATAATCACCTTATTTAAGACTTACCTCAATATGTTTCATAGTTTTCTGCCACACAGATTGCTTTTCTTCTGTACTATACCCAGGAATGGAAAGAATATTGTGGATATAGGAGAAAACTTCTTCCTTTAAGAAATATATGGGAAAGGTTACAAAAAAGAAAAATACATTACAAAAACATTCTTTCAAATTAAATGATTGATCCTCATATATTACATGCTGAAACATAGGACTGAAAATGTATCATTAATAAAGCAACAAGGCACTGAAAATATATCATTTATGTACCATTTTAACATTCGCCACTATTGCATTTTAGCATATTTCTATTAAAAAATCTATTTTTAAAAAGCAAGTTTCTCCATCACCCAAAAATACAGAAAAGCTGCTGAAAAATTAAACAGATCTCATCTGAATTTTCTTCTATAACTTGTACTATGTCGTGTTTACCTTTCTCAAGGGATCATGCAAGTAGCAATCAATTATCCTATCATAGCGATGTTCCCGTTCATACATAAATTCACAGATTTGGTAACTGAAATGAAAGAATTATAGCTAAGTGCTTTTTAGACATAAGCATCCATAAAAAAGCAGTTTTATAAAACATGTGCTGTTTTTCCTATCTTAATATTTGATGTTATTATTTTACTGCTTATTAAACATAAGAGAATCAGTTTGGTGTAGTGGTTAAGGTACTAGGCCCATGATGGCGAACCTATGGCACAGGTGCCACAGATGGCACGTAGAGCCATATTGGTGGGCACACGAGTGTTGCCCTAGCTCAGCTCCAGCGCACATGCACGCACCAGCCAACTGATTTTCAGGCCTTCCGGTCCCACTGGAAGTCAGGAAACTGGTTGTTTCTGGCCTCTGGGGGGATGGGGAAAGCTGTTTTTGCCCTCCCCAGGCTCCTAGAAAGCCTCTGGAGCCTGGGGAGGGCGAAAAACGGGCCTACTGGGCCCACCGTGGCATCGTGTGCCAAAAGCAGGGGAAAGTGTCGGAGGGGTCATGTGCGCATGCGCGGGAAGGCGGGGCACATTGAATTATGGATGTGGGCACACACACCCGCGACCCCCCCCTCCCCCCGCTTTCGGCATGCGATGGCAAAAAGGTTAGCCATCACTGTACTAGGCTATAAACTGGAGACATGAATTCTAGTTCCACCTTAGGCACAGGCAGATGGGTAACCTTGGGGCAGTTACTCTCTCTCAGCCCTAGCAAGCAAGCCACTTCAGAAAAACCTTGCCAAGAAAGCTTATCCAAGCAGAAGTCAGCACTGGCATGAAGGCACAAGTGATATTAAACCAACTAATAAATAGATTACCTTGAGCTGTGCAGCAATTTTTAATGTCATACTTGATAAACGTATCGGCTGTCTTTTTTTTAAAGTTGAAGGGATCAAAAAATTATCATGAAAAAACAAAGCCTTCTAAATCAGTGACATCTAACATGATAGTGTAGGGGAGGAGGAGAGTCACATGTGTTTCCTTTACCTAATCTAAGATTCTTCATATATGGGGTTGCTGTTTCTATCTTCACTTATTTTTTTTAGAAGTTAACTACAGTGTCTATTCTACCTGCCTCTTTTTTTGCTAGAAATATCAATTAATTGTCTTTGTAACCTGAAGGAGCTTAGTTACTTAATACTAGACAAAATTAAAGAGAGTTCAACTAGCACTAGAATTTTATTACATGAATTACATGCAGTATTCACATTCTTTCTTTTTTAATTTAAAATTAACAACACTCAAGCCAGGCATATTTAAAGTAACACTAGTACCAAAACTATAAAAATAAATAAAAAAGAGGAGACAAGCTGGATCCAAAGAGAACAACAACAAATGTTTTATATTAGCAACTCAAAATCCCTGCTATAGACATGAGACTATACAATTTTTTGCATTGTTTGTTCAACCAAAATAGGAATTAATAGGATTTAAATGAAGCTCAGATCACACTGGAGGTCACAGTGCTGCAGGATTAAAAATAGTTTCAAAGGGTCTAGAAATGGTCTCTCATCACTCTATGCCTCTCTACAGAATTCATTTAACAACTGGAATTTCTATTTTCAAACAGTGGAGGAGGATCAAGTATTTGCTTGCTTTTTTTTTTTAACAGTAAATTTTGGAAGAACTTTTACTTTAATCTGACAATATTTCGTACTTGATAAAATGCACACGCTTTCCTAGAAGTTCTCTAATGATATCTGATAATGTAATCAGTATCTTCAGAACTGCCAATTTCTAGTGGATTCTGCCACTCATTAACATCTAAAAGATGATGTCCCTGTGGGAGCTGACTTTCACTGTTGCAGCTTCCTGTCTCTGATATAGTATCTTCCCAGCGATCATACTAGGTTTCAGTATGTGAAGGATAAAATGGATCATTCTTTTAGGGGAGAGAATGGTTAAGTATTCTGGCTGGCGCTAAAAATTTGATGGGGTGTGTGTCTATTTTATGTTATTGTACAATTTTTAACCTAATTACAGAATGAGTTATACAAACTTCTCAGTCAGCTATGAGCAGAAGTAAGCCTTGTAAAATAATACAGGACCAATAGATTTATAAATAATCATTCTTCCCCTTTTGTTTTCCTGACTTGAATTGCCGGAAATTCCAAAGCAGAGATTTTGTAAAAGTTTGCTTACCATAATAAAGGCATTGCTTCAGAGAGATTTGGGTTTTTAATGGGCAGAAGAGTTACAAATGCCATTTAATTTCACTGATAATAGAAATTTATGGTCAGATTACCGATGGAATTCCAGCACTCTAGTAAGGGGTTAAGAGCACTTTTAGTTTACAGTTTATATTTATTTTGGGGATATATAAAGGTTTAGAAAACTTAACTGCTTATATTAATTTTAACATAAACATCCATTAATTTCATTGATAAATTGGCTTATATAATATAATCAAAATACCATGAATATGATATACATTACAAGCAAAGTTTGGTGTAATGAATAAGGGTCTGGCCTAGAAATCAGAAAACTGAGTTCTAGTCCTGCCTTAGGCATGAAAGTCAGGTGGCTGATCTTGGGCTAGTTTCTCTCTGTCAACTCACCTCACAGGGTTGTTGTGGGGAAAATAGGAAGAGGAATTAGCTATATTGGCCTCCTTGAGTTATTTATAAAGATATGGCAGGATAAAAATCAAATATATAAAATGTACCATGTAAAAATATTAAAACTGATTATAAACAGAATTACTAAATAGATATAGGTAAAATAACTCTTGTTAGTTTATACAATGAAATACTATGGAAAGGATAATTGGAAAGACCAATTTCTTTGTGAATATAGAGCTGAACCCATGTTATTTTCCAGTTTCTATTAAGCTAATTACTATTTTAAAAAAGCACCTAGGTAAGGAGTTAATCAGACAAACTTGTTCAGATATTTTAATCTCTTAGAGCATAAACGTTGCTATGATTTCACAGCAGCCTGATAATAGAATCAGACAGTTATAAAAACAAATCTTAAAGCTAGCAGACCGAGACTGTTTCAACATCTGGAGAAGTAGGATGTAGGTCAAGTTGTAATCACCAGAAATTTAATCTCATGGCCACAATTTTATACAATATAGTGTGCTAAGTACTGAAGTGCATCTGCAGTGACAAGGCAATGAGGATGAACAGAGATTTCACAGCTGAAAGCAGTTGCCAAGCAACCACCTCATGTATTTTTTTTTCCTTCTGGTTCTATTTATCTTCTGCAGATAAAGGATTTCAGCCTCAATTTGGATCAAGTTAAAGAAGCAAAAGATTCCATCTGTGAGGATGTTACCATATATCATATTCTTCTTCTTATAATTTCATTTTCTTATTGTTGGAATAAGAAAACGAAATTATAAGAAGAAGAATATGATATATGGTAACATCCTTACAGATAATCCCCACAGATATATCTTTTAGAAAGCCAGAGATTATTCTTTTGTTGGTTAAAATGCTGACATAAAAATCAGATAGATCACAAATCATATGTATTCAACTGTTGATTAATATAATAATATAATTGTAAGCATTCATAAAAAGTGGCTTCAGACATAGTTAAAAAGGCAGACATTGATTTATTGACCAGGTCTAAAACATGCTCTCTTAGCCAATTTGACTGTCACAGAATATCTTCAAGTGACATGATGGTATCAGGAGATAAATGGGATTAATATTTTGAGCTTTTTAAGGTGTATAAAAATTGGGAATAGGAGTGGAGGACAAAACATCCCATTTCTACCCTTAACTCCCCAAAACTGTGAACAGGCCTCCAAGCAGCCTCTAACTTCTATTCTTATTCTTAATTCTCAGAAAAAAACTGTCATTTTACTGCCAATGCTGGTGGCACAATCCTAGTCAATGCCATATTTGGTTTTTAATGTAAAATCTAAGCAAAATAAATTTATTAACATTAATATTTTGGAGTATATTTTGGATATAAAGCTTTTTCCTTAATTTTTAAAGGCTTTAGTTATCTAATTTATCAAAACATTAATAATATCCAGTCAACATAAATATAATTGTATTCAATAATACAACGTATCATTTGTGTTTTAAAATAATACTATTTGTATCTTATAATAATACTATTAAAAATTTCTTTTAAAAAATCCTGGATTTATCAGAGTGGTTGTAAAGGAGTAAAACAAATTAGAAATGGTATGCAGAAACTTACAATTCAGCTTTTTCTGCCATTTGAATGAGTCTGTTTTCTTCAAACTGCACTATACCTCCAGCCTGAAGCAATTCTAAAAGAACCTATTAACACAATATAATTATAAATATTGTGTTAAAATCCTTCACAGACCCCACAAGATTTATCCTCTACAATAAAAGATTATGTCTACATATGAAACAAACATCAGACATCAGGGAGTAAATTATGTTCTTCCAAGCTTTGCTTGTTGATTGCAATATACATATTTACATAAGTAGAGACCTTTCTGACATGAAATTTAATTTTGGAATTTTTCAGTTACTGCCTGAGGACCAGTGGTGGGTTCAGGGGTGGGTTCTACTTACCTTTACTACCAGTTCACATGCGCTTGCACATGTGCAGATCACCTATGATGATGTCTGGATCAGTCTGCAGAGCCTCCCACCGGTTTTACTACCGGTTCTTGCGAACAGGTCCAAACTGGGGGCAACCCACCACTGGATCGGGTGAACTGCTAGTGGCGGGAAGCTCTGGCCACCTGTCCAGACGCTTCTGTGCATGCGCATGAGCGCACGAGTGAACTGGTAGCGACAGGATTTGGAACCCGCTCCTGCTGAGGACAACATATAATTTCCTTGTTCTTAATATGTGTCTTGATCAAGGATGAAATCAAGAGGAAGCTATAATTTTGGAGTAGTTGATTAAACATGATCATGTTCCCAAGCATGATCGGAGTATTTACCTGCTTCATATAATATGAAGTGAGATAATTTCCCTCTCAACCACATTCTGTACTTAACACAATCTCATTTCCATGCTTTAGCCTTCTAGTCTCTTACAATTGCATGTCTCCCCTTTTTCTTCCTGAACTTCAATTGAATAATCAAGTCTAGAAAGAGTAATTGAGTCCAAATTCACTACTTTTCTGATATAACCCAGCATTGTTATCTCCACTAGTGGGAATTTGGAAAAACTGAAGCGAAAAACGACATTATATAATAGAAAAGTACACCTCTTGATAATGTAACCTACTTCTTCAATCACTCTCTAAGTATTAACTATGACAGTGGCAACCAAACTATGTATATTATATCATAATGTAATACCAGACTGTGTTATTCTGGGCTATATTTGATCATACTGAATCTCTAGTTTTGGTGTGAAGAATCTGAACTACTACAGTTTATGTGATTCTGAAAACTATTAATATGTCTTGATTAAATATATAAGCTCTTAGCAATTTTCTAGAAGCTGATTGTTCTCAGTGTCGAGTTCTAGTTTTAGCATTTCTGCTCTATAGTATGGTCATTTTTAGTAATGATCTTTCTTCCTTAACCATGAATCATTTTCACAGCATGAATAATATTATCCTAACGATTCATACCTGCTGTCTTTCAGAATGTCGTGAATCATCATCAGGACTGCAGAGAAATTCAAGGACCTGAGCAAAAAAGAAAATGTTATTATATACATATTTCTGCTCCATTTCTCAAGCACAGTATCACATTTTACAAATTTATCTATTATAGCATTTCCCACTAAAGGACATACAAATCATTACAACATTTGGGAATAGGATCCAAGCTTCTAAAATACCTTAATGCTGTGAAATGCAAATGCAACATCAAAAACCAAAGACAATATGTGTTTATATTCTTTTTCAGCATCTCCTAGTTTCCCACATATCCTTTCTAAAATCATTGCATTCAAATCTTCATAATTTATCTCAAACTTTCTGAAACAGTAGATATAATAATTACAAACTAGATGGCATCACACTCATGCAATCATTTTATAATTCAACATAGACTTTGCCCATTTTAGAAAAAAAATTCCAACCAATTATGGTTCTTCATATTACCTGGTCAAATAGCATCCTATTCACAAACAATGTGTTGTTTGGCTTAGCAAGCTGTTGAGCAAGGAAAGTAAAAAGGCATCCAACTTGTGATGGGGTAAAATCAGAGTTCTCCACCATAACCTAGAAGGGAGAAAAATAGATACATTTATTAATCATAACAATTTAGGTTAGTACATATCTTCTCTTGAGATGGAAAGAACAAAAAAACCCAACACTGCACTTAATAAAGTGGTACAAAAAATAATTTAAAATTTTCAGAACTTAATTACTGTAAACATGTCTTTCGATACACACCAAGTCTAAAATTTTAAAAGGAAATTTTAATTCCCGTAAGGTTTCTAAGACAATGTTCCCCAAGCTTATCGCTGTAGGCAGATATAGCTGCATCACTAAAAGGAAGCAATGTTTTTCTATCTTCTAGGTCACAGTGACATTGTTCTGAACTTATCAGTGGGATAACACTGGGCATTGCTTGAACGATCTATGAAACAATTCAACCACCATAAATAACTGAAGAGTGGGGAGAGGCAGGCAGGCAATGGAAATGAATAATAGGGGAGGAAATCTCATCTTTTCTCACTAAGGAGCAACGAAGCATTTTATCTTATGAAACACAACATTTCCTCAGTTCTTACAACAAATCAAAATGTATACCTCATGTTTCTGATACTTATTCCTTTATTATGCAGAATATATTTTGAACTTATTTACATTTTACAAACATTATTATTACTTATATAAGTATATACGTATATACTTATTGTATAAGTAATAATAATGTTGATAAAATGTAAATAAATTCAAAATATATTCTGCATAATAAAAGAATAAAGGAATTATAAACATCATATGATGTTATAGAATTTAATAACATATTTCATGAAAACCACAATACATCTTTTATGTTTTATATATTTTAATTTATAGTTGATGACAGATTGGCAATATAGACATAATTACATGTAATGGTCATACAGTTATTATCCATACTCCAAGATACAGATATTATGGTCAATTTGCATTCTAAACGGTAACCAGCATGTTACGGCAAAAACAAGCATATATACTTGTATATATTGATATAAAATAGCTATATCCTGGAAAGAGTAGAAATAATATGAACATGAGATTTGAGGTAACATAAAAATAAAGGGGACAAAGAAGACCGACATGTGGCCTGATCTCCTTCCCCAACATGAGGTCCAGAGAGCTTCAAAAGCTAAGTGTGTGATAGGTGATACTATGTAGGGAGTAGATCCTAGGCATGTAGGGTCCCAGAGGATTGGGGGGGGGGGGGCATTGCAGCATCCCTGAAGGCAGTTGTAAGGGCAAATGACTGCAGGGGAGCTGAAGCAGCTGTAACTTTAAAAACCAGGTCATAAGTAGCCGGGGTGGTAGTGTCTGTCATAACTTCCAGGTGGTGTTAAATGGCCAGTCATATCTCAAGGACTACATATAGAGGTGTAAAATATTTTGACCCAAGTTATGCAAAGTTGCATCAGATTTTATATAGCCTTATATCATTGTATTTGATATCAGCTCCTTAAAAGGGCCTCACTTTTTCCTGGATTGTGCAAATTCTGAAAAATTAATATTTATTAAGGTTATATTTCACCTATCATTCAGGAACTCAAGGTGACATATATATAATCATATATATATATATATATATATATATATATATATATATATATATATA